>JARHVA010002571.1:1077500-1270000 GCA_037957365.1 Torreya grandis
CATCGCAACCTGCATTGGATTGGTGGCATGATAGTGGGGCATCTTATGATATATCTATATATTTTAATATATAATAGTATTAAACATAGTTTTATATATAATATACTATATAATGTTATATTTATATAATATATATTATAAATAATATATAGAAACAATAATATATATGGAAAGAGATAGCATTTTTTCCCAATATCTATGTCAAAACTGCAACTCTCTTGGTTTCGATCTATGTTGGTTTGTTGAAGAGGCTAACATGTTGGGGTTGGCCCAACTGTGGGTGATTAAGTTTTGTCTTAGTGATTGCATAAGAGGGTATCACTCGTGATATAATGTGAATGTCAAGGTAGAGGAGTCACCAATTGAGAGAAAAGGTGGTTGATTGGTGATTAGCCCTTGGTGGTAAGGAGAGTTGGTAGGTTTAATTATCATGTAGTAGGGTGTGCCCACATCATAAACTTAAAATGGGAATATACTCCATAAATAAAAAGAAAACACTTACCCAAAAAAAGAGAAAACAATATTTTATGATATACTATATTATAATTATATGTAAATATAAATAGAATATATAATATATATAAATATTATATAGTACAATATATTATTAATAGTATAAATATATTAATGTTATATATACACACATTCCACCACTTCCCTGACACATTTCCAACTCATCCTCTAAACTTATATTGCATTTTGGAGTGTATACTTTTGATACCATTGACCATGACACACACATCAATATACGACCAAACAACTTTTGTTTTAATTAAGTTTTCTGGGTAACTTGAAACCCATCACCACCGACCCCATCTCACCAAAGTCTATATTATAACTTGTGTTTGTTTATCCTACTAGTATATTGACACCTACATAAATTACTTGCCAATGATGATGAGGAGCAATGATAGGGTATCTCAAGTCATATCATACACCATACAACCAGTATCATAAACATGCCCCGACTTCAGTGCAATTTTTGGATTTACATGAACTACACCCATTACAAAGGATTTTTTAGCTTCTAAGGTGATGACACATTTTATTGATTGTTTTTTATTTGATTACAAAAGGAATCCTTGTATAATGTGTAGATCAAAGAAACAATGCAATGCTATTGATGTGTAGGTAATATATTGAAGTTATGGAGTCTATCTTATTAGTTTCATTAAGGTCAAAGTGAGTACCAAAGTGTTTACAAAGTGCATGTTGTGTGTGTGCATAAGGGGGCAATGTTGGTGATACAATGTGAATGTCATGGTGGAGAAGTATGGGTTGAGATAAAAGGTGGTCAATTAGCAATTAGTCCTAGGTGGAAAGTAGGGTTGGTAGTTTTAATTCTCACACATTAAGTGGTTTCCAAATCATATGGTCAAAAGGGAAATATAATCCAATGATATCCTATACCATATCTAAATTTAGGGCAGTTATTATATTTACATGACTTGTACCCATTATAAAAGGGTATGCATATTACATGGTGGTGGATTATTTGATTGGACATTTATTATTGTCAAGGGTCGATAAGGAAGACATGAGGATGATTTTATTCCAATAAGGTTCCATGTCTGATGTGTGATTCAAATAGGAACTGTAATGTTGCTAATGTGGAGACAAGACATTGGGGTTTCAAAGTCTATATTTCAACTTATGTTTGTAGCTTTAAGGTTGGTGACATATTTTATTTTCTATTTTCCATTTGATTATGGAAAGACTCCATGTCTGATGTTCAAATAAAATCAACAATGTAAATTCACTGACATGGGGACAATAAATTTAGGTTCTGAAATCTATCTTGTTGCTTTCATTATGGTTGAAGTGAGTACTAAATATTTTTCAAAGTGCATGCCACATGGGTGCATAAGGGGACATCATTCATGAAACAATGTGAATGTTGTGACTTCCTTGCTTCCCTTGCCACCAACCTGCTTTGACTTTAAGTTTTTAATAAACCGCCTTTACCTAATTAATGGTTTTATGATTTTTACGTGGTGGTTTTAACTTTAAAAAGCTGAGCCTCTTTATAATCATTTATATTGAAGTTTTTTATTATCAATGTTTTAATGAAAAAAATGTTATAATTTATATTATATAATACAATATTTATATATAATGTATAATATAATATTCACATGTATGATATAATTAATGTTTAATGTACAAAAATTGTCAATGTTTTAAATTAAAATAATGTTATAATATATATTATATAATATAATATTCACATATATTATAAAATTAATGTTTAATGTATAAAAATATTATAATATATATTATATAATAATTAACATGTAATATAAAAAAATATTATAATATATATACACTTCATGCATAAAAGGTGAGATAGGGTCAATGATCATGGGTGTTGAGTGAGGTACAATTGTCGATTTACACTTCCATTTAAAAAAACCCCTCTTACCAAAATAGAAACTCACATCCATTTAAGTGTAACTTATGTTCTTCTGTATGATAGTTGTAGCATCCAAAATCAAAGCTATAACCATTAGGGCAGTGCATGGATTTGTTCCTAAGTCTAATAGACTACCAAAAATTGGCATGGATTTGTTCCTAAGTCCAATAGACTACCAAAAATTGGTAGCATTGGTGGTTACATTAAAAGATCCTTTTCCATTTTCCATCTAATTATTTTAGACTCAAGTTGTGATGGTAAGCGAAAATGATATCCTACACCAGACCCAAATTTAGGGCACTTGTTAGATTTACATGTCTTACACCCATTGCAAAAGGGTGTGCAATGTCTAGGGTGGTGGGATCTTTGATTGGGGGTTTTGTATTGTCAAGAGTGGACAATGACTTTGTGATATTGATTTTATTATGACAAGTTTCCACTCCTAATGTGAGACTTAAATCGACGCTACAATGACATTGATATGGGGTCAAGACATTGAGGTTCCAAAGTATATCTTTTAGTTTTTGTTCATCTATGCTTCCAATATATTGACACCTAGAGAAATTACATTAGGGTTAAGAATATACATAAACACCATACTCATACCCATGGAAGAAAGGGCAAGGCCATACATAACATGAAAATGGTGAAATATTTCAAAGCACATTGGGCGGTGATGATGAGGTGATATGAAAGGGTATTGTAGGGGATATCATACACCAAAGGGTTTATATCATACACATGACTTGGTTTTAGGGTAATTTTTGGATTTAAATGACCTACACCCATTATAAAAGGGTCTCTAGCTTGTTGAGAAATAAATTGAGGTTATGGAATCTATCTTGTTGCTTTCACTCATTAAGAACATATGGAACACCATACTCAAACCCTTAGAAGAAATGATAACCATGGTTGGAGTTTATCTTTGTAAGCATTAAAAAATAAATTATAAGAGATCACAGATTAGGAAAAATATATTATGGAAGGATTATTAAAATTAATATTAGAGTATAGGTGATATAGAGTTATGGTAATGAGCTTCAAGTGAGGTAAAAATGTTGATTTACAACCTTTTGAGGTATAAAGGAAGCTATAACAATGGGGGTGGTACCTAATATCAATCATGAAATATTAGTATATGAATATGATCCTTCCAAAATAATTTCAAACACTATGCATAAAATTAAAATATAGGTGAGGATTGGAAAGGGAAGATTACTAACTAGTCCAAAGATCAACGTTTTCAAGATAAATAAATAGGTGAAAACTTAAAAGTTAAGTCTTGACTGCCCTAATAGAAAAACATTTTGGCTAGGTGATCGTTATTGTCCTATCTTGCTCCTAATGAAGGTTCACAGGTAATGATATGAAACATTGAGGTAAAAAATATTACATAACTATTCCCAAAAGTGCGTTTCAGTTGTATGGACTATGAAAGCATAAAATATGCAGGTTTTAAATAGTTAAAGCACTCATAATTTTGATCTAATTATGCTTAGATGCATTTAAATTGACACATGTGTATTTTATATATTTTTAGAGGAATCATTAAATATCTAAACCTTATTTTTCATTGAGATGACCCATGTTTTAATCATCTATTGGATAATTGAAATAATTCTATGGAAGTTACATATTACATTAACAGAAGTGACATGTCATTAAACTCTGCAAATGTATGTCCCCGAGGTTCTTTGAGTCCATCACCTTAAATGCCAAGCCATTACTTCTCACCATCATCATCCAACTCACCTTGAAATATTTAACCACTTTCATGCTAAGTAATAATGTATTTGGATGTCAAAATAAGTTCATGTAAAGTAATTATGGGGGGCAATCTGATTGGGATCTAAATTGCCATGCAATGTGTTAGTCTATGATGGCTTGTATTCTTCGTGAAAAGAGATAACCTTTGCCCAATCACTATGTCAAAACTATAAATGTCAGAGCACTTCCTCCTTTTTGATATAAAATGTTAGAGCATCATCATTCTCTCCATTAAGTCCACATAGATAAAACACCTTCCCAAATATTTCATCTACCACGGGGGCAAATGTATTACCTTCGCAAATCTATCTACTGCCATAGGTGGAAAAGGCCAACCTTTAAAAAATGTTTCATCTTTCATGGGTGGTAAATGATCCAAAACTTAGAAGCTTTGGTTGAAATATAATTCAATAAACAAGAACAACACAATTGTAATAATGCTATCTCTGAGAAGAGATGTTTTATTGCTAAAAAATTGTAGATACAACATATGTCTATCTCTGGGAAGAGATGTATGATTTCTATTTCAGGTTACATCTTTATTTATACATATTTTTAAGTTAGGAGGAGGATGTGGAAGGTCACCAATCTCAAGGGAGATTAAGTGGTTCGACTTCCATGATTTACAACAATACAAAATTCGAGGAATTACTATTTTTAGAAACCTACTATTTTTAGAGTACACTAATAAAATTGAAATTTAGAAAACTTATATTTGGTTTTTAGGGGTCAAAACCCATTAAGAAAATCTCCATTCCATCTCACTATGTTCCCCTCATTCTTACCTTTCCAATAGTTTAAACGGGGAGTCAAACGGAGTTATGGTGCAAAAGTTATGGCTCCTGAAAGTTTTGCTACCAATTGGGGTAGAACTATCGCCTGAATTATCACCTAAAATATTTCTTGGATCATTCCTCCCTCATTGAGAAGCAATGGTCCCAATTGCATCAAGATTTATCATCAAGTGTGGAAGTTGTATTTTGATTTGATTCTTGATGCATACTTGTAATGGACTGTGCTTTGTGGAGTTGTGCTTTGTAGAGCTATGCAGGGCCCAATTGTTCAACATTTTTGTCTGACCATCAGTCTGTTGATGGAAGGTTATGAACTTATTCAGCTTGGTATCTATTTTCTTCTATTGTTGTGTTTTTTGTGTAGTTAGGGCTGCAATATCGGCCCTTTTGGATTTCTGTGGCTTGACCACCATAAGAACAAATTTTTTGGCACTAATCAGGGAGACAAATGTAGAAAGTGGTACCTCTAGTACCTTGTAGCACCGTGTTCCAAGAGTGAGGGTGATCATTTGAGTTCTTGATTCATATATTCCATGTCGATCATACATGAATGGCTGACCAAAGAGTACATCACAAACATCCACATTGACCATATCACATAAGACCTCATCTTGGAAAGGTTTTATTGCATATGAGAAAAGATATTGGTGGGTGACACAGAGGTTTTTCCCTAGACTCAACCATCCAATACTATATGGCTTTGGGTGAGGCTTCATGGACAAGTTTAAGCTTTTCACAACATTATCAGAGATTAAATTCTTTTGACTCCCACTATCAAGAATGAAATGCAAAGGCTTACCTGTCACCCATAACTTAGAGTAAAACAACATTTATTTGTTGTCTAGCCTCTCCTCATGGGTCTGTGATGAAGCAATGATGGCATCAGGCTCAAAATCTACAATCTTTTCTTCATCCTCTTCAACTGTAGGGTGTGTATGAGGTAGAGCAGTAGATGTTGAGGACTGTGACTCAAAAAGTAAGGACTTGATGGCTCAACATTCTTCTTTGGAGTGCATTCTAGATTTGTGGTAATCACACCATTTCCCAGTCTTCCCTTCTTTTTGCTTCCAATTTTGGCCTCATGTTTGACCTTCTTTGTCACTTTTCCAATTTGAAGGCTAACTCTTCGTATTCATTCTTCCATATTTTTGCTTAATCTTCACCATAAACTTGTATGCCTCACTGAGGGTTTCCAAATTGAAGATTTCAATCTCCCCCCATATATACCATTATAGTCCACCATGATATTTGAGAACCTTGTATTTCTTACTTTCCTGGATGCCCAATCTCACAGATAAAGAATGAAAAATGTCAGCGTAATCTTGAATAGACTGTTCCTTACCTTGGAAAAATTGTTGCCACTCTACATACAAATCATCATATGCTCCAATGGGGTAGAATCCTTCTTTTACAACTTCTATGAAATCATCCAAGGTAGATTCCACCTCAGAGCCAATATCATCCATATTGAATCTCTTCTTGTACACATCCCACCAATTTTTGATAGGCAATGATGCTTTCAAAAAAGCAAAAGTGATCTTCTCTTTATCGATGAATTTATTTACCAAAAAATATGAAGACAATTGATCCAACCAATTTTCTATTACATCAACATTGATTTTGCCTTCAAATGTAAGGTTATCAAAATTTACCTGAACCTTGAAGGGTGTTGGGGCACTGAAATGATGTGGGGGTACAGATGAGGAGCCATAATTTCCCATCAAGATTTGTTGGAGAATTTGGGTGAATTGTTGTAACATCTATACTTGCTACTGTTGGAGGGCTTCATTCACCATTTTATTGAAAGGATATAATGTCTCAATGCTGTCTACCATTTGAGGTCGTTTAGAGTGAATAGGTGGATAGTTTGGAAGCTCTATTGTTTTCCACCTAAACTTCTTGTAGCCTGACCTCATCCTCAGGATCATACACTCTCAAGACAAACCGCTCTAATACCACTAATCCAAAACTCAGAAGCTTTGGTTGAAAGATAATTCAAGAAACAAGAACAAAATAATTGTATTAATGCTATCTTTGAGAAGAGATGTTTTATTGCTCAAAAATTGTAGATACAACATATGCCTATCTCTGGCAAGAGATGTCTGATTTCCATTTTGGGTTACATATTTATTTATTCACATGTTTAAGGTAGGAGGAGGATGTGAAAGGTCACCAATCTCGAGGGAGATTAAGTGGTTTGACTTCCATGATTTACAACAATACAGAATTCGAGGAATTACTATTTTTAGATTGCACTACTAAAATAAAAATTTGGGGCACTTATATTTGGTTTTTTGGGGGTCAAACCCCACTAAGTGGAGCTCTGTACCATCTCAAAATATTCCCCTCATTCTTAGCTTTCTAACGGTTCAAACGGGGAGTCAAACGGAGCTATGGTGCAAAAGTTATGTCTCCCAGAAGTTCAACCACCAATTGGGGTAGAACCGTCCACTGAATTGTCACTTGAAATATTGGGAAAAAGGAAGGGCCTCCACAAATCTTTCCTCTACCATAGGTGGAAAAGGCAACTCCCTCTCTATTTATGTAGACTACGCATCATGTCTACAACATCCTCGCATGTTAAGCTCCCAGGTCATTAAAGATCTATAGCTAATACTTCCTCATATTTTACGCTCACAATCATGAAATCTTGAAGAGAAACATAAGAGAAAGACCCTTCCTCCCACATTTTATTATGGGACACTGATCCTGCAACCTTGGTACTCTGAGATATTAAAACTACTCGACACATTTCATTCAAAAGCCTTAAATCCTATTCAATATAACCATTCGGTGTCTACAACATCCTCGCATGTTAAGCTCCCAGGTCATTAAAGGTCTATAGCTTATACTTCCTCATGTTTTACGCTCATAGTCATGAAATCTTGAAGAGAAACATAAGAGAAAGACCCTTCCTCCCTCATTTTATTATGGGACACTGATCCTGCAACCTTGGCACTCTGAGATATTAAAATTGCTCAACACATTTCATTCAAAAGCCTTAAATCCTAATCAATAAAACCATTCGATGCATATGTTTAGACCATAGCATTCCATTTATTCTCCTTCCCTTTGTCATGGATTAAACATGAGATTTTTTTTCAGGATGCCTAAAATCCTGAGAGTGAGAGGGTAGCCCAAATCGACAAGTGCCAACTGCAAAGATGGTCGCAACGTCATGATGACTTAGCTAAAACAAAAAAAGGAAAAATATAATCATTAACGTCCCTGTTGTGAGGTTTTCCTTCATTGTTTCATCTAGATTCCCATTTTTATGTTTAATACACTTGGCTATCTCGATGCAAAAAAGGCTCTGGTTGTGGACAATGATGCATTGAGCTCCATGTTTCCACCTAGAAAGAGTGGAAAGGGTTTGAACATCAGCGATAAGGATTACATGACAACCAGGTCTTCAGGGGACCATTATATGGATGGGGACGGGAAAGGGGAGGATGAGATTGAAACTTCTCCCATGAGTAAGAGGAGCAGAATAGAGCCTAAAGAACCTCAGAAATTGTTGTCTTTATGAAATACTTGAAGTCTATTAGTTTCATATGATTTACATCCTCAACCTTTAAATATGATTTAGTGTTAATACTTTGTATTAAGTACCAGAGTGTCTCACCAAACCATATCTTACTAAACAATCATTTCTGGCGTTACTTAGACCTTTAAACTAACTGCAAATAACTAACCATTTTAAAATGTCTATAAAATAAAATCTCTATTAATAAAATTAGTACAATATTTTTTTTACCATATATATAAATATATAATGACCAACCAAAAAAAGAGACGAAAAAATATAAGAAAATCCATGTTTTATTCCCCACCCCCTTATTAGAATCCCCGCTATTTGGGAGATAAGATATAAATATTAAACTATTAAAAAACATTTTACCTTGTTTCGTGAGAGTCAAATTTAGATCGTTGGTGAGTTTAAAAAAAATACTCTCTTTATCAATTGAATGAATAGGGATTGGAGGGAAAGGGTCATAATGTGTGACATTTCAAGTGATATAATTATTCATTTTTAATTTATATTTAAAATTTGAGGTAGGTATTTATTTATTATAAAGAATATTATAATAATAAGACGTTTAAGTTGGAAAGTAAAAATCTTAAATTTGTTTAAAGATTAATGAGATTTTTCACTTATTATTGTTAAAACTAAATAATGAAAAATAAAACTATATACATTTTTTTTTTAAATATTTTTATATTATAAATTATGAAAGTTTTATATTTTTAAAATTATACTAAAATCAAATTTAAATTTATAAAAATAATTAAAATTTCATAAAACTTTTTACTTATACACTTTTTTTTTCCCTTAGTTATTGCCTAAGAATAACAAACATATGAAGGCATTCCTATTTAAAACTCAAATGTTAGAAATTAAGGTAAAATTAAAACATTCATCCCAACCCTTATCAGTAGAAATATTCATCCCCAGGGAGCCCATTGACAAACTCATGGATGGAATGTGATAATAGGGTTTATGTTGATTGATGTTGTGTGTTACCCACTTGTCTTCTATTATATCGATTTGTGGTGTCCCTTTCTTCCTTTAAGAAGATTGAGACTCAAGATCTTTTGTCCCCATGTACATTGACATTGGCATTAAGCCTTGTGCAACTTTGCCCAGTGAGTTGGGAATGGCCCACATGTTTCTCAACAGACAAATGCATGTTTTTTAAGGAGTTATCTTCTAAACACTTCTAACATTTAAATTCTTGTAATAGAGATATTAACATTTGAACAATAATAATTATTACTAGTAATATTTTAATAAATAATTATTATTATTAACAATTATTTTAAAATTGTAAGTTGGGAGGAGTGAGAGGTGATAATTATATTTTACTTGAAACCATCATTACCTTTTTACACACACATATATTATATTTTACTTGAAACCATCATCACTTTTTACACACACATATAATTAATATTATTATATATTAATATATAATATATTGTACACTATAATATTATATAATATATAATTAAAAATATTTTAATATATAATAATTAGTATTAATATATTATAATATATTAATAAACATATATATTTAATATTATAAATTTATATTTAACAGAGAGAAAGAGGATATCATCCATCTCATTCCTATCTATATATGAGGCTCTTGAGATCTATCTATTTATGGGGTGAGGGCCCCTATCTATATCTAATTGTATATTTATATTAATTATAATTATTATATAATATAATTATAATATATGAATATATATGAGTCCCGAAGGTTATTTCGAGTGGATAAGATCAATGACTTAAGTCGTCCATGTCTCAAATTTGATCCTTGTTTACTCATAATGTGTGGAGTGGGACATTTGTATGTTGCTTATACTTTGAAGTGGCTATGGGGACACCTTGAGGTAGGTGTCAAACTTCTCCATGTAAACCAAGTGGAACACACTCTCCAACATTACGGACCCAGGCCCACCCCCGTATACACTTTAAGATGTAGCCTAAATTTAATGTATAATAAAATATTATTGCATTCAACAACGACAAAATTTGGCAAACAACAATAATAGCTTTAGTGAGTGATGAATAACCTAGGGCATCAAAAAGTTGCACAACCATAATTGAAAAAGTTTTGGTGCAAGTCGAAGCTTACAAGGTTATGAACAGAAGAAATAGTGAGGGAACAACTCACAGTCCTTCCTTCATTGATCCAAAGCTATATTTTAACGCAACATTGGGAGGGAGTGCTCTTTATGAGCTGATCTGTGGTGGAAAGATTAGTGATTGATCAAACAATGCAGCAAAGGGAAAATATATCATCTTTCTAGATTATTGTAATGCCCTAAACCCTTTCCACTATTGTAATGATTTATGTAAATAAAAACTCCTTCAAGTCATGCCAATCTCCTCCCCTCAATTGATTCAATGATACCTCTTTCTTGAGCTAGGGTTACCATCAAATAAGAACAAAGAAGTAACCGGTACGACTACTATTATCAAATCTATTTAGGAGCATAAGGGTTTGCCTTCAAACTTAAGAGACACTCTAAAGGAAGTTCATGTGCTTGTCTCAATTAGAGATGCCACTATATTATTTTCTCAAATGAATCACTTGAGATGAACGTCACTGATGACTTCCTTCAATCAATAGAAAAACAAAATGAAATCAGATATATAATATGTCAATTCTTGGGGAAGTGGCCTCCTTTGTAAAGTATAATGAAATGGATTAAATCCTCTTGGCACAAGGCATCTAAACCACCAGTTTCTTTATTAGGCATGATTTTTATTGTTACAATTTTGTTTGAAATAAGATAGAGAGTACATGTGGAGTAACAACCCTTTATCTTTCAAAAGGTAAGGAGTGTTCATGATCCATTTGACACCTTTTTTTGTATCTTCATCTGTTGTTATTTCTTTAGTCCCTATCTAGATTCGCCTCTATAATTCACCATTGATAATGCAAGATCCAAGTTTAATCTAATAAATGATCTCTAAAATTGGTAAATATATCAAAATGGATGATGACACATTTTTAGCCAGTAAAAACTTCCTTAAGGTTTGCACAATGGTTGATATTAACAAACTCATTCTTCACTCCATCAAGTTGGTTTCCTTGAAAGGCTCATAGATAATACTTTTAAATTTTGAAGGGTTATCATTACGCTACTTTTGATGCAATTAGTTGGGACATTTTTTGGCAAACTACACTTATAAGACTCCTTTAGGCTCTAGGGCATCTTAGTTTTTGTTTTGGAGTAGAAAAATGGATAATTCTAATTTGGATTTAGGAAATAGTCAAAAACCTAATTCATTAGATATTTGCCTTTCTTCCTCTTTGGCTGGCAACATGGAAAATGTGCTAGATCATAACCAACTTGGGTCTATTGGTCTAACAAGCACATCTAATTTAAATCATCATGCACCAAAGGGAGAGTGACATGGTAGGAGTCATCTACTATCTTGGGTTTCGATGAGTAGTCTAGAACATGTGAAAGATAATATTTTAGTATCCATGTGAGAGATTGGTTTACCTCACCTTAATCAATTTCTCTGTCAGATATCCATAAGTGATGGAGGGAGTAGATCTCCAACTCAAGGAAGCGGCTTTGAAGACTTACCCAAACCCTCTCAACCAATCCAAATTTGATTCTAACCTTGGGTAACCTCCTCTAAAGTGTTCATTTAATCAGCCGACTCTAAAAATTATGCTAAAAGACATTGAAAACATCGTTAAAGAATATTTTGATATAGCCATTTTTCTTTGTCGCTCTTTGAAGGAAGGAAATAAATCGAAGCCCTTTAAGGAAACAGAGGAGTGGGTTGATAAGTCCTTTGCAGATTATTCAGATGACCAAAAATTGGTTAAAAATCCTAAGGAAATGAACATTCATCCTACTCCTAGCATTTTGAAGGTAGCTAACTATGGAAAGCAATTCAAGGAAGAAAAACAAAATCAAATAAAACATTGGATGAGGTTGAAGGTGGCACTTAGGGGATTCTTAGCTCCTCATTTTTATCTAAGAAGAGTAGGGTGCAAGCCTCTCCACCTTCTCATTAGAGATTTTTTATGTTTCTTTAACAAACTCTTATGGCACATTTTTTTTTTGTGGGGGTTTCTCTAAGTGGTTAGATCTTTTCTTGGAAGGTCCCAAGTGGTTGATTATTTTTTAATTCTCAGTTGGCATAGTCTCTCCTTTTTCAAGCTTCCAATCTATGGGTTGGTTTGGGTGGTTGGTTTTATTTCATATCTCTCCTTTGGTTTCGTCTTTCCTTGATCCAGGCTCTCATTCATGTTGTACTTAATCTTCCATTTATTTTATTTAGTTATTTTTATCCTTGGACCCCTCTAACCCTTGTTAACCTATCAATAATAATAATAATAATAATAATAATAATAATAATAATAATAATAATAATAATAATATATTACTATATTGATAATATTTATTTCGTATATAATTATTATACTATATAAATAATATCATTGATATAATATATTATTATTATGTATATATTGATATAAATATTAACATAATTATAAATAAAATACTCTAAAATATATTATTATTATTATTAAATTAATATAATTATTGTAATATTTATAGAATAATTATAACTATAATATTTTTATTCTATTTATTTATTATAAGTATCATATTATGTTATTATCATATATTCTATAATAAATTAAAAATATTACACACACATAATATTAAATATATAATACAAAAAAGAAACATCACTTTGTAAGACACAACCTAAAAATTGACTCAATAATAATCTCACACGCTCACCCCATAAGGACCAACCTTTCTCTAGTACCAATTGATCTAGTCATAGTGAAAGGGTCCAATGAAGGAACAACCTTAAGACTATGAAACCTATGAATCCAACATAAAATAATAGATTAACTTGCAATCTGCGCACAAAAAATATGTCAAAATATTAATATTTATTGATTTCAAATGAGGAAATATTATAAATTTAATAACCTACACAACCTTAGTCTAATTGTAGACTTACAACTACTAGCAAAATTAAAATAATCTCATAGGATATGCACTACACCCTATCTCAATACTCAGAATTATGGCTTGCCATAGATCATTGCTTGAACAAAGCTTTGTTCTCTCTCTGGTTTGGTTACACTCCATGTAGATCTTTCTAAATCGAAGTCTTAACAAAATTCTTATGTATCTTGCACTCTAACCAATTAGCCAACCAATCGACTAACAATAGCCAACCTTGTCAAAATTGGCCAACTAACTTCTATCCAACCCTTTTAGACAATGATATTCCTACTTTATATAGATATGCAAACAAGAATTCATCACAAAAGTTGGAAATATTATGTTTCCATCTATCAGATAACTGTCTCCCTTATAGTTGCCTCTCACTTCCCTCAGTTATAAACTATAGGCTATCAAAAATATTGCTTTGTCTTCTTATATTAAAAATTGGTATTGAACCATAACATAGATCAGATTGATGCATGTCTTTGATGATGGAGTCACATCTCTAAAATGACTATATTTCAACTCCCCTTGCCCATATGTGAGACTATGATTTTAGTGGTTGCACAATAGGTTCTTCATATAGTTGCACAAGATCAACATGCCTACGTAGATGTTCATAAAAACTTTTACACATAATAGTTGATGCATGGATCTCAAAACTTGCAAGCTCAGGTCACAATAATCGCAAATGAAATATGTGAGTAGAAGACAATATACAAGGATTACACAAAACCTTCCCAATCATAAATATGCATGTGAGTTTTCAAACATCGCAAGCCATTTCCTTTTTGCTCACTTGAATCTTTGGGAAACACACAAGAAGGGTTATGCAGAAGTAACTTTGCGCATGCATAGAGGATGCTCAAAACAATTCCAAGGGCTGAAATCAAACTTAAGGTTATGCAAAACTTCTTATTACAAAACTATGTATTTTTAAATTGATGCAAGATTGCATAGGAATGTGGATGCTCCTGTATCACAAGTTATTGTGTGCTTGCTACTGATTCCTTTAAAAATGAATAACGCCCAATCTATTTATATGAGTTTTTTAATTTAAATTCAATAATATTGATACATATTTCGACTTTTAATGACTTGAAACATAAAAACTAAAAAAAAATGATTGAATGCATCCAATTAAAAAGAGAAAAGAAGTAAAATTTTCATTATCGTACAAACACCTCTAATATCAATACTAAAAAACATAAAATATTAAAAAAATTGAATTGAAAAATAATTTTAAATTTTAAAATATAATTAAAAGACTGATATTATCATATTTAAACAAAATTAACTATACATAAATTAATAAACCAACTCATAAAATAATACTAAATAAATAACCATATTTAAACTTTATTTAATAAAGTTGGTATAACATATTTTATAACCCCCCTCCTTCAAAGAAGATGATGTTTTCGAATCCCCACTATATGGGGCCCTTATTAATGGGAAATACATAATATAAATATTAAACTATTAAAAAATATCTTTTATCTCACAATCAATATCTTACCTTAGGGTAAAGCCCACTAAAAATCATTGATGAGCACGATAATGTGTGACAGTGTATTCATTATTCATTTTCAATTCATAATTAAAAAGTTTGAAAATATTTTATTTTTCAAGTTAAAAAGAGTATTCAATTGATTAAAAATAAAATTATGTACAATTAATTTTTTATATATTTTATTATTAAATTTTAGAAGTTTTAAATATTTAAAATTATATTTATCGAAAAGGTTATAATTTAATTGATGAAGATTAAAGGATTATAATTTAATTGATGAAGATTATGGTTGTTTATATTTATTTACTACAATACAAAATCATATTTTAGATGATTTTGATGACGTGAATATTTTTTATTTATGATTGTTTAACTGAAAAAATTCACTGATTTCAATATATATTTACTAATTATTGTAAGCTATTATATATTTATTTTTGAAATATGAATTGAAAAACAGACTTTCAATATAATTCATTAATTCTATATAAATATTATTCATTATAACATACAAAAATATATATACATATATACCTACCACAATCGCATGTAAATTTATAATTTAAATTTTTAAAAATTTATAAAACTCCTTGTCTTATACACTTTTCCATATTGAAAAACCAACTTTCTATATAATTCAATAATTTCGTATAAATATTATTTATTATAACATACAAATATATATATACACTTACCACAATCACATGTAAATTTATAATTTATATTTTTTAAAATTTATAAAACTGCTTGTCTTATGCACTTTTCCATTATTTTTATTTAAGAATAAATGTGAAATGAAAAGCATTCCTATTTTAAGACGCAAAAGTTAAAATTAGGGTCATGTTGAAATTAGGGTTAAATTAAACCATTCATAATGTTTGAAATTAGGGTCAAATCAAACCATTCATAATGTTTGAAATTAGGGTCAAATTAAACCATTCATAATGTTTCTTGAAGCCTCCACAACACTTATCACTAGACATATTCGTCCCCCAAGAACCCCAGTCACAAACTTCCATAGATGGCATGTGATGATAAAGGTTGTGGCAACTTTTGCTTTGATTGATGTTGAGTATATACCCACTTGTTTTCTATTATATTGATTTATGGTGTCCCTTTATTCTTATAAGATGACTCAAAATTCAAGGTCTTTGTCACCAAGTGCAGTGACATTGGCATTAAGCCCTGTGCAACTTTGGCCATGGAGTTGGGAATGGGCCCACATGGATCAACTACAGGGAACCTCTTGACCTGGGAATTTAGATTGTTACTCAACAAACACAAATGCATGTTTCCAAGGTAGTTATATTCAAACACTTCCAACAACCAAGACCCGTTTGCTTGCTCCAAATTTTTAAAAGTTGGGAGTATGTTGTTTGAACTCTACTAATAGAGAGATTAACATCTCTATTAACATTTTTATTTATAGTTTTTTTTTTTTTTGAAATTAGTTCTATATTATATAAAGAAGATAGTACAAATTATTTATTAAAAAATATTGATGGTATAAAAACATGTCATGTATAACAATTATATTATATTTCAAAAAAATTAAATAATTAAAAATAATTTATTAAAGTTTTATAGAAAAAAAGACTACAAATAATTATGTAGTAATGATAAAGAAATCAAGAATATCTGGATCTTTTTCATTTGGATTGCTCTATCTAGCACTTAAAAGATCACCCCTTTTTAGGTGTAGGGTCCCAGTTAGTATTGGCATCACTGATGGTCTTTATCATTTCCTCGGTGCCTTCTTGGAGGCCTTTTAGATCTACTATGGTAGGTGAAATTTATAGGGAAAGACATGGAAACTTATTTGTGCGAGGTGGAGGTGCCCAACCATCACTGTGGGCAAGAGGAGACCCATACAATCACGATGTGAAAGAGGAGACCCCCAACTATTCTATTGAGCAGGCAAAGGTGAGCATATGTGTGGGATAGGAGGAGAACCCCAACTGCCGCATTGAGCAAGTAGAGGTGCATCTTGTGTAGAGGAGACCTTGTAACTTAGCTTTGGGAATGGATTCATCAGTAGTTGCCCCTATGAGTTCCCTTTCTTGAGGGGGAAGAGGGAAAGACATGATAAATGGTGCATGATGCATTACCCTAATGATCCAAAGGATCTACAAATGGGAGACCCCTAGATCCACCTTATTAACTTGAACTTGAATTTTCATAAACATATTGGAAATAACCATGGATTTGTTATAAGTAGAAAACTAATCATCACAAATAAAATTAGTAACTATAGCTTCATTTATTTATTTCTAGATTAAAAAAAAATCTACTCTAAAAGTATGCCAAATATTTGTGTATTTTATAGGAATCATAGTTTAGTCACCAAAGAGAATATTATACCAAACGAAAGGCTCTAGTCGAAAGGGTTTGATGAAGTATTGAATCCAAGTCTAGGGTATTTAGGCCTTTTAAAAAACTAAAGTAAATGCATAAGGGTCTTTGAGTGTCCAAAAAATGCACACTTAGGTTGAGTAACCCCTAAATGAACAAGGCGATGACCATTAGGAAGCCCTTGATACAAAAAGCACCATGTAAAATGTGCGAGCTTAGGCTCAAGAATAGAATTCCACACTTTTTAAAACTGTATACTCCATGTATGTGTAGCATAATGAAGAAACCAACTAGCATTAGGCTTGTCAACCATGTGCAAAATAGGTGACATCTATCCATATACCCTATTGGGAGTATAATGTCAAAAGGAAGTTTCAGCATACCACTTTCAATCTTTCCACCATGGTTTAACATGGTTAATGGCTATTTTATGAAGTATCTTTGCAAGGAAAGCCTCAATAATATTTTGAAAGGACTCATTGTAGTTTTTTTTATTAATATTGAGTTTACATGACCCTTGCCCAATATAAAGGGATAAAACATACAAAAAATCATCCACTAAAAGACTTTCGTTGGTAAGCCAAAAGGAAAAATGAGTTATAAAAAACTTAAAACAATACATACTATATCTTCCGCTTTCACCACCAAGGTGCAAGAAAAAAAATCAACTACCAAGACAAAAACCTCTTACATAACTAATCTAGTTCAATAATTTCAGTAAACTTGCCACGTGACACAAGCTTAGAACAGTTCCTAGCCAGCAAATGACAATTCACTGGAACCGAACTGGCTACAATCAAATAATAACCTAGATCAAATGAACCATATAGAGAGCCCAATTGTTTAGACTTAAATTTTCCCACAGCCATACGCTCCTTCAAAACCCTAGTAAACACCACTCAAGGTTATCTCACCATCCATAGAGAAGGAGTAACAATCCCACAAAACACCAGTTTGGGCAACAACTTGACCACCTCAATTCTCTTTTGGGAATGGCGAATTGAATGCATAGATTTTAGAGTGGGCAAGGGCAACAAAGCTTCCTCTAATGGTGAAGGGGGAAACCATAAGCTAGACAATCTATTATCCCTCACCTCAAATAGTATGGACTATATATAATTGCAAAGGAGAAAGAATTTCCTTTCAAGCTCCTTGAATGCTGCCATTGGCATGAACCTGAACTTATCTTTACCCGAGAAGGGTAGAGATTCCTTGTGCCCACCATTGATTACTGCCATAGCTTCATCCATGGCCACCCTGAATGTTAAATTAACAAAGAAATTGACCAAGGATTTCATGTCCTCTTTATCAAATACTAAAAACATGATATTGCTAGCAAAGATGGAGGCAACTATCGAATTAACTTTGACCAACCTGTTAGCATAAATAAATGTGTCCCCAATAACAAAAAGGATAGCACTAAAATCCTCATTAGAAGGAACACAATAAACATTCTATAGACGACCCCATGAGAACTTGTCAATGAGATCCATTTATCTTGTGTTACAAAATACCAGAACCAAAGGATACACCAAGGCTTCCCACAATACAGAATCCATATTAACTCTGACCCAAAACTGAGAAGCTCCACACCTAACCACTGCAAACACTACTCCTAATAACTAACAACTGATGGCAATAACGAAGAGTTAAAATCCAACTCAAAGATTTAAAGCCACCTCCCAAAGGAAATAAATTCACACGAACCATTCATAGCAAAAAATATGGCAATAATAGAGGGAAAGAAACAAATAATTAAAGAAGAATGGCAATATCAATGCCCAAACTCATCACTCAAGCTTCACAATGATTATCAATCATTATATCCATAGGTTTATCGATTCTAATATTTTCCAAGGCATAAACAACCTTATTAGCTTCACACAAATATAAAGGCCTTTCAGGTTTCAAAAAAAAATAATAAAGGCCAAGCTTTATCCAAAATATAGGCTAAATTCTAGGATTTTGCCTTTCTATTATTCAAAGATTGAATAATAATATGAGAGTCCTCTTTAATCAAAAGTTAGGAAATACCACTGCGTTCATCTATCTCTAGACCAGACACCAAATCTAAATCTTCTAATTCATTATTGGTACTATCAGGGAGTTTAATTGAAGCATCTCAAATTAAAGAATCGTTGTAATCCCAAATAATGCAACCTGTGCCAGAGGTACTAGGATTACCACGTGAGGCTCTACCAAAATTCAATTTAAACAAACCTAGAATGGGGGAACCCAATTAGAATTCTCCTTTCTGAGGTTACTTCTATAATTTACCACTGACCCTTTAATGGGAGGGACTCATTGTAATTTTTATTTAAATGAAATTTGGCATAAAATTATGGCCAATAATTATAAGTTG
This sequence comes from Torreya grandis, assembly GCA_037957365.1. Taxonomy (NCBI): domain Eukaryota; kingdom Viridiplantae; phylum Streptophyta; class Pinopsida; order Cupressales; family Taxaceae; genus Torreya; species Torreya grandis. The sequence goes on from JARHVA010002571.1 coordinate 1,097,210, forward strand.
GACTTTGCTTGTAAAACCTACCTAGCACCATACTCATACCTCATTTGAAAATTTTGAGAGCATGTACCTATGGAATTTTTACCAAAGGAACATCATGAAAATTAATGATAGGCAATCACCATAAGGAGTGTTGATAATAAATTTTTTATTTCTAAACATGTCCCCATTCCATATAAGTCACGGTTTGATTTTCCCCATCCTTCCCAAATAATTTTAACAAGAAGTGACCTAACCATTTTGACATGAGCCCAAAGGATAACAAGCTGATGAAATCTTAAACCCTTCTAAGTCTCCCTCCATAAGAAGATCCTTCAGAAATACAATTATGAATTACTACTTTCCAAGCTTGTTTCCTTTTAATAGCTTGAATAATCCACTTGATTTATGTAATAGTGCTTTGGTGACTAATGTCTAATAGATCCATCATGCAAGCCTCCTTGAGGAGATAACACAACTCCCAAGCTACTTGATGAAAACTCTTGCCATGTTCAAAGATTGTTTAAATAAAATATCTAAGCAACTTCTCTAACTTCTAGTAAGAAGCTTTATAAGGGACTCAACAAGACAAATACTACATGAGTTGTAATAAGCACTTTAGAATAAATCTAAAATTTCCATACTAAGGAGAGATGTTTAATGATCCAATGAGAGATTTTTTTATTTACTTGATCAATAACGTGTTTTCACAAGTGGGAGAGGGTAGCTTAGAATGTAAAGGGTATTCCTAGAAACCAAAGGATATCACCATGTTGGATCTATTTCCATTCAAACTTTTTCAACCAATGAGGTGAGGGAAATAAGTATTACCTATAGAATATTCAAGTCCAAAACTAGGAAAATAATATCAAGACATAAAATAACATTTTTGATATTGTCCTCTTCAAAAGGGTGAGAAAGGAGTCATTAGTGAAATTCCTATTAACTTAGTGGGTTCATTAGAGGGTAAGAAAATGCCTTTAACCAGCCCCTACACTTTAGCATTGGTCAAAAGATATCTAAATCCCTTTGAAACAAGCACATACAATTCATGAGCTAATGGGTAACCTTGTATAATCAAACCAAAAAAATAAAAAATGCTCTGAGCTAACACAATTGACTGATAGATAATCTGAATCATTTACAAATAAAAACTGAATAGAATGTAAGAAATTTTTACCAAACTCTATTGATTTTATCATATCCAAAATCAAGGGTTATTAAATGTGGTACAAGGCTTTATAAAATTCAATTTTTATTAACATCACTCAAATAGTTATGCACACCTACTCCATGCCTTCCCATACTGAAATGGCATTGTCAATAATATATTTAATTTTAATGAAATTAGTTTCTTCTAAACTTAAAATTAAATGTTGGATATTTTGTATACACATCATGAGGGATTTTGATGTAGAGGAATTCATCATTTTACCTTAATTTCATGAAAACAAGAAATGTTTTCACCTCTACTTACCTCTACCACAATGCCTCCTAGCTCTGATATCCTTGCTTGATGTTAATGGTCCTTACACCTTTGATAACAAGTCTTCTTATCTCTGCTTTTAACAGCTTCCTAGTATTTATTAATAATGTTCACCCTTGACATATTCACACAGGTTATCTTAGTAGTTTGGCTTGTCTTATAATAACTTTTTCATGCTTACATAATAATTCAATAAGTTAAATAGTGCTCAAAATATGGTTCAAGTCCTAACTTGCCCATTCAAGGTCATTATGATTTCATCATGCTTATGATAGTCTTGTGGGACCCATGATCACACTCACAAACCCCCTCTATACATTCTTGACACCAATTACCTTTCCTTCACACTGATAGGGTCATTCTACTAGCCCCTTTTTGGGCTTTATCTAATTGTATGTATAGGTACAATGTCTTTTTGGAAAACAAGGGTTATTTTAAAGTACCCTCTATCTATTTATTTCATTCCATGAAGTTTATTATCTTCATTTCAAGTTTTGACCCCTTTTCTAATCACTTTTAATCCCTTGTTTAGACCTATTAGGCCTCTGTCCACCTTTTCACCACACAGTTCCTCCTACATGTACAGAACCGTACAAAAACTTCTCTTAAACCACATAATATTTTAGAACATCTATAAATACACAAATCCAAAAAATTTCACAATATTCTAATGGTTATAACTTCATAAAATAAGTTTTGAGTTCGAAACCCTAGCCATAAGGTTAGCCTGCCTTTTACAGACCCGAGAAGGATCAGAAACTTTTTCCAAATGTTTTAGGAGTTTTAATATGACTATGGACGTTGATTAGGATCTAATTAAGTGTTACATGACTTTTCCAATCAATATAATCTCATTCTATATTCTCTGTTCAAGTTTTCTATACCTCTCTGTGTTGGACTATGTGTTTTTGACAAGATTGTGAGCAATTGAAAGGGGAAAAAATGCACGTCTAGGTTTCTTGGAGATTTTCACACCTCTATGAAAACTTTATTTTACTTATAATAACCCATTATTCCTCTTCCAACCTCTTAAAGTCCCACTAACAACTTATTTCTAATATTTCCTATTCTTTTTTATTGATTGTGTGAGTTTTCTAAACAACTACAGGTCTAATTGATCTTATGAAATCAACATATCTTCAAACATTTTGAGATATTATATTCACCTTAAGAATATTTATTAAATGTTTATAAACATACATTATTTGAGTTTCAACTTAGTTTACTCACACAACCTTTTTCATACAAAAAACATGCTCAGTCCTCCTTGGTATTAACACAGGGTTTATGTCCAATCTGCTTAACAAATCTTTACCAAAACTACAAGAAATAATATTTAAGGATTCTTAAGAGATTCCTAGTCTTTTAAATCTTGCATTCACACATTCCTCAACATTCCTGTTGACCCAATTTTTCCCCTCAGGCAAAATCTCGGTCACCTCCTACACCTGCGTTGCACGGCCAGTCATTTCAGGTTGCGAGGTCCACCTTCAGGTTTCGACAGCTCCGCTTCAGAGCATTGGTTCATCGGCCTCGTTCATTGACGTTCACGGTAGCAAAAGGTAGAGTCTTCAAACGTCCACAGGAGAAGAGAGGAAAAAAATGGAGCATTCAACACTTAGGCAAAAAAGAGGGCAGACAAAATGCAGAGGGCGGCAAAATCGCCACCCAAAACATGGGCGGGTAAACAGAGACCCCCTACATGCGATGCAGAGGGCAGAAAAATCACCGCCCACAATGCCGACGGAGAAAAGACCACTAACGTCGGCCGACGTTGGCAAAACTGCCGCCGTCGACAGCTTACATAGGCCGACATCAGCAAAACTGCCGCCGTCGGCAACTTATTGGCCGACGTCGACAGAAATCCTACATGCAGTACATGCAGTGGGCGGCAAATTCACCACCCACGATAGATGGCGGCAAAAATCACTTGCAGTACACAAGAAAAAACCCGCCCAACCACCAGAGGAGAAGACCAGCACGCAAAACGAGGCAACAAGCATGGTTTTGGCAGACTTGTGATGTCATCAATAGTATTTTTCACTCTTTCCAATGAGACTCCTCTTGGCTTTTCCCTATAAATGAGCAGACTTGTTCATTTATCATGATCTTCCCCACTTTTGTAAAGAGCACTGCTCTGCAAATTCTCCACCTGAATCAATAAAAGACAGTTTTACCTCTATTTGGATGGATCTTGCTGTGTATGCATTGAATGTTAATCTGTGTCCAGTCATTATCTCTTGATGCTCTCACAGGTTCAACACCAGCAAACCTGTGATCTACAAAGTGCCACTGTCTGCTGCTGCCAGGAGTAGAGTTCTGTTTTGGAGGTATAAAATAGGTGAGGTCACTTACAGTGTGTATTTCTCAGCACCTTGGTGAGTCCTTGTTCCTTGTGCTTTCCATAAGAACCTCCATATCATCCCAGAGACCTGGTCTTTTCTACCAGATCTGAGTGTATGTATGTTTTCCCTGATCCTGAGTGTGGATCTGGAAGGTCAACCTATTTTTGGTGTATCACCTCTTTAGAGTAGGCTGTTTGTTTTCATGCTTTTTCTCTATCTCTTTTCATCCCCCCCAGTATACCTATATACCTATATTTTGCGCTACCTGAAACAAACAAGATACATCAGAGGGAACTAGCCCATATCTAGAGACTCTCCTCTCCTGCTTTGCCGTCCCACAGGCGAGAGAGGGGTTTCCATGTTGCGGGGAGAGGGTAGGAATCCATTTTCCTGTCGCAGGGTGCACTTTCCAGCATCAACAGTTTTGGCACGCCCGGTGGGAGTATATTTTATCAAGTTTTTTAATGCAGTAAAGTTTCAGGATTGATGCTGGTCCTGTTACAACAAATCAAGTTTCTTCAGCATCTGGCGACTCTGAGTTAAATCTATTGGTTAAGTAGCCTGGTGCCACCAAAAATCATCTATTTCTTGTATGTATTCTTCTTTTGCAAAAAATCATGGATTTTGTTCTCCTTCATATAATATCGACCAGGCTCAAAATATTTATGGAATCCCCTCAAGTAGCTCTCCCAGTTTCCCTGTAACTATAAGGGAGATGGCATTGGATTTTGAGAAGCAAACAATGGAAATCGACAGGCTGGAAGAGTAGCACAAGTATCAGCAAGAGTTGATGTATAAAGAGGAGTGCTTGTCTAGGCAAACACAAACCTTGCAGTCCATGAAGGAGGAGGTAAGAAAATGGAGAAATCCATCTATTCAAGGCAACCAGCCTTGCGTACCCCCTCCTAACCTAAAGAAAACCCCCTCTTTTGCACCAAATCCATTTTACCAAATTGCACTTGCTCACTCCAACTCATCAAATACAGCTGCTCCCAATCTCGTGCACCTGGCTTTCCAACACCAAATGGCATCAGAACAACCTCCCATGAAAATCAATCTTTTCAACTCCTTAGATCAGGGTTCTTCCATTGAGAATAATACCACCAGCCAGCATGTCCCTCTTCTAGAGGCTCCTCCAACGCACCAACAGTGTTTTCCTCGCCTTCTTCAGCCTCCCCAAGTTTTCCAGCATGATGTGCAAATTCCAAGTTGGAGGCAAGAATGCCAAGGACTAGCTCAGAGCTTTGAAGAAGATCATGCTAGCCACCTCCAAGAAAGACTCTTCCAAGAGAACCTAGCCAGACAAATTGAAAACTTAGAGGCTATGATGAAGCTACTCCTTGAAAAAGAGTTAAATTTTTCAGACCTTGCGGAAGAGCCTCAGGTCCTTGTGGAAAACAAAGTTGCTCCCTGTTCACAGGAGCAAGATTCAAATTTAGGGATCCTGAATTGGGGGAAGATAGTGGAATCATGGGGCAACAAATAAAAAGAAGAAAAGCAAGGTTTTTCTCTAAACCTTGAAGAAGCTGAAGCTGTGCCTGCCTATGATGATGCTGGCAGCCTCCAAGAAAAACTTTTCCAAGAAGATCTGAGTAGGAGAATTACAGAGTTGGAGTCTAAAAAGAAATTCTTCAACCAATGTGTGGTGGACGGTTCAGACCAAACAACACATTCCATGCCTGAACACACCCCACCTACACATTTCCAAGAGATTTATCAGGCCGTGCCTGATATAGATGAAGTACTAATTAAGTGGAGAGAGGAGAATCATTCGATTATAGCTCAAGGACTGCTCCCTCTTACACATGTTTTCTCCACTTCATCCCTTCTCGAAGAAGAACCTATTTTGAAAGAGTACAGGAGAGGAACAAAAGATCCAATCTGCAAGTCTTTAGGAGGTTGTCGTGAGCGACAATGAAGAAGAAATCGTCATTGATACTCCTTGTGAAGACCTTATCAGTAGTGGAGAAGATGCAGGCCTTGCGTATATGCAAATGTTCCAGCAATTCAAGGAGGAACAAATGCATGGTAAGCTCTCTTCTCCTCTGTTCGATGAACTTCCTTACTGTATTGATGAGGATGACTACATTGAAGAACCTGAGAAAGAGGAAGATCAGGAGAATATTTTTGAAAATCTAGAGAACCTGATCAGCAAAGAGGAAAAGGAGAGGTCCGTCTCCTTGGAGGAATACCTTGAAGAACTAAACTTTAAACAGATAAGTGAACTCTTGTGGGATGAGCAATCATTTTGTGAGCCCCTTTTAGACATTGCCACATTTGCCCTTCTTTAAGAAGGCCAAGAGGAAGCAGAGGACGAGTCTGATAGAGTTTTTAGTGAAGCAGAGGGAAACAAATCAGACCATAATACATTGTAGAATAATTATGCAGATCAGAAGGCTTACAGTGATAAACCGGTAACAATTAATCTCTTGGTGAGGGGCACCAACTTTAAGGACCAGCATCCAATAGGCCTCCTAGAACAATCAGAATACGTATATATTAGAGGCATGTTCGATTTCAATCCCCTTAGTTTCCAGCCAACTCAGGTGACAGGCAAGAAGATCAAGTCACCAAATCTCATTTTCTTTCAGCTACTTGCCTATCACGATAAGTCTCTTTGCCAGGAAGTGGACTTAAGAAATTTTCCTTTCAATCTAGGAGGGATGCGAACATTCCTGGTTAGCTGTACATAATAGTTTGCTTTCAGTTGTTCTTCCTATTTTCCCTAAGTGTAGTTTACACAGTTAGTTATTTTTAGTCTTGTGTGTTCCCTTTGCATGTGGGGGTAAATTTTGTATATTTTGATTTTGGGATCTTGAAAGTTGTGGAGAAATCTCTTCAAAGTCACCATCTGACTCCGCACCTAATGGATATGCAAGGCAACTGGGTTCTAATCATAGCAGGCACGCTTCCCCCATGAGTCACCAATTTGTTGACCCAATTTTGCCCCTCAGGCAAAATCTCAGTCACCTCCTACACCTGCATTGCACGGCCAGTCATTTCAGGTTGTTTGACAACTCCGCTTCAAAGCATTGATTCATCGGCCTCGTTCGTTGACGTTCACGGTAGCAAAAGGCAGAGTCTTCAAACGTCCACAAGAGAAGAGAGGAAAAAAATGGAGCATTCAACACTTAGGCAAAAAAGAGGGCAGACAAAATGCAGAGGGCAGCAAAATCACCACCCAAAACATGGGCGGGTAAACAGAGACCCCCTACATGCGATGCAAAGGGTGGCAAAATCACCGCCCACAACGCCGACGGAGAAAAGGCCACTACCGTCGGTCGACGTCGGCAAAACTGCCGCCGTCGGTAGCTTACATAAGCCGACGTCGGCAAAACTACCACGGTTGGCAGCTTATCGACCAACGTCGGCAAAAATCCTACATGCAGTACATGCAGCGGGCGGCAAATTTGCCGCCCACGATAGATGGCGGCAAAAATCACTTATAGTGCACAAGAAAAAACCCACCCAACCGCCGGAGGAGAAGACCAACACATAAAACGAGGCAACAAGCATGGTCTTGGCAGACTTGTGATGTCATCAATAGTATTTTTCACTCTTTCCAATGAGACTCCTCTTGGCTTTTCCTTATAAATGAGCAGACTTGTTCATTTATCATGATCTTCCCCACTTTTGTAAAGAGCACTGCTCTGTAAATTCTCCACCTGAATCAATAAAAGACAATTTTACCTCTATTTGGATGGATCTTGTTGTGTATGCATTGAATGTTAATCTGTGTCCAGTCATTGTCTCTTGATGCTCTCACAGGTTCAACACCAGCAAACCTGCGATCTACAAAGTGCCATTGTCTGCTGCTACCAGGAGTAGAGTTCTGTTTTGGAGGTATAAAATAGGTGAGGTCACTTACAATGTGTATTTCTCAGCACCTTGGTGAGTCCTTGTTCCTTGTGCTTTCCATAAGAACCTCCCTGTCATCCCAGAGACCTGGTCTTTTCTGCCAGATCTGAGTGTATGTATGTTTTTCCCTGATCCTGAGTGTGGATCTGGAAGGTCAACCTATTTTTGGTGTATCACCTCTTTTAGAGTAGGCTGTTTGTTTTCATGATTTTTCTCTATCTCTTTTCATCCCCCCCAGTATACCTATATACCTATATTTTGCGCTACTTGAAACAAAAAAGATACATCAGAGGTAACTAGCCCATATCTAGAGATTCTCCTCTCCTGCTTCGCCATCCCACAGGCGAGAGAGGGGTTTCCATGTTGCGGGGAGAGGGCAGGAATCCATTTTCCTACCGCAGGGTGCACTTTCCAGCGTCAACAATTCCTTAATAGGATCTTCACTGAAAACTTTCACTTTCCCTCATTCTTTAAAACCACAAAAGGTAAACATAAAGGACATACAGGGTTGTGATTTGAACATTCAAAATATAATGAAACTCAATGAAAATATTCTTATAATAACCATCAAAAATCAAATTTAAACTTACCAATATATAAAAACATCTCTTTAATCAAATACTTTTTTTATATTCCATTTGTATCATTAACACCATGCATATTCAGATATTGTAGGGTCTGCTAACATAAGTTTATTCAAATCCAGAACTCTTTATTCATATTCTTGGGGTTCTCTTCATTTACAAATTCAAATCCCAAACCCCCCTCCCCCTCGCCCTCCCCCCCCCCCCCAATCATCTTGACTCTCCTTCCTTGAATGAATGAATTCAAAAAAATTTACAACTCACTTTTATTGTTAAAATTGTCCTAACTACTTTGCCTAACTTCCTCTTGTACGTTGGAGAAGTGAAAAAACTATCTAACTTATATCATAACCACTCAGGTGACTCATCACTTGAGTCATTTATGAACTTAGGTGCCACTAACAACTTATACTACAATACCATGCTATAGAGACCTTGTACTAACATGACATTTGTTCTACAAACCTTGACCAAGATTTCAAAAATTCAATCGAAGAATTGGTGATAAAATGCCAAAAGACCTCAAATTCAAATTTGAAAGTCTTAACAATTAGTATGGACTCCTAAAGACTCCTTATGACCAAAATGTAACAAAATACTCAAGCATGTGAAAAAATGGACTAATATGTACAAATGGCATTGATGCTCCTGCATCATACTATCGAGGAACAAGAAAAAATTTCCATGAAAGTTATAAAAGATTTTGTCTTTGAGGTTCTTTATAGCATTCTTCTTCCACCTGGATCCCAAGGCCTATGTGAAATATATAGACCTTTTTTATGATTTCTCATGATGGCTCCTCCTTTTTTATTCTCTCTCTTTCTCTTCCTCTTGCTTTGCATTCTCCATCTAATCATGGGCAACTATTATTTGTTACTTTGCCTCCAAACACTTGCACATGAAGCAAACAAGTCAAATAAAACTGCCTCTTACTTTCTATCTTGGATTTCATCTTGTTCTTTGATTGCCAATGTTAGTAATTTGGATTTTCAAGGCCAAATTACTACCCCTAACATTCAAAACTTTTAGATATCTAATCTTTACCCCTTTGCAGTTCGTCAAACTAGTCATTTATGGTCTTAAAACGTAAACTTTGGTCAAAAATGTCAAAAAATGGGGTAAAAATCATAAAAAATGATTTCAAAAGTCATTAAATCATGCCAAAAGAGATTTAAATATGTTCAAAGATACGAAAATATCCTAAGTCCTATGTTTCAAATCATAAAAGGGTCATTTGATATGTCATAATCGCCAAAAAAGCCCTAAAATAGCTCCCACGTACCAAATTTTCCAATTAAAAGGTCAAAAATATGTAAATTTTCATGATATACACTAAATAATTCTAAAATCTTCTTTACCAAGTGGTGGGAAGTGAAGTTTAGCTTTTAAAAGTCTAAAAGAAGTTTTTTTCACTTATTTTTCAAGAGGAATACAGAATCCATACGATTTCTATACCATTCAAGGTAGGGGAAATCAATATTAGGACATTACTAGACTTCAACATGAGTTTCATGGCAATTCATGGTCATTCAAGCCCTAAACCAGCTTCCTTTTGGTTTCTTGCTTCTTGGCACATAAAGACCTGCCTATAGGTTTTCTAATAGTGTGATCTGTTGGAGGAGGGTACATCTCTCAATTTTGGGGTGAAGAAAATGAAACTAAACTCAGAGGGATTATTGATGGTCTAATTGGTTTCTCAATTTGATTCTCTAGGCTCATGAACCATTTAGTTGAAGTTAGGGCAAATTCTACTGCCTAGCATCCAAAAAGGTAGTTGTTTTTCTCCAATTTCTCCTCACCTAGGCAGAGTTTCAGGGAAATTAAAATTTTTATAGGATCTTGGAAAAATTTTCTATCTCTCCATGGCATTATAAAGGCATTATATATCCAATTCAAGGTCAAATAGAGGTCTGAAACTCAGCCAGTCAACCTGTAGTGTTAGCAAGCTTGCAAAGAGGATTTGTACGGTCTAAAGAGAAGAAGCCAGTCTCAAAATTTTCAAGAATTCATATTTATAGGGGTTTCATTGATTTTTCATGGTTTTAATGCATAATTCATAGAGATTCTTCAAGTTTCATGTCTAAGGAATACCATCTTCATGCTTTCAAGTGTCTCTAAGAAGCTAGTTTAGCATAAATTAAGGAAACTTTGCAAATTTTAAAGTTTGGAAGAAAACCATGTTTTAGTTTCAACCTCTTGTTCATATCTTTTAGCATAAAATTTGATGTGGTATGCTCTTAATGAGTCCTTGTTTGCATTCAACCCCTTATTTTGATCTTATCCTACCTCCAGGAGCTCTTTTCCCACCTCCACTCCACTCACTTGCATTCCACATTCATACACAACCATACCACTATGTTTTCATTCCTTTCTCCACCTCCCTCCATGTTTTCTCATCATATTTTCATGCCTACCACCCTTCATCCCATATCCATAACCTTTCCTATCACTAAGACCTTGGTTAAAGAAAGGAAGGCACCAAGAGCATGACAAAGGATTTTAAAGGTCAATCAAACATTAAACTCAGTCAGTACAATTCAAGAACATTCATCTACAACCACCAAGGAGGTGCCATAGTCAAGAAAGTATTTGGAGTTATGAGGGTTTCATAAATTTCAAGGAGGTTTTGAGTACAAAGGGTGATATTCATTTAGGATGAAGCTAAGGTACTAAACATGTGGGGACTTAATAAGGGATAAAAAGTTTTTACACGCTAATATGTACCTACAATAGGCTTAAGACTACACCTATAGTCATAGTCAAGATGTTTGAACTAGGATGCATCCATAGGCCTTTTGGACTAGTAGGACAAGTTTTAACTTGTTGGATTGTTTCAAAAAGAGTGAAAACATGTTAATGACCTAGAAGTTTGGAGTTAAGGGCAAGGCCAAGCTTTAAACCCTGTTCTCAGTCCATATAATGGATAGGAAAGCAAACACAATCAAGCTCTGGAGGAAGGTTTCAAGGGTTTTTGAGCTCTAAAGAAGGTTTTGTGTTTGAAATTAAATAGAATTTAGGGCCATAAGGTTTCAAAGAATGAAAATCTTATTAAGGCTAATGAGCCCTAGAATGCACCTAGAGCCTTGGACAAGACCTACAGGCTTGTAAGGCCTAATTGCTTAAGTTGGACTTCTAAGGGATTAAAGAAGTAAGTGTGGATTGGAAAGGATAGGTTTGATTTTGATGGAAGAATAAGGATTTTCAAGTTTTAGACAAGCTTATATTAGGATAAAATACCTACAGTGCTACATAAAGTATCCTACAAGCCCTGTACAGATCATACCTATAGTTTTGAGGCTTTGGTTATCTAAATGAGAGAATTCAAGGTTTAGGAGAGACAAAGAGCATCAAGGGAGGAAAATATCCCAGTTCCATGGGCATTCCAAGTAATAATTGTAACCTATAGCCCTAGTCCTCAATGGGCTAATAAGCTTTAAAAACACAGTCAGGCTTAGAAAAAGAAAGCTATAGTCAAATGAAAAATTGGTGATTTGAAGCAGTCATCAAAGGTTCTTGAAATTTTATGAGGGTTTGGTGTTTAGGGAGTCATCATGAAAATGATGGAGAATAAGGAGGTTTTCAAGATCACCTACAACTATCATGGAGGACACCTGCAACCAATATAAGAGCCTACAACCAGCCCTAATAAGCCTATTGTTGTAGGTGGTAACCATGAGCATAAGAAGATAATTGGGGTTAATTTACCATAAAGGAAATATCCTTGAATAATTTTTGATGAAGCATTGAGGATATTATGTAAAAATCAATAGTCACAAACCTTCCTCTCATGTTTTCAAACCCTCCCATCACCTTAATCTTTATTTGGTTTGTACAACTATGAAACAAAGTTAATTATTGGTTGCCACAATGAGAGTCTTTAAGTGCTTGATGTTTGAGGGTTTATTGTCAAGTATGGTTGATAACATGGAGAATGATAACCTCAAGGTAGGGATAAGAAGCAAGTTATTGATGTAGTTGAGAGATACAAATACTTACCTATTACCCTCTCATTAGAACTTACAACCATTTCATCTACAACCATATTTTCAAGATTGGCAAGAAGGACGTGGAGCAGTGATCTAGGTATATGTTGTTTTAATAGTCTCTTAAAGGATATATTGAGGGTTTAGAAGAATCATATTAAAACCTCACATCACTTAATGTCAGTTATGATCTTCTAAAATCATGCCCTCAACTTTCAGTCTGTACATGCCTTAACAAGGTCATATCACAGTCAAAGTGAAAGAAAGGAGGAGATTATTTTATAGGTTTTCTATAATGTTGAATATCTTAATAAATATTGTAATAATATTGGTAAATTTAGGTTTCTCCCTTGTAATTCATACCTATAGCCCCAAGGAACCAATAGGGCTGTCATTCTCAAGAAGGCCTACTTAATGGCGAAGATAGTTTGTCTTTGGACTCAAAAGGTTTGTTTGGTTACAAAATAGGCATGACGAGTATTGAGGACATAAAACTCATGAAAGGTAAGTATATTATTCAAGTAATCATTAGAGAGGAGAGCTTATTATGGAGGACACCTAATGCCAAGTTACTTACAACCACTCCAAAACCCTATAGGCAGCCTTAGGGTTGCCACAATCAGTATAGTGTTGATGAACCAACAAGGTTTTATAAATTGAAAGGATGATTTTTATTACAATTTAAAAATTAGACCAAAAACATGTAATACCTTAAGGGGGGCCAATGAAGGACAAAGTCAAATCCTACAGGCTTGTAAAGATCACCAACAATCATAAAAAAATAGGCTATTTTATGAGGTTAGGGGCTCACTTAAGGCTTCTATGAGTGATCTTATTTTGTGATTGATATGATCATATATAATTTGAAACAAATTAGGAGTATATTTGGCTCAAAGGTCATTTCCACCTTACATTCACTATGTTAAGGAAGCCCTACAGGTTTGTATATTGCAAGGCATAAAGGTTTTGATTCATTATGAGGGTTTTAAATTTTAGAGAATCATCATAATAATAAGGTGGAGAATGAAATGAAAAGTAGGGTTAAGGAGTGGAATAGATCAATATAATCAATGTAATTTCAAAAGGAAGCACCTACAGTACCTAAGTACATCCCACAAACTTGTATGGAGCTATAGATAGGAGAGGCCTAAAAAACAAAGCATAAGAGAGTTAAATGGATACAAAGAGATGAATTGATATTATACACTAGTATGAATGGTATTAAATAACCTAATGTGATGATATTTAAACTAAACATTCTCAAATATAATCATAGAAGCAAAACATAGTCATGTGAGGCCTAAATGCATTGTTTAAGAGTCAAAGTGTGTTTGAAAATAGGGGTAGAGGAGTTTTCAACCTCTTGAAGAGGATATTGGGATAAATTAGGATTATTTTAAACTTAAAACCTCTAAAATCCATTAAATTAACCTTTAAAACACCAAAAATCAGTCAAAAATGCAAACATCCCATGCATAGAGATCAAAATTGAGGGAAAATTAAAGATTCTAGGAGCTACAGGTGGAATCAGGAATTGAAATTTTGTAAAAAAGGTTTTCATGAGTTGGATAACCATATGAAAAAGTTTGATGTCCATTATACAAGTTAGAATATTCAATTTTTTGTCTTAGACCTCAACCTGTTCGTTTTAGGTCACCATTGGAGCATGCTTTGTTTTGGAGTGCTACAGAAGCTTCTAAGCCCAATTAAATGATTTATAAGCATGGGATGATGTTTTAAAATCATAATAATACCCTTAAAGGTATAAAAACTCCAAATTTTATGCAAACCATGCTCATATAGGCATGCAAGCAAATAGGCCAAAAAGGTATTTTTGGACTTTTTAAGTAAAAATGAATTTTAGAGTGTTTTGATAGAATTGTACAGGTAAAAAAATTATATTTTAAATATTTTTTAAGCTTTAAATTAATTATTTTCATCATAGTGATTTTTTTCACTTTTTGTAGTTCTAGGCACCCTTCCAAGCCACCTGTTCAGATGTTCATTTTGTTCACCATGTGTGGAGTTTGGCCAAAAATATTAGTATGTTTTGATTACCCATATTTAATTATAATTAATGAAAAATTTATATCATCTCAGGGTCTGTGATTTATGAATAATCACTAAGAGTGTAGGCAGCCCAGAATGCAAGCTAAACCCCGCAGGCAAATTTCATTTACATGGTAACTTTTCATATATTTCACATGGGAGCCCAATATTTTTAGGGATGTCAGATGGTTAAATTTTATATTATAAATGGAAATGGTTTTGTATATGGAGGTATGTACTTCATGAAACATTAGTTTGAAGTTTTAGCTTTAAAACCCTCCTAAACCCCTAAAAAACTAGTTTCGATAAAAGTGGATTTTATTGCTATCAAATCAAAAATAATAAACCCAAAAAATTTTCAAACATAAATTAGACTTATATAGGATCCAATAAATGTAATTTTTATGCATGGGGTTGTACAAATGAGGGAAAAAAATCATGTTTTTTGTGGAAAAATGTGTGTAAAATGAAGTATAGGGCAATTCAATGAAATCTAGTCAATGGAGCTCTAATATTAGGACTTATTATTCATATTTAAATCTTAAATTAATCATAAATAATATTGGAAGTGTCTCTATTATCTCAATTAAAATGGCCAGTCTACTGGAAATTTGAGCAAAATTAGCCTAGTCAACTCTGTTGATTGAACGATGAAGGTTTTCACATCAAAATCACATATTTGATGAAGAAGGTTGTTCCAGGTCTAATTCTTGGTTTTTTCAGGTTTCATGGATTATTATTGTAGGTTTAATGGTGACCAAAAGCATAGATTAGCCTTTAAGCCTTTTTGGTCAAAATGGCTTAGTTGATCAACTTGTCAAGTTGAGTTTGGCATTGGAATAGGTCATCACATAGTTCATTTTGAATTTACACACTAATTTTATGATTTTCCATGGAAATTTCATGCACATTTAAATATTCAATGTCCCTTTTCTTGAAATATGGATTTAATTTTGAGTTGCCTTGTCAAAGCTTGTTATACATCTTCCTTGATTTCCATGCAAAGGGGAATGTTCTCTTGTTCCAACTCAGCTTGCAAGCACTTTAAGTGGACTTCCTTTTGTATTTTGGCATATAATCATGCATGAGAGATAATTTGAATTCTAAAATGGGCCCACCACCTTTTATCCTATGCCAAAGTTTTAAAAGCATGCAAATTTTGTGGAGTTAAAGAATTTTATGAATTGTTTAATCACTGTAAAAGGATTTAGTCTTGAGTTAATCAACCAAGACTATCCCTTCTCCCTTTTCAATGCCACTTAGGGCTTGGATTAGTTTTATAAATATATATATTGGCTTTTTCAAGCCATTTTTAATTATTCCTAGAGCAAAATTAGAATTTGTAATCTAGACCATACATCAATAACGGACATTTTTATTTTGCATATGAGTTTAGATAGATAATAAAATGTAATTGATTGTGTATCAACATATCAGTGAGATTATATCTCATTTTGGTAGGTACCTTCCTCACCTGTTTCTTTTTATCTCACCTTCTACAGGTCAGTTGAAGAGGTGAAAAAGGAATTTTTAATTCAAATTTCTATTTATCCATCATCTAAAATATTTATGCTTAAGGGAAATATAGGAGTTTTATTGATTCATATGTGTGCATTAGTTTTAGCAGCTTCTAGATGATATAAAAAAATTAGGTGCATCACCCACCTAGACAGGATTTCCTTTCACTTTTCCCTTTCCCTTTTCATCCCAAAACTCACAATAGATCAGATTTAATTGATAAATCTTAAGGGAACCAACCCTCTCTGGAGGTTCTTATCAACACAGAGTCACCCACACTCTAAGAAGATATAATTGTATTAGCTAGAGTGAGGCTGTGTTTTACATAGCTTCAAGCAGGGTGCACTCTAGAGTGATAACAACCAACTCTTCTTCTCCTTGATTCAATATTACCTTCATTACAAATTCAGCTGCCATGATAGTCTCCTTGTCTCCTATGAGACTCAAATCCTCTATTTCTCCCATTATATTCTACCATATCTCTTATTCTTCCTCTTATATACTCATCCACATCACCTTGATCTTTGATTGGTGCCCAACAAAGCACCCCAACCTATTGCAACTCAATCTTGTCAAGCACTCCAACTTGTGCTTCTTTATCATATCCTCTTACTATCACCTCATATGTGTCCAAAACTATATTTAGTATTATTTTACCTTCTTTACCTTTAAATATCACATTCATTAGCTGCAATATACTTGTATACAATTCATCTTCATCAATATTCTCATCAACATATTCATCATAAACAACACAAAAATGATTACCTGATGCTTCTTTGCTTTCCTCAATGCTTCCTTGACTAAAATCTTCCTCTTTATTATTTTTCATGAGGCATGGCATTGCTGCAACCTCTTTCTCTTCATCTTCATCCTCCAATATATCATCTTCTTTAGGGTAACACAATATTGTTTGCCCATACTCTATTTTCCAATCAATTAGTTCCTAACCATCATGCAAATTTTCCCTTGTATATACACATGTCAAAAATTCATTAGTATTAATTATTAGAGGATTTATTTCCCCTTCACTTCTCCTCCTAAGTTGCCTTGCTTTCATATTCATCCTTTGTCTTCTCCTTTTATCTATAATCTATTTGATAGGCCATCTAACTTTCCTCTTTATGCACACACTAAATATTGGTCTCAACGCTTCCAAGATCTGCTCTAATTTTGTCAAAAATTCTTTCATCTCATAAATTTCCTTCTCTCTCTAACCATATTTGCTTTGCTTCCATCCTCTTTTTGTGGCATTCTTCAATCTTTAAGTCTTTCATCACTATTACTATCTCTTTTCTTATTGATAAGCCTTCTGTCTTGTCCTCTTGACCATTCACTTGGTCTATCTCACTTGAATCTATCTCTCTTGGAGTCAATCTCTCTCTTGTCCTCACTTGGGACTTATATCTTCTTCTCTTGTCCTTCCTCTAGAACTCTCTTCTCTTTCTCAAGCTCACTTTTGAGCTTCCTTATTAGAGCTCTCACTGGATCTCCTTTCTATAAGCCTTCTTGGATTAAGGGTTTTGAAATTCCTCTCACTTTTCTTACTTATAATTATGCCTCTATTTTCATACCTACAACCTCTTCATTAACATTCTTAATATCTCAAATCAACATCCAAAATGTACTCAACAAAAGCTTCTTGTATATGTAAACAACAATCTCAAAAATTAAAACATACCTTGCCACAAAATACTCCTACTCTAATACAACATGATGTAGAGGGCTTCATCATTTTACCTTAATTTCATGAAAACAAGAAATGCTTTCACCTCTACTTACCTCTACCACAATGCCTCCTAGCTCTGATCTCCTTGTTTGATGTTAATTTTCCTTGCACCTTTGATAATAAATCTACTTCGTATCTCTACTTTTAATATCCTCGTAGTCTTTATTATTAACATTCACCCTTGACATACTCATACTAGTTATCCTAGTAGCTTGTCTTGTCTTATCATAACCTTTTCATGCTTACACAATAATTCAATAAGTCAAATAGTGCTCAAAAGATGGTTTAGGTCCTAACTTGTCCATTCAAGGTCATTATTATTTCATCATGATTATGATACTCTTTTGGGACCCCTAATCACACTCACAAAACCCCTCTATACATTCTTGACACCAAGTACCTTTCCTTCACACTAATAGGGTCCTTCTACTAGCCCTTTGTTGGGCTTTATTTGATTATACAGAAAAGTACAATGTCTTTTTAGAAAACTAGGGTTATTTTATAGTACCCTCTATCTAGTTATTTCATTCCATGAATTTTCTTGGATTCATTACAAGTTTTGACCATTTTTCTAATCACTTGTAAGCCCTTATTTAGGCCTATTAGGCCTTTGTTCACCTTTTCACCACACAGTCCTTCCTACACATACATAACTATATAAAAACTTATCTTAAACCCCATAATATTTTATAACATCTGTAAATACTAAAATCGACAAATTTTCACAATATTCTAATGGTTATAACTTCATAAATCAAGTTTTGAGTTTGAAACCCTAGCCACAGGGCTACCTTACCTTTTACAAACCCGAGGAGGATCAAAAACCTTTTCCAAATGTTTCAAGAGTTTTCATAGGTCTATGGACATTATTAGGGTCTGAAAATTTTTCACATGGCTTTTAAAATCAATATAATCTTAGTCTATAGCCTCTATTAAAGTTTTTTATACCTCTCTATGTTGGACTATGTATTTTTGACAAGACTATGAACACTTGAAAAGAAACAAAATGCATGTCTAGGTTTCTTAGATATTTTCACACATCTGTCAAAGCTTAATTTTACTTATACTATCCCATTACACCTCTTCCAACCTCTTAAAGTCCCACTGACAACTTACTTCTATTGTTTCTTATTCTTTTTTGTTGATTGTGTGAGTTTTCTAAACAACTACAAGTCTAATTCATGATCTTATGAACTCAACATATCTTCAAACATTTTTAGATATTCCATTCACATTAATAATATTGATTAAACATTTATAAACAAAAATTCTTTGAGTTTCAAAATAGTTTACTCACATAACCTTTTTCATAAAAAAAACCTACTCAGTCCTCCTTGGTATTAACACAAGGTCTATGTCCAATATGCTTAACAAGTCTTTAACAAAACTACAAGAAATAATTTTTAAGGATTTTTAAGAGCTTGTTAGTATTTTTACCCTTAAATTCAAAAATTCCTCAACATTACTTAACAATATATTCATTGGAAACTCTCACTTTCCCTCAGTCTTCAAAACCACAAAAGGTAAACACATAGGACATACAGGGCTGTGATTTGAACATTCAAAAGATAATGAAAATCAATGAAGAAATATTATAATCAGCATCAAAAATCATATTGTAACTTACCAATTCATCAAAACATATCTTTAATCAAATACTCTATTTATACTCCATTTATATCATCAACACCATGCATATTCAGATAGTGTAGGGTCTGCTAATAGAATTTTCTTCAAATCAAGAACTCTTTATTCATATTCTTGGGGTTCTCTTCATTTACACATTTGAATATAAATCCCCCTCCATAATCTTGACTATAATTCCTTTAATTAATGAATTTAGAAACATTTACAACTCACTTTTATTGTTAAAATTATCCTAACTACTTTGCCTAACTTCCTCTTGTACATTGGGGAGTGAAAAAATATCCAACTTCTATCATAACCACTAAGGTGACTCATCATGTGAATCATTTATGAACTGAGGTGCCACTAAAAAATTACACCACAATACTATGCTATAGGTACCTCCTACTAACATGACATTTGTTCTACAAACCTTGACCAATATTTTAAAAAATCAAATGAGGAATTGGTAGGAAAATGCTAAAACACCTAAAATTCAAATTTGATCAAGACTTAACAACTAGTATGGACTCCTAAAAAATACTTATGACCAAAATGACTAACAAAAGACTCAATCATGTGAAACAAAGACTAATATGTACAAATGGCATTGATGCTCCTACATCAGATTTGCCTATAATTTTATATGACACATTGAGTAGGGTGATTGGCTGCCTATTACAGATCAAATCTAGGTCTACCATTTTAGATATGAATTTAATATTCCCTTTATTTATGTATTATACAATGGATTTGAAATTGAAAACTTTAAGGTATAGTTATAAAATATATTCTCTAATAGTATCTCGCATAACCTTACAAAATTCACATGAAAATTTGATACAATTAGGAGCTTTATCATTAGCCATTTTCAAAACTATTTCATGTAAACCCTCAACAATGAGAGGAATATCATAGGAAATCCATTGGGGTAGTGTAAGTTTACAAGTGACCATTGATAAACATTGATCAAGTGACTACTATTAGTCATGAGAAGGTTCTTGAGCTTTGAAAATCTATTGGTAACGACATACAAAGTTTTGAACCATAACAAACACCTTAGTTTATCACTGGTCAAACCTTTTTAATGGATTTAATTTTTTGGGAATAAAGTTTTGTCTTAAGTATTTGAAATAACTTTTTGGAAAATTTATCAATTATCTTAGTTTATGTAATATGGATTTTATTTGTATACCATGTGCATTATAGGCATATAAAATTTAACGGCATGGTCATATCATTGCTACTTACAATTGGAGTGGCTCATGAAAGGGCATTTATTCTATGGAAATCATTGCATGACTCAAATCTAAAGTGGTGTTAGATTAAGTTTTTTATGGATATGAACCAATTGATGTCATAGATGTGAAAATAAGGTGTTATATGCTTGATAGCATTTGATCACCACCTAATTTACTTAGGGTTGCCTTCCTGCTATGGCATGAGGTTCCAAACTTGTTGAATATGGCTAAAGTGGGATCATTATTTAAAATGGAAATATTAATTAAAAATCATGTAATTTAAATTTTGGGATGCACTTAATGCCAATCCATACAAAACCATACTAGAAAGTGGTTGAAAAGGAAAACATCCAATAATGCCTCCACTGGAAAAAAATTATTGAAGGATAAGTATAGTTGCATAGAGATCATGGCTCTATCAAGTCACTTTAAGACCCTTTCACATTTACACCATACATTAGACCATGTGTACCAAGTAGTAGAGCTTGAACGTTATAAAAAATAGGTGTCATAAAACCCAAATTTATTACACATATACAAGTGTGCTTATCATTCCCTAATTACCCACCACATAGGGAGGTGACCAAGTTTTTTAGTTGCCAACTCAACCTTATTAAAGTCACCACACATCATCTAGTGAACATTTGGAAATTCAATAGCAATCCAATGCTACATCATTATATGCATAAACATTGATTATTCCAAATGAATGATATTTAATATTTGATAACACTCAAAGAACAAAGTTTGAGGGGTCACACCGATGATCCACATAATAAGGCCACCATTTTGGAAAAATAAAGATAATGATTCCTTCACGCCCTAGATTGTGAATTTTAGTCAAGACTAAACTATTGAATCAAATAACTTTATTAAAAATTGTGAGGAAAAATACCACCAATGTAATTTCTTACAGGCAAAAAATGTCCATTTTTGGAAATCATTGTCAAAAGTAGTGTATTATGTACTCATGAGGTGTGCCTATGAGACCTCAAACATTCTATGATAAGAAATTCATGGATTTCAAGAGTTCAGGGACATATATTCTGAACCTAAGCCTTCAAGGGATTTAAACCTATTCTTAAAAAATGGGTTTTGTGTGTATGAAAATTATCCTCCCACTTCCAATAAATGAGGTGGAATATAATAATGTCTAGATGACCTTGGACATCAAGAAGCATATCAGAGATTTAGTTTTGAATCTTGAGAAATCTCTTAAGAAGTGATCCAATAAAATGAGAGAGAATTAACAACCAAAGGTGTACTAAAATAACTAAGTGTTTCTAAATACTTGATGTTTCAACTTGATTCTAAAATTACTCCCTAGAGGGTTGAGTTACCAACATAACCTCCTTGGATACACCCTATAATTGAGGACTTCAGCTAAGGTTCAAATTCATAATTTTGATACTAAACACCCCCATGATGGGGTTTGCTTCCACATCCTCATTACAACCAAATTTACGTCCATGAACAGTGGTCCAATATTATTTTCCATTTGATTTATGAGGTTTAGTATATGGTTTTGACATGGATTTTTTGTAAGAGGTGAACAATGGATAATCTATGATTTTATGCTCAGAAGATTGATGACAAAAAAATGTACTTAGAAATTAATATGTAATATTATTTGCATATAGTGGGAATCACCAACATGAATGTGAACATACTCCTTAAGGTCATGGGAAATTTATATTGAAACACACCCATATTTGGTGCCTTGCTAAATAAAATTATTATGGTTCCTAGCATATGAAACAACCTATAGTGGATGTTAGTTTCTCCATAAAGTGACAACATAGAATGGGAAGTCCTGGGAAATTTATCCATATTGGGACTTTAAGGTTTGTGTTTTAAGATGATAGTCACGCATCAAAGGTGATAAAACTAGAAAGGAACTATGAGCATACCAAGTGGAGCACTTATTAAGAAAATGTGATGCATGTTGCATGTCAAAAGAATGAAACAAAAAATCCTTTGGTCATATTTTGGACAACATCCAACCTAATAACATAAGGTTACCATGTAGAGTTGACCCAATTTTTTAACATTATTTTAGAGGGAATTTTAATGAAAAAATACCCTACTAAATAAAAAAATTCAAGCCTTTGGCATGTAAAAGCAAATTATGGAATACGTAAAATAATATCAAGATGAGAGACATTACCTCTTGTAAGAAATTACATATAAATTCCAAGTAATCTTAGTCAAGGAGCCATTCCTGATAGCTTCATAATCCATAATCATAATTTCAATAATTGGACTAAGTTTGTGAGTTTCCATCAAATAGCCATAGGTAGCCTAAGGGCAATATTACCTAAGAAAGTAAATAAATGCAAGGATAAAAAATATCCCATATATTTCTAGAGAAAATGTGATATGAATGCAAGGAGACACATGAAAAATCAATAGTGGAGAGCATTAAACCCTAGTGAAGGACTTTTTCCAAAATCCTTCAATCCCTTTTTCATACAATTATGAAATCACATTTCATTCCACATGTGGTATAAATACTCAATTATTTTTAATGAGGATAAAAATAGTAATACAAGTTTAAAAAGATGGTTAGTATGGTGTTAGTTCCAAAATGAAAACAAAATAAAATAAACACACTAATAACATAACATCTCTAGGCCTAGATACTAGGAAGAGCTTAGTTAAAAAAAATAAATGACAACACAACTAAAAGTAAGGAATAAAACATAAGAATTCTTTCACCTTCCTTGGATGCTCCAAATGCCTTTATAGTGGTGGCTTGCTTAGCTTGTGCTCATGAAGTCTTTGAAAATGGAATCTTGGCTACCTCAATCTCTCCTTGGCACCTTTGGCTTGTGGATTGGCTTGGATTATAATCAATTTGACATGGTAACACTAATTTTAATGGCTTTTGAAGATATTTGAGTATAATAACTTTGCACCAAAATAGCTTTAAAATGATGTTCATGGCCTCTCTATTTATAAATTTTTGATAATGTATAGAATCAAAAAAATTTAATTATCCTCATCATGACATTGGAATAAGAGGCAATTAAGAGGCATGGAGGGCATCATGAAAGGCATGGAGGGCATGAATCTTGATATTTGTGGCATTTATGGCCTAGGGATGTATTCCCAAGAAATGAGCTCACCTGATGATGCAGATATTCAATATTTATTTATAAAAATAAGTATTCAACAATTTTTCATGAAATTATTAATTAAGCCTTAATTTGGTTTAATTATCTCTTAAACATGTTTAAGCACTTTGTGCACAAATTACTCAAATTGATTAGAATGTCTTGTTATTGGTCCAAATTTTGACTAGATTATAATTGAAAGTCACTATCAGATGTGTTGGATGAATTATCCCATTTAGGATTTTTACAAAAACAAATAAAAAAATCATGTGTCTTATGCAATATATTTGATAGGGAAGAGCGATCCAGAGCACCCAGGTGCAAAATTGGCATTTTGACTCAAAATGATCTTATCAAAGTTAGCTAGCCCACAAAATGCATTGCCAAATTTAGTGATACCCTAGCCAAAATCAGCACTTAAATATGTGAGTTTCACATAATTTAGCATATTTTAGTGTTTTTAGGCTAAATTGTGTATTTTGGGTGGAAATTGGTCAAAATCCTGATTGGAGGTTATTGGTGGCCAGATTTAAGTGTCTACAATTTTCCCCTATTTAAGGTGTTGCAAGCTATAAACATAGTAACATATTCTCAAAAAATGAAAAGGTCTTGTATGCCTATAACTACAATGATGATAAACTAACTATATGATGCCCCCTCGAGGGAATGGTTGGCATAAGCAGGTCAACAAATGTCCCTCAAAAAGAAAGAAGTGAAATAAGGGGACCATAGAAAGGAAAGATGATGGGATGAAAACACAATGTTATTGAAAAATTAATCAAAATCATTGATAATGTAAGTGGGATGGTGCACAATGGTTTGCCCAAATGTTCGTTATAAACATTGTACCCTGATAGTGGCAACGTGGTGTGATAACACAATGATTTTCTCAAAGACGGTTATGATCATTAAGAAGATGGAGCTGCCCAAGTTAGGATAGACAAATAAGAGAATAACATGCCCTGGTATAGGCATAAAAACTAAAGTGGTGACAACATATTGATTTTCCCAAAGGTGGTTATAATCATTGAGAAATGTAGGTAGGACAATGCACAATGGTTTGCCCAAAGGTGGTTATAAACACTGTACCCCGATAGTGAAAATGTGGTATGATAACATAATGATTTGCATAAAGGTGGTTATAGTCATTGAGAATATAGAGCTACCCTAGTTAGGATAGAAAAATAAGATAATAACATGCCCCTATATAGGCATAAAAAGTAAAGTGGTGATAACACAATGATTTGCCCAAAGGCAGTTATAATCATTGAAAAATGTAGGTGAGACAGTGTACAATGATTTGCCCATAGGTAGTTATAATCATTAGACTCTGATTATGGAAAATATGATAAAATTGGTTGAGGACGATGATAAATTAACATAGAGGGTAATGATGAATTCAAACAACCTATTAGTAGGGAGATGCTCATCTGAACTAATAAATGTTGAAATTATTTCATGTTTAATTACTCTATTTGGGATATGATTAGGATGGAATTGAGATGTCAGTTCTAAAGAGATGCCACCATTGCTGAATAGACTTTTTGAAGCTGAGATTTGTTGTAGCATGTGATGGTAGGCTTCATGATAGAACACCATAAAGACTTGGCCAAAATATGCATGAGGACTGACTCTCATAATCCAATACTCAATATAAAATATGCACTAATGATAAAAACCATGATGAAAATGTAAACATATGAATATGGATAGATTCAAGTATAAGTGTGGGCAAGGAATCACCCAATGAACACGCATAAACTGAATCAAGGCAACAGTGCTAAAAGCAAACAAACAGGCAGACAAATAAATAAATAAATAAACAAATAATGCAATAGAAACCCTACGAACATTACCCCTAGAAAATAGGTTAAAACATAAAAAATGAACAAAATGGGAGAATAAAAGAAAAAGAAGGGAGTGGTTGAGCTGTCTCCATATGCACTAGGTAAGTGGATACTACCTACATAATTCCATGGATGTAATATCTAATAAAAAACTTCAAGCCAAATGTAATTCTCCCAGGGAATGGGAAGAATGTGATAACTAAGGAAAATAAATAAAATGGATGTGATATAAGAATAGGAATGGTCTTGAAAAGTGGCAAGTGTATGAGAGAAAAAGGCCAAAAAGGATGGGGAAACTAAATGACTAGTGATTTTCTTGTAACTCGATAAGGGTTCCCAAAATCCTTAAGGCAAATAAATGGTCAATGTTTTTATTCTTTCTAATGATTTTTCAAATGTTTTTGGAATTATTTTGGAGTGTCTCAACTCAATCAAGAATGAAAAAAAACTAAATGGTTCAAGCTCACAAAATGGTGAGAGTGTTTAAACTAAGGTTGCTCGTAAAATGGTGAGAGCATGGCTTAGGTTACTCACAAAATGATGAGAGTATGGCTTAGGTTGCTCACAAAATGGTGAGAGAATTCAAACTTTGGTTGCTTTCAAAATGATGAGAGTGTGGCTTAGGTTGCTTACAAAATGGTGAGAGCATAGATTAAGTTGCTCACAAAATGGTGAGAGTGTGGCTTAAGTTACTTGAAAAATGATGATAACATGGCTTACATTACTCAAAAAATGGTGAAAACATGAGGAAAAGGGTGGCTAAGTTGACCTCAAAAAGTATTGAGCACTGCCTACATAGTCCTAGAGTAGGACCTCAAGTCACTGTAGTTCTACCCTTATAGCGGAGGAATTTGACTACTGCAACAGTCAATTCAAAAAAAATAGGTATAGTTGGTAAAAAGGTATAGGATGACATAAAAAGTGGCAAGTTGGTACATCAAGGCTTAATGTTGCCCCTAGTTTGCCCATCAGTGGTTATAACTAGGACATAGTGACATAGATCAAAGTTACTAACTTTCCCAAAGGTAGTTATAATTAGTAGCAAGACTGGTGGTAAGAAAGGAATAAAAAACAAAGGATGAAACTAATAAAACTTCTATCACATTATCCCAAAATATGATCTTTGTCTAAAGTTCTTGAACCAACTGATGAAATTGATCAAATACCTTGATGCTAAAGGGCAAAAACCAAGCTCAAATGGGCCAGGATTTTGAATATAGTGGGCTAATAGGTCAGAAGAAAAAAGTGGATATGGATAAGGATGGTATTTGTACAAATAAGAATAGTGATAAAATGGCATAACTGAAATGGCCCTTACAGGCAATACACCTTAGCACTCAAGCATAGTACTACTTGAGGTGAATGATATTCACTGACTTAGGAAGTTTATATTTATTTGGTGTGGCAAGCTTGTATGCTCTTGATCCATAATTTGCAGTAATGATGAAAGGCCCTATCTAGTTTGGTTTGAATATCCCTTTATGTTTCTTCTTGATCGTGGTATTATTTTGGTTTTCTTTAAGAAAAAGATCACTAAGATCAAATATTTTATTCTTACATGTTGATTATTGTAGCCTTTGAGTCAATTCTGATATGCTTGAAGTTTTTTGAGCACGACTGTGTGTTTCTCATCAAGTAGGTCTAGCACTTATAGGTGAGCTAATTGAAGGTCATGATCATCTAGGACATGATTGAAAGAGATGCATAGTGAAGGCAATTTGACCTCAATGGGAAGGATGGCTTCAATACCATAAACAAGTGAGTATGGAGTGGCTCTTGTGGGGGTACAATGATTGGTATAGTATGTCTAAAGGGTAGGGAATATCTGGAGGTACCAATCATGATTGGCATTATTGACAACCTTTTTGAGAATATTGACAATAGTTTTGTTGGATGCCTTGGCCTAAACATTACCTTGAGGGTAATATACTATATAAAAATGTTGTGTGATGTTATATTCAGTACACAGTTGATCTACATCTTATTTCTTAAATGATCCTCTATTATCAGATATAATGTTAGAGGGAATACTATAGCAGTAAATGAGATGGTTGAAGATGAATTTAGAAATTTGATTTCTAGTCATGTAAGTGAGGGGTATAGCTTAAACCCACTTAGTGAAATAATCAGTGGTGGTAAAGATATGTTTATGACCATCAGATGAAGTGGGGTTAATCTTCCCAATGAGGTCAAGTCCCCATCTAGAAAATGGCCATGGTGTCAGCATTAGTTTTAGAGTTTTTGCTGGGGCATGAATCAGATTAGCATGTCATTGACATTTGTCACACTTTTTTACATATGCAGTTACATTTGCATCCATTATGGACCAATAGTAACCAATACGCAAGAGATTTTTGGATAGGACTACCTCACTAGAATGAATGCTACATAATCCTTTGTGAATTTCTCTTAATGCTAGTGTAGACTCTACCAAAGTTAAACAACGAAGCAGAGTTCCATCAAAACTACGATGGTAAAGGGTGGAGCCAAGTAAAATATAATGAGTGGAATGATGAATAAAGGTTTTGTTCTTTTTTTGAGATAGGTTAGGTATAAAAATTTGGTCATGAAGGTAGTTATAAAGGTCTGAGTACCAGATATAATTAGGACCAAAAATATCATAAATCATAGCAATGGTTGAAGGTTCATGAGCTAGTGTTGACAAATTCTTGACAAGGAATTGATACTCTCTATCTTTATCTGTTTGTCGAATCAAAGAACCAATAGTAGCCATGGCATCTATAGTTTTATTACTAGCCCTTGGTATGTACTCAAACTAAATGTTGGAAATTTGTTGTTTAAGAGTGTCAACCATGGATTTATATGGAACCAACTTGTCATCTTTGGTCTAAAAATGATCTATAACTTGATTGATGATTAACTAAGAATCACCATAAACTTAGAGATGAGATATATTCTAATTCACTGCTTGTCAATGACCTGTAACAAGTGCTTCATACTTAGCCATGTTGTTTGTACAAGGAAAGCTAATTTTCAATGATTTAGGGATTAGATCCCCTTATGGTGTAATAAACAATAGGCTTGCCCCCAATCAATGTGTAGTAAATGAACCATCAAAATACAACTTCTAGGGCTATCCCTCAAGGTCAGTGTCAATGATGGTCATGATAGATTCATCAAGAAATTGAAATGTGAGTGGATGCATATCTATGAGAGGTGCTTCAACAAGTTAATCCGTAAGAACTTGTCCTTTGATTGCCTTCTAATTAACATAATCTTTGTCAAACTCACTAAGAAGCATGATCCATTTAGCCATTCTACCTTGCAAATCTATTTTAGATAGTAGATAATTGAGCAAATCTAATTTTAAAATGACCATGGTCTTTTTATTCAACATATAATGACACAGTTTTTGAGCTACAAAAACTATGGTTAGACAAGCTTTTTTAATAGGTGCATAGTTATGCTCATATGTAACCAAGGTATGGCTTAGGTAATATATAACATGCTCCTTTCCATTGTCATCATGTTGAGCCAAGAGTGCTCCTATAGCATGTTCAGTAGCTGATAGGTATAACAAGAATGCCTTTCTTGGCATAGGAGGTAATAAAATAAGTAGATTAACAAGATAGTCTTTGAGTTATTGATAAGCTATTTTGCAGTGATCATCCAAATGAAATGCAATTAATTTCTTCAAAAGGTGTGTAAATGGATGACACTTGTTTGTTAATTGAGATATGAAGCATCAGATTGATTGGATCTTACCCTAAAAACTATGAAGTTGATTTAAATTGGTTGGTGGTGGCATCTCAGCTATAACATGGACTTTAGATAGATCAACTTCAATACCTCTACGAGACATGATGAATACAATTAATTTGCCTAAATTTATACTAAACACACATTTCTTTGGATTGAGTCTGACTTTGTACTCCTGTAATCTTTCAAATATCTTATGCATCACTATTGTATGGTCAGCCCTAGTTTTGGATTTTTCTAATATGTCATCAACATAGTCTTCAAAAATATCATGCATCATATCATAGAATATGACAGTCATGGCCCTTTGATATGTAGCTCCAGCATTCTTAAGGCCAAATGGCATCACTTGATAACAAAATATTCTCCATGGAGTGGTGAATGATATTTTATGTTGGTCTTCTGGTGCTAATCTGATCTAGTTGTATCTTGAAAATACATCCATGAGTGAAAGCATTTCGTAACCTATCATGGATTCAATGATCATGTCGATATTAGGCAAGGGAAAATCATCTTTAGGATAAGCTTTGTTGATGTCTCAAAAATTAGTACAAATTATGATTCATTTAGGCTTTTTACTAATAGGTACCACATTAGAGATCCATTGTAAGTAGTCAATGGATCAGATACATCTTACTTCTAAGAGTTTTTCTAACTCTTTCTTTACCAATACAACAATGTGAGGATGCATCTTACATAGCTTTCGTTTTACTAGTTTGGCATCAAAATTAACCACAAGGTGATGCAAAACCAAGGTGGGGTCTAAACTTGGCATGTCAGAATATGCCCATGCAAAGATATCTACAAATTATCTCAATAGAGATATAAAGATGTCATGTTCCTCCTTAGTGAGGGATGTACCTAATTTTATCCATTTTAGGTAAGATGAGTCTTGATATTTACCTCTTTTGTATCTTTGACTAGAAGGGTCAAATTATCTTCTACAATAGTAGGCCATGTCTTGAACTATTGGATTATGTTAGGGTCCTCTATTAGGACTTGCTCTTCAACTTCTTCTAGGCATGATGAATCTAATAATACAAATGGGAGATATGGCCATGTGACAAAAATAGTCAAAAATTATTGAAAAATTTGATCAAATACTTGTTGTTGCTTGAAGCTAAACTCAGATCCATAGGCAAGTTCATCATTGGTGGTATCCTAGCCTAAATTTGAAGAAGAATGAGCACCCCCATTTAATGGCACCTAAAATAGGTTTTCACCACTAGACTAGCCTTTATCTTTACTTTTTTCTTGGTCAAAAAGTGCCTCAAAGAGGTTTTCACTTTGGGACCTCAATATTTTACTTATTTATTTTTGGCTAAGGGTGTTCACTTGCTCTCTAAAATAGGCTATAGGATCCAACATGATAGAGAATCATGATTTGTGATCTCTTAATAAAAAATTGTCTCTAAGGCCTAAGAAATCACAGAATGCCTCATCATTTTGGAACTCATCAATTGGTAGACTAGATTCTTGTTGGTCCCAATCTATCAGTTAGGGATAATATAATGGTAATGGGTTGTGATGAATGGCCAGGGTAAGGGTACAAATGGCATTGTTATCAAACAAGTTAGTTTCAACTAGGTTATCAAAGGTGAGGCTATGATCAAACTTTACTTCACTGTCAACATCATCATCACTAGTTGTTAGTGATGGAGTTTAAATAAGATATGTGGGGTCACCCCAAGGTGGTTTAAATCCAAGTCCATAAGGTCTTTCATACTTAGTCATATACATTGGCTCGATGGTTCCTTGTTGATTCAGTTTGATACCTCTTCCTTTATATTTGTGACACTCAATGATCCTATTAGGAATAGAATACTTTTCAATTTTTTAACAATAAGCTTGGTTGTCATTTTATAACCATGATTCATCCTCTTCAAGAGGGTCAAGTTCTAGGCCAAATGTTGGTGCAAACATGATAGGTCCCTTATCTTTGTTCTTTTATTGCTAATGCATATGTGGGATGACTTTATGTCGCCCAAAGGTTTTCAAATTCTGAGGAAGATCAACAATATGAAATGTATCATGGGTCACATACTCTCTTGGTCCATTATTTGAAATGGTGAAATGATTAGAAGCTTTAAGAAGTGGCATGCGGGAAAGAGAATCCAAGGTATTATGATCTATGAAATTATCTAGTAAAGGATTAATAAGTATAGCCTTTCCTTTATCCTACTTGAAACTTGGATTCATGTCATACTGATAATTATAGCTTTAAAATTTGGCCTCAAGATGTTTGTAGTGTTCATATGGTTGTAAATCTCCTAGAATATTCACTTCCATCTCTGAGTGGGAAAACTTGATACATTGGTGCAACGTTGATGGGAATACATGAATCTCATTCAACCAAGGCCTACCTATAAGTATATTTTATGATAACTCAAGATCAAGCACATGACAAAGTGTATCATGGGTCAAAGGCTCAATGATAACTGACAAACTAATGGTGCCTTATGATTCTCTTTCTTGATTATCATAGGCTTTGATGGTTATTATTTTTGGTTGGATATCTATTATTGTGTACCCAAGAAGATTAATGAGCTTTAGAGACACTATGCTGAGGCCAGATACATTGTCTATAATGACACATTTCAATTTATGCCATCTTATATAAAATTCTATGTAGAATGGATTATATTGGAGCGGGCCAAGGGAAGACATATCGCTTTGGTTGAATGTGACTTGTTGGGCCAGAGCTAGGTGTCCAACCAAAGCTTGAAATTTAATAGGGGATATGTCATTAACAATAGTGGATTGGGTCAAAAACTCATTCAAGATGTTCTTGTGGATTATTGACGTTCGTAGCAAATCTAAGATAGAAATATGTGTTGGTGTCTTCTGCAATTATTCCATAATATCAAACTTCTTATCGTGGTCAATAGTGAATAGTTTATTCTACGGCTAAATGGTTGGTTGGATGACAGGCAAAGTGGTAGATGGTTGTGGGCTTGGGATAGTAATATTAGATCTCTGAGTTGTGATTGCATAATCAAGATTAAATACTAGACCATTATTGTTAATCAATGTTGGAAATGGTGTGGGACTAGACAGGATAAGTCTCGGTTGCTAGTGCACTTGCATGTGGGCATGTGGCAAGAACAAGTTGTCGATATAAGGTTTAAAAGGGGAAGTACTTGTTTTCTAGTTTGCCAGTATGAACTCCTAGGTCAAAGAAGGATTTCCATATAATTAGGTTGAATGGTGTTGTTTATCATTGGTCTAGGTTGATTATTACTTGGTCTAGGATTAATAGAGATGGTATTAATGCTACCTCTGTAATATGACCTAAAATCTTGTTGTAGTCATGTACAAATGCATGGTAGGTTTGTTGGTTGTTACCATTTTGACCTTGGTTTTGTCCATTGTTCTATCATTGTGGGTTCTGATATTGATTTTTTTGATTCTTCTAGTTTAGCCTTTGATTTTGATACTATTGATTCTACTAGTTTAGCCTTTGATTTTGATACTATTGATCCTACTGTTGCACTACCCATTATTGTTTTTATTACTAATTATTATATCAGGGAAAGGGGTTTTGATAAATCTAAAGAGTTTGATTAGAAGTGTAAGCAGCATTATCTAATGTTATTTTCCCATTCTCCAACATATTCTCAATTAAATACTTGATTTGGACACATCTCCATAGATTATGCCTATTGACTCGATGATAGTCACAAAATTTATTTTCATGATACCAATTAGGATAAGGAATACCTTATGGATAATGCTTTGGTATAGGCCAACTAATCAAATTAGCAATAATAAGATTACAAAATAAAGACTCAATAGGTTTTCCTAGGTCACTAAAGACATGATGTGTAGGGACAATTCTCTTAAGAGGAGGGGTTTGTAATGGTAAAGGTTGATGTATTTATTGTATAGGTTTTAGTTGTTGTTCTTGGAAAATTGGTTGGAGAGGTTGCTGAGTAGGAGTAATCTCAAAAGGTGGTGCAGATGATGTTTTCATAGTTTCGACATGATGAGATTTGGTTACTTCATTTCCCATAACTTTCCTATTACAGTTGAATTGCTTCGATCTTTCTTGGTTATTAGCCTATGCCAGTTACGATGCTTACACTTGAATAAGATGTTGATGTTTTCCATTTCCATAATTGGTACCTTGATTTTGATTAATTAAATTAAGATTGATGACTCCTTTATTGATGAGCACTTGCTCAATCAACAAACCTTTATCAATGATCTCTTTGAAAGTATGCACACATTGTAGTTTCAGATGATAAGCCATCTCACTATGCAAATTTTTAATAAATATAACAACTAATTATTTATCTAGTAAACTATGGGTGAAACAACTTACAAGGGCTCTCTATCATTATAAATAACTTGCAAAACTCTCCTTAGCCTTTTGATTTGCTTGTGTTAAGTCCACTAATAAAAACTCATGCTCGAGATTATAGGAAAAGTACTACAAAAATTTATCAGAAAGATCATCAAATTCTATTATTGAATTCTTGGGTAACTTTAAAAACCACTCTGAGGCTTTTCCAACCAAGCTCTTTGGAAATAACAGTAAAAGGTATATGTCACTATATGCTACTAGTTGACATGCGACAAAGAATTCGATCAAATGAGTCTTAGGGTCACCTTTCCCTCTGTATTTATCAAATTTCAATGGTTTGTATCCTAGAGGAAATGGTATATACAAATACTCCATGTTTAATGGATAGGAACACACGTCATCCAATTTGAAATTTTTAGTCTGTTTACTCACTTAAATGGTAGCAATTGCATCCTTCATCTATTGCAATTGTTGGGATAGGAAACTAGAAGGAACAATGGTTTGAGGGAGAAAATTGGTTTGTGTAGATGGTTGGGAGGTCACAAGTGGTACACTTTGACCATGGTATGATGGAGATACCTATTGGGGTATATTAGTCTAGTTGGGGAATGGACTAGGAATACACATACATGGATTAGGATATATTTGAAATTGCACATTTGGCTACACAATATTCTGATTTGGGTTGGTGATAAAGATTTGACTTGGAGGATTTTATGGTTGGGATGGAGGGATATAACTATACTATGCCTACTATGGTTGAAAAGGGACATGCTACCAACTAATTAAACCTTGATGTGGAGTGGGAACTTGTGGACCAAGACCTTGTCTCTATATTTATGGCACATTTTGAACCAACAGTTGTCTATTAGGTACTTGAGAAACATGGGAACCTCTTTATTGCATAAATACCTGTGAAGAAGAAAGTAGGTTGTAGATTTGACATTGGTCATTGACCAATATTTACACATTGACTAGTCATTACTTGGTTTTAAATTGGCATATTAGTCTATGACTGAAGAGGTATGTTCATCATTACCTAGCGAGGTAAAACTTTTAGTTTCCCCTAATTAAGGTGTCAATGTATTTGTCCTCTATTTCATTGATACACTAGATTATGTCTACTGTTATGGAATACCACTCACTACTTGTTAAGTAGGATTCATCACATTCTATCATTAAGGCATGCCATTAGTCATTGTTTGATTACCTAATCCCATAGGTTATACACTTGAGGAAACAACTAATTGAAGTTGGGGTGTAGAAACTCCTATTCCCTAATGTGAATATCTACTAATGGGATTAACTATAGGCACATGTTTTTGGCTAGTTATTTATGCATTAGTACCACTTTGATTGGGATTGGATGTTGTTTGCACATTTTCCACTACATTTGGCTCACTATTCAGTGTTGAGGCCGAAAACACTTGTTCAATAAATGGCATATGCATCAAGTTATCTATCAAAGCAATTTGTATGAATGGGTTAAAACTCAAATTCTCTTGTCTAGTTAACTCTATAAACACTCCTATTGAAGGAACTAGGTCAATAAGAGGCTTACTCACCATGTTCATCTGATTGATATCACATGCTAAATTCAGGTAGGTTTGATATGCTGTTTGTATTTGGTTAAAGTGATCTTATATGATGTTTTTGCCTTGATTGGATATATTAGGGTCTTGATACTTTGTTTGGACTAGAGCCATAGGATTTCTAGAAGAAGCCTATTTCGTAAATGATATTTTGGGGTACTCTTACTAGACTTGGTAAATTTTCATGGGGGAAGTCTGCTAGAAACTTGGCCCCTACCTCTATAACCTTAACCAAAATTTCATCCTTGTTTTCTAACAAATGTTGCTCAAATAAAAATGGATCATACGTGGAATCCGTATTAAGAGAATATGAATGTTGAGGAACTAGATAATCCACTATGGGTATTGTAGCTAGGTATTTCATGATTTGTTATTATTCCTATTTTGAATAAGGTGGTGTGTTAACCAAATAGTTGGCTAATGGATCTTGGCTTTGTGCCCCTGATTGAGTATTATAAGAGAGATAAAAATCCATCTCATAAGTAATATTATCTACATAGGCATCTTGCACCATTTCTTCATGTGTCACTACATTACTAATCCCTAAATTGTACATGAGTCCACTATGAGTGTAGGAATACATGTTGGGATCCATAGTCAATACTTTGCAATAAAAGGTCAAAGATTTATACAAACTCTAAAAATGATAGAATCTAAAACAAATGATGCCTTCAACTTGGTCTAGATTTATCAAAAGGATCAAAAGGTTTATGTAAAGATTTGTGAGGAAACAAGCTAATGTAAAATATCTAACGTTTCATTGTTCACACAAAGATAAGCAAGTAAATGTACCAAAAATCAAAATGCCAAACTCTAAAGTCAAAGTGTTTCAAATCAGTCTAATCCAAGAATTTAAAAGTTGCTAGGTCTTTTGGCCAAACACAGTTTCAAAAGCTAGGCTCAAAAAAGGCATGTGCTAGGACTCTTGGCCAAATGGTGTTAAAGGCTAGACATTGAAAAATAGATGAAAGTTTTAATCTATCAGATTTGAAACATTTGTAACAAACATTAGGCATTTGATTCTTGGATATGAACTTGATCAATAAGGTATGAGGTATGAAACAAAAGGCACTTTACCAATAGTTTATTTTCTCACAAAAAATAAACTGGTATGACAAACAAGCTAGACAAAGGTGAACAATATAATTGTGCTTTAGACAAAGGATCACAAACGTATACTCGGACTAGTCTAAAAATGTAGGAACAAATTTGGAACTATAAGCGAGAGGTTTTATGAAAAATTATTAAAAAATGTTTTGGGTAGCATAACAATGTTATAGTACCCAAATAGTGTGACAAAAAGTTTACTCCAAAAACTCTCTAAGGCAAAGACATTTTTTCCAATTTTGACAGCATAACACTACTTTTCTTCACTCAAAATGTTGTTGTGTATAGACTCAAAGTGTAAGTGTTTAGAAAAAAATGGCTTAAGTCTATCAAGTGATGACATAAACAACCTTCAATCCAAATTGAAAATTAAACCTAAGTTCCCTCAAGTTTAGTGCAAATGGCAAACCCACTTAACCCATCAATCCTATGAACTTGTAAAGGTGCAATTCCAAATTTAGATTATAAGTGAAGGACTTAAACAACATTGGTGAAGGTCTAGACTCAATTGGGCATCATAACTACACCAAAGTGGATGATATGAATCTCAAGATTTTGATGAACTTTGAACAAGACAAATTGATGTTCTCACATGGGAAACATAACACCTCTTTATTCAAAGGAAAATTTGGACTATGTGTTTAGTTTTGGATTGTTTTTTTACACCAAGTTTTAGACTTCAAATAAGACTTTAAACTAGGACAAGACCAATTAATTAATCACCCTTAGATCTTAAATTGAGAAGGTTTCTTGGTTTTTTTGGAATCTATCAATATACGTCATTTGAGAGGATTTTAAGTGTTCATCTAAAAGTAAATGTGCATTATATAGTAAGGTTTTTACATCCCCCCCTTCTCTCAAATGATAGTACTATGACATGGACCTTGAGGTGCACGTTGTACCAATAATACTTTCAAAACAAGTGGAGATTTGTCTAAGATCTAACAAGTTTCTAAACAATCTAGGGGAATCAATTGCATAATGACTTTCACACCAAACAATGCAAATGAAAAGCATGGATTTTAGGTCTGTATCACTTGTCTTGTTGCAAAAATGTCTAGTCCTTTTTACAACCACTACATCCTGCTATTTTCTCAGTGTAGTGCGATGTCCAAAGAGCCACTACGTCTTATGTGCAACTCCAAAGGAGCCAAATGAATTCAATGCTAGGAGGTGAAACCCCAGGTCAAAGCTTCCCTAAAGAACTTATGAGAGGTGATGAAGTCCCCCTCGCAAACCAAGATGCATAAAAATAAAGAAAGAATGAAAGTAGAAAGAATTTAGGGTCATTTTCAAGGTCACCCAAACTTTGATGAGTTTTTGGGGAGTGCTTTAGATGACTTTCTTTCTAAGCCTTGAACTAGGCTACTTGCAATAGGAATGGCACTTTTGATTCCAAAGGTTCCCTATAGGGGACAAATGGAAGAGCATACACACAACATTCCTCTTTTTGCCAAAAAAAATCTAATTAAATAACTATTGCAAAAAAAAATTGATAAGTGTGTTCAATTTTAAGCCCAAAATTAAAAATTTGGTGGTGTTCATTTGACCCCTTGGTATTAGTTGCAAACTTTGAAAACAATCACCAAAACATCTAAATTCTTTGTTAAACACCAAAAAAAGGTTCTTAATTGATTTTTAAGCATGTAAAAGGTGATTTAAACATGTTTTGACAAAATATCAAGCTTGGTCCTGCAATAAATGTTGAGGTGTGGAACTAAAAGCTTCACCAAATGAGTGGATGCTGAAGTTGCTAGATTTACACAGTCACCGACGACGGCAAGGAGTCGACCAGTAGCTACCGGCGTCGGTCATACATCGGCCAATTTCGGTCATGTGCAGGCAAACAGGGACTGACGTCGGTCACCTTTGTGTCCAAAAAGTCTATTTTCATGGATGGACCAGATTGTTTGCATGATAAGTTTAGCTGTTAGTTGTAAGTTTGCATTTCTATTTTTGGCAGGACTGTTTTAAGCCTTTGATTAGAAGGTGTATCTAATGGTTGTGAATGCATTGCTCATGATCCCTAATCTTATATAATAGGGATAGATCTTCATAGCTTGTGTGTAAGAAAGAATAGTACAAGACATATTGTATATGTGTATCAATGTAGGTTGTTGGAATTGATTGTAATTGAGAGAGAGAACTCTTGAGGGAAAGAGATCTGTACATCTGAGAGGTGTGAGAAGAAAGTGTGATTTTCTTCATTGTATTTCCTTCTAGAAGAGTTTAATACAAGTTTTCAGGGTGGTTTCTTATATCTCTTATTCTTTGTTATTTCTAATTCTAGTTACTTATCATTCTGGTTTAATTCCGTGTTTAGTTGCTTAAACATAGTAATCAAGTTTGTTGGTTGATCCCCAACAAGTGGTATCAGAGCTTAGGTTGACTAACAGGTGTTTCAGATTTGGTTAGTGTTTGTTGATTATAGGGCATTCAAAAGGGTTTTTGTTTGAGTGGGAGAAGCAATGGCAGAAGAAAGTAAACTGAGAATGGAGAAGTTTAATGGCAAAAATTACCAATTATGGAGAATACAAATAGAAGATTATCTGTATTAGAAAGATCTGTACTTACCATTGGGTGGGGTTGATAGAAAGCCCATAGATATGGAAGATGAAGAATGAGAAGTTCTTGATAGAAAGGCTCTTGGATCTATAAGATTGAGTCTAGCATCTACTGTGATTTCTAACTTATCACAGGCAAAGACAATGGTAGAGTTAATGACTACTTTAGCAAATTTATATGAAAAACCTTCAGCTTCAAATAAGGTATATCTTATGAAGCAGTTATTTAATTTGCAAATGCAAGAAGGTGGATATGTATCTAATCACCTAAATGATTTCCATGGAATTGTAAATCAATTAAATTCAGTCAAAATAGTTTTTGATGATGAAATTAAAGCTCTATTAATCTTATGCTCTTTACCTGAAAGCTGGCATAGCTTGGTAATGGCAGTTAGTAATACTGCATCTGCTTCAAATATTTTAAAAGTAGATGATGTTGTTAGTATAATCTTGAATGAAGAAATTCGCAGGAAAAACATAGAGGAAACATCAGGGAATGCTTTAAGTTTTGAAAGCAGGGGAAGGCAAAAAGAGAAGGGCAAGCATCGGAGATCAAGGTCTAAGTCAAAGATAAGAGGTAGATCCAAATCCAAAAATGGTAGGAAGATAACTTGCTGGAATTGTGGAAAGATAGGGCATATAAGCAAAGATTACTGGTCAAAACCTAAAGAAGACAATCAACATGAAGGTAAAGAAGAAGCAAAAGCTACAGGTATTATTGCACAAGATGCTCTTATATTCTCTTTGCATAATAATATAGAATCTTGGGTTTTAGATTCTGGTGCTTCTTTCCATGCAACCCCAAATAGAGAATATTTCAGTGACTATGTCCATGGAGATTTTGGAATAGTTTATTTAGGGGATGATGAGCCTTGTAAAATTATTGGCAAATGAAAAGTGTAGCTGAAAATGCAAAATGGCAACACATGGGTGTTGAGAGATGTCATGCATGTACCCAACTTGAAGAGGAATCTAATTTTTGTAGGAAAGTTGGGGGATGAGGGTTGTAAAGTAACTCTCATAGCTAAATCTTGGAAGGTTACCAAGGGTGCACTTGTATTGGCCAGAGGTAAGAGAGTAGGTACTCTCTATTTATGTAATTGTACTACCAATAATTTTTCTTCTGTATTATCTACTTCAGATGTAGATGCAAAGTTGTGGCACCAGAGGCTTGGCCACATGAGTGAGAAGGGAATGTCTATTCTTAAGTCAAAAGGTAAGCTTTCAGATTTGAAAAGCACAGATCTAGATTTTTGTGAGCACTGTATTTTTGAGAAATAGAAGAGAGTGAGTTTTCTCAAGACTGGGTCAACAAAGAAGAAGCACAAGTTGGAGCTTGTTCACACATACGTGTGGGGACCAGCTCAGGTTGCTTTTATTGGAGGATCACAATACTATGTTTCTTTCATAGATGATGCTACAAGAAAGGTATGGGTCTATTGTATAAGGAAGAAATTTGATGTTTTTGACACTTTTAAGATGTGGAAAGCTTTAGTTGAGAATGAAATAAGGAGGAGATTGAAGTGCCTTATATCTGACAATGGTGGTGAGTTCTGTAGCTATAAGTTCAACTGGTATTGTTATATGAATGGAATACATAGGCAACGGACAGTTCCAAGGACACCTCAGTAAAATGGAGTTGCTAAAAGGATGAATAGAACAATAATAGAGTGTGCATGGTGTATGAGGTTGCATGCTGGTTTGCCCTTATAGTTTTAGGCAGAAGCTGTAGATACTGTAGTTTACCTGATTAATAGAGGACCCTCTACAGCTCTAGATGGTGGAATTCTAGAAGAGGCATGGACAGGTAAAAAGGTAGATCTTTTATTTCTCAGAGTTTTTGGTTCTGAAGCTTTTGTGCACATTGATAAAAAAATAGAAAGAAGCTGGATGCTAAGTCTATGAGGTGCACTTTTATTGGTTATGGCTCTGATGATTTTGGATTCTAGTTTTGGAATCTAGGAACTAACAAAATAATTAGGAGCCGTGATGTTATTTTCAATGAGAAAGTGATGTATAGTGATTAGCTCAAGAAGTTGAAGAATTCTAAAAAGAGCAATGTTGAATTGGATGAGGTGATGATCCAAAATGAGCTCGCAAAAAAGAATAATCATAGACAGGAAAATAAAGAGACCGATGTCAGTCAGGAAGGAATCGATGTCGGCAATACAGGAACCGACGTCGGTAATACAAGAACTGACGTCGGTCAAAAGTAACCGATGTCAGTCAGGCAAGAACTAACATCGGTCATGTGGAACCGACGTCGGTCATGTAGAACCGACGTCGATCAGTTACAGGCCTCGAGGTGACTGAGGTCGGTCACTGTCAGAGAATTTGGGCAGACAGTGTGTTGTGAATGAGTCTCAGATGCCCATCAGGAGGTCAGAAAGGGTAAGTAAACCTCCAATTCGATATTCCCCTTCATTATTCTATTTATTTCTCACTGATGGTGGAGAACTAGAGAGTTTTGATGTAGCAATATAGGTAGATTCTAGGAAACAGTGGGAGCTAGGCATGAATGAGGAGATTGATTCCTTGAAAGAGAACCAAACATGGGATTTGGTTGAGTTGCCAGTGGGAAAGAGAACACTGAAAAACAAATGGATCTACAGGTTAAAGAAAAGTGAGAATGGACAAATGAGATATAAGGCCAGGTTGGTAGTGAAAGGATTTGCACAGAAACCAGGTATTGATTTTGGTGAAATTTTTTTTTTGTAGTAAAAATGACTTCTATTTGGATAGTATTGTCTTTAGTTGTTATTGAGGATTTACATCTTGAGCAGCTTGATGTTAAGACAACGTTTCTTCATGGAGATTTGAATGAAGAAATATATATGGATCAACCGAAAGGATTTGAGGTCAAAGGTAAGGAGAAACTTGTGTGCAAATTGAAGAAAAGCTTGTATGGTCTCAAGCAAGCTCCTAGACAATGGTATTTGAAATTTAACAGGTTTATGACTAAGCATGGTTTCAGTAGATGTCAATCTGACCATTGTGTTTATTTTAAGAGATTGGATAATGGTAGATATATTATCCTATTGCTGTATGTAGATGCTATGATTGTTGCAGGTTCACATATGTAGGATATTTCTGAGCTTAAGGTGAAATTAGCTCACATATTTGCCATGAAGGATTTGGGAGCAGCAAAGAAAATCCTTGGCATGAGTATTAAGAGAGACAGGAAATATCACAGGTTGATTTTGTCTCAAGAGGATTATGTGAACA
Source organism: Torreya grandis (assembly GCA_037957365.1). Classification (NCBI taxonomy): domain Eukaryota; kingdom Viridiplantae; phylum Streptophyta; class Pinopsida; order Cupressales; family Taxaceae; genus Torreya; species Torreya grandis. Next base: position 1,139,082 of record JARHVA010002571.1, read on the forward strand.
AGGTGTTGAAACGGTTCAATATGCAGGATGCAAAACTGGTAAGTACACCTAGGGCTAGACATTTTAAGTTGAGTAAAGATTAGTGTCCTAATTCACATGATGAGGTAGAGTACATGAGTAGAGTTCCATATGCTTCTACAGTTGGGAGCTTAATGTATGCAATGGTATGTACTAGACCTGATATTGCCTAAGCAGTGGGAGTTGTCAGTAAGTATATGGCCAATCTAGGGAAGGAGCACTGGAAAGCAGTCCAATGGATTCTTAGATATCTGAGAGAGACCAGCAGTAGGCATTTGTGCTATGGAGGATCAAACACTTCTCTACATGGTTATTTAGATTTAGATATGGCAGGTGACTTGGATGGCAGAAGGAGCACCACAGGATATGTGTTCACTGTTGGTGGAACGGCGGTTAGCTGGATTTTAAAGTTGTAGAAGGTTGTTGCCTTGTCTACTACAGAGGCAAAATACATTGTAGTCACAGAGGCTAGCAAGGAGAGGATATGGATGACACAGTTCATGGAAGAGCTAGGAAAGGAGCAAGAGAATTGTAGATTATATAGTGATAGTCAGAGTGTAATTCATTTGGTTAAGAATTCAGCCTTTCATTCAAGAACCAAACATATACAACTTAGGTACCACTTCATAAGACAGGTATTGAAGGATGGTGAGTTGAAGCTAGAGAAGATCCATACAGATAAGAACCCTACTGATATGTTAACCAAGCTGATAATAAAGGAGAAGTTGAATCTTCATTCAAATTTTGTTGGTCTTCAAGATTGATTTTGAAGATGGAGAAGCTAGAAGATGTTGCTGTACAGGTACTGGTGTAGCTATTTATCTCCAAGTGGGAGATTGTTGAGGTGTGGAGCTAAAAGCTTCACCAGATGAGCAGATGCTGAAGTTGTTGGATTTACATAGTCACCGATGACGGCAAGGAGTTGACCAGTAGCTGTCAGCATCGGTCATACATCGGCCAACGTCGGTCATGTGCAGGCAAACAAGGACCGACGTCGGTCAACTGTGCGTCCATAAAGTCTATTTTCATGGATGGAACAGATTGTTTGCATGATAAGTTTAGCTGTTAGTTGTAAGTACGCATTTCTATTTTTTGTAGGAATATTTTAAGCCTTTAATTAGGAGGTGTATCTAATGGTTGTGAATGCATTGCTCATGATCCTAAGCTTATATAATAAGGATAGATCTTCATAGCTTCTGTGTAAGAAAGAATAGTACAAGACATATTGTATATGTGTATCAATCCAGGTTGTTGGAATTGATTGTAATTGAGAGAGAGAGAACTCTTGAGGGAAAGAGATCTGTACCTCTGAGAGGTGTGAGAAGAAAGTGTGATTTTCTTCATTGTATTTCCTTCTGGAAGAGTTTAATACAAGTTTTCAGGGTGGTTTCTTGTATCTCTTATTCTTTGCTATTTCTGATTCTAGTTACTTATCATTCTGGTTTAATTTCGTGTTTAGTTGCTTACACATAGTAATCAAGTTTGTTGGTTGATCCCCAAAATCAAAAATGTTAGCATGTCCTTTAGCTTTGAAGCTCTTTTTAACTTGAAACAATGAAATTTAGAAAAATAGCTCTCAGGTTTGTATTTTAAGAAAAACATAGTGACTGATGTCGATTATTACAATAAATGATGGTTTATTTTACTAACTGATGTCGGTTACCTAACTGACATTAGTTAACCTATGCAATTGATGTCTATATTACTTGCCGATGTCAATTACTATGTAAAACCATGGAAAACAAAAATGATAAAATAAAGTTAGAAAATCAATTTGCACGAATTTTAAGGGTCCAAATAAATATTTTAGAGTTACAAAATGATCTTCTTTAGGTGTGAGATGTGTCTAGTCCCATCGAGTGTGCCATTATGTGATCTAGGAATTTTACTCAAGAGAGGATGGTTAGTATGGTGTTAGTTCCAAAATGAAAACAAAATGAAAGAAACACATTAATAGCATAACATATCTAGGCCTAGACACTAGGGAGAGCTTAGATAACAAAAATAAATGATAAAATAAATAAAAGTAAGGAATAAAACACAAGAATTCCTTCACCTTCCTTGGATGCTCCAAATGCCTTTGTAGTGGTGGCTTGCTCGGCTTGTGCTCATGAAGTCTTTGACATGGAAGCTTAACTACCTCCATCTCTCCCTGGCACCTTTATCTTGTGGCTTGGCTTGGATTGGAATCAATTTGACATGGTAACACTAATTGCAATGGTTTTTGAAGATATTTGAGTATAATAAATTTGCACCAAAATAACTTAGAAATGATGTTCATGGCCTCTCTATTTATAGATTTTTACAAATGTCTGGAATCAACCTGAACCGCCCATCTCAAGATTGAGATGTGTGGTTGAGGATTAATTCAATTTTTGGAATTAAATTTGTAATTATCCTCATCATGGCATTGGAAGAAGGGGAAATTAAGAGACATGGAGGGCATCATGAAAGGCAGTGATGAGGCATGGAAGGCATGAATCATGATATTTATGGCCTAAGGATGTCTTCCCAAGAAATGAGGTCACTTGATGATGCAAATATTCAATATTCATTTATAAAAAAAATTATTCAACAAGTTTTCATAGAATTATTAATAGGCCTTAATTTGGGTTAATTAGCTCTTAAGCATGTTTAAGCACTTTGTGCATAAATTACTCAAATTGATCAGAATGTCTTGTTATTGGTCCAAAATTTGACTAGATTATAATTAGAAGTCACTACCAGATGCATTGAATGTGTTATCCCACTTATGATGTTGCTAACAACAAATAAAAAAAGCACATGTCTTGTGAAATAGATTTGATAGGGAAGAGCAATCCAGAGCACCCAAGTGTAAAATTAGCATTTTGACTCAAAATGATCTGATCAAAGTTAGCTAGCCCAAAAATTTTATTGCCTCATTTAGTGATACCCTGGCCAAAATCGGCACTTGAATATGTCAGTTTCACATCATTTAGTGTGTTTTAGTGTTTTTAGGCCAAATTGTGCATTTTGGGTAGAAATTGGTCAAAATCCTGATTGGAGATTATTAGTGGCTAGATTTAGGTGTCTACAAAACCTTTACCATATGAAAACCAGAGGTTTCATCACTATGAAAAATTTCCAAATTTTGCAGGCCATTACTTGAGCATAAATACTCAATTTGATATGATTATTTTGAAATTATACTACTATTCACAAGGAATCCAAATATGTAATCATATTTGGTTTTAGATAATATCTTGATATACTTTTATCCTTCTCCCCATAACCTATACATTTTAGCACTTTTATGCATGCAATGACATCTAATATATCTTATGTAATATAAATATTTGATAGTTTAGCTTATTTATACCACTAAATCTAAAATAAGTTAAAACAAAAAGTTCTAAGAAAAGGTCAAGAGTGATAAATAGAAGTCTAAGAGCATAATTGAAGTGCCTATGACAATTTATTTTTGAGTCTTCATATTGCATCATTGCCAATTATTCACATAGTGAAAAGTCATAAAGAGATTAGGGAATGTATCAAATAATTATTTTTTAAACTAAATTGTGTGTTGGTTTCAAAAATTTCAAAGGATGTGCATTTATTTAAGACATACCACCTAATTGAGTACCATTTTTTAAAATTACTTACAAGGTTTTATGAGTTGATTATGGTTTCAATAAAGGAAAAGGATTTACAGGGGATATAAAATTAATTCTAATAAATTGAGTGAGGATTTTTATCCCAAAAAAGGATTAGAGTCGTAAAAATTTTCAAAAAAGGACACAGTGACCAGGAGCATAGTCTAGTCTAAAGATACCTATTGATTATTTTGACCACAAGTCAAAATAAGTCAACCCCTCTCTAGTACATAATTATATATGGGTCTAGTAGATTCATATAGGGTGTTTCATGTTGTTATTTGATGTCATTTAATGTGTCATCACCTTGGTCATAATCATTTTCCTTTCTAAGTTTTTCTATATCACTTAAAGGGCCATTTTAGAGCCATAAATGAAGTGGCATGGTTTTATTAGGTGTACATGTGATATAAAATTCATTAAAACATCTAATATTTCAAGTTATTTGTAAATAATGTTAGGACTAACTGAAACTTGTAGGTTCCTAACTAAAAATCAAGAAAACAAGCGAAAAGAAGGAGTTTTGAAGGTTATACAACCTATGTGAGAGAGTGGCATGTGGGAGAAGCTTATAAAGTGGCCCTTTAGCTTCCTTGACTCCATTTACATGTTTTATATACTTTTTAAGTTCCAAAATTAGACCAAAACCATTTTATCTCTCCATCACTCCACTATGCATACAAAAATGGTCAATAGGTATTTTGATGGTACAATCATTAGGAGGGATTCTAGGTTAAATTATCTTGGTGGTAGATATTAAACTTGGTATTATTAATTTTTATGTTATTATTTGAAAAAATTGTTACCTATACTTTATGAACCATTCCTAAGAAGTTGAGTATCTGGTTTTTCATGATAATCCCCACACCGTATAGGTTTTGCCTTTGTTTGAGCATGTACATATAATTAAGTTGATGAAATGGATTTTAAAGGATTTTAAATTCCTTATCACATGTTTTATATATTTTCTTTCATGTTTGGAAGTGTTTTGAAGAGTTCAAACGTCTTAGGTTGCATGTGGAGTATGCTAGTGAGGTTACAGTCAGATTTCATCAATTACAAAAGGTATCTTTCTCTAAAATGGATTAAAATAAATTTGATATTATATTCCATGAATCTTAGATGTCATGACAATATCCTTATTTATAATTTTAGTCTCACACCTATATCATTCATGGATTTGCAGTCAAAAATGCTTCACACAATCAACTTCCTATAGGTTTACATCTATAGTCATGGTGTATAAAGGTCCTAGGAATGGTCATGTAGGTGTGATTAATTGTTTTAAGGTGTTTAATTCATTTTTTTAGCATAATATAGCAATCCAATCCCTCCAAATGGCACATAGGGGACTGTGACAGTGAATGCAAGTCCTACACACAGTCATACACCATTGACATACATCTACAAGTGCCATAAAGAAGATCAATCATGTTAGAACAGATAAATTATCTAGTTTCAATCAATTCATGATTGAAATGATTCATTTTAATAAGGTTAACATGATCAATATAAATTATGGGTTCACTTTACATGCATATAGCTCATATCTACATTCACTGCCTTGTCTGCAAATGTATCAACACCTACAAAAAATTGAGAACATTGAAATGAAAGTATCGGATATTATTTCAAATCCTTAAAGGTGGGAAGGATGCATTTAGAGACCTTGATAAGGTTTAAAACTAGTTATAAGCCTATACATCATATGCATAGTTCATATTCTACACTCACTGCCTATACACTGCAATGTCTACCTATAGGTGCCCCTCCATAAAGATATAAAAGTGCTTCATGAAGGAGTGTGAATGTGTTTTGACACCCTTATTGAGGTCTCAAGAGTTGAGAGGATTCATGAGAACCTTATTTAAAGCATTGGATTAACAGGTAGGCTTGAAATCCATCTTTAAGATGGAGGACTGAGCTTTAGGGATAAGTTCCCTAAAAGCTCCGAAATAGAGCCCTATGTGATTTTGGTGATGTCATAAAACAATGTAGTAAGGATCCTTGATGAAGTCAAATACATCCACCTTTTATCCCTTATATAGGGGTAATAGATTTCAAAATGGGAGTGGGTGTTTGGTCCCACAAGTGGTGTAATGGAGGCTTTAAATTCACATATTTGTTCACTACATTTCTTTAGTGTTGTCTATAGTTATGAACCTCAAAGGACCTTACACTCTAAGGTGGTAGTGCAGGAAGCATAATTTCATTGTTAAGTAATCCTATTGAATTGAGGAAGATTATTGTTTTTTTAAGATCATAAAAGGAGGTTGGAGAGCAAGGCATTGACCTCCATCAACACCTACAAGTACATCCTTACTCAAAATAGTCACCTACAACCTGATTGTAAGTGACTCACCAACTCATGAAGTGAACTTTAGGTGATGGGAACCTAAAGACACAAAAAATTATTAATAGAGGTTAGTTAAAATACTAAAAAATAATACAAGGGTATGAATCACAAATTTTGAGGTTGATGTTCACCTACATGGCCCTTGCTTGCTCTAAATTAGTCAACTATAGTTGACTATAGTTTGACAGTGAGTTAAAATATAGTGATTTGAAGGTTGGCCTAGCATGAAGAAGATGAATATTTGTCCAAATGAGTTTTAAGATGGAATAAGAACTCCATAACATCTTTATTCATTGTTTTTAAGGTCTAACCATGTAAATACCACCCACAGGCACCTCCTTCAAAGCAAAAAAACACAAAACATAGTCAGTCAGTCTACCTAGTCAAGAAAAAGGGAAGGCACCTTGAGTTGGCAAGGAAATATGAGTATTAAGCATGGAAATAACTTCCTCACAAGCGATGCTGAATATTAAATGATACTTCCAATAAGTAGATAGGATAAGAGAGGTCCCAAAGCTAAACTACAATCCATATTAGAAAATCTTGCACAATCAGCTAGTCTAAGAGTTTATTTTGATATTCTAGGGAGTTAGAAGGTTTATAAGTGTGAAATAACTATATAAATTGGTGTATATTAACTTCATAACCACCTTAATCCAACCATACCTTAATTTGGCCTAATAATATATATGATATACCCTCTGTTCTATCTTAGATAGAGGGTACTCCAAGAAATAGGAAAATTGCAAACTTGGGGAGTATATGATGCAAGGATGCATTAATAGTCATAATTGTGATTAATGATGGTTTAAAAAGTGTAAATAGACATGGAAAAACTTTAAAAATCCCTCATATACATGAAAAGATGCTAAAAAATGGTGATGAGTAGCTATATGCAGTCAATGCCCACCATGCCTAGTCTAGGTCTAATGCCTAAAATGGAGTCAACTTCATATCTATCACCAGATGAGAATTAAAATGAATTAAAACATGTTAATTAAGGGTTATCAGGTGTGTTCAATATTTTTTAATGCAGGGGAGATCATAGGGTAGCCTTATTCTAGCTCAAACTATCTTAGGCCTGCATAGATTGAAGAGAGAAGCTTGAAAGGTTAACTTGAGATGCTCACACCTACATGGAGGTTTATCATGGGAGTATAAGGAGTTGGGGGATGTTTAATAATGTCCTAAATAATGTTTTTGTGGAATTTATTTAGATTTATAATGTCAGACCTATATGAACAATCCTTAGAGGGTAAAATTACTCTAAGCCCTTTAAAACCCTTGATAGTAACCCGGTTGGGAAAATTAAGAAGGAGATGCATCCATATGGTATATAATGGTTTAGGATATTATTGGAAGTTGTGTAAGACTCTTTAGGGATCCTACCCATCAGTTTGATTTCTACCCTACCTGTATGAATAGGGTGAAAATTAGATTTTATTGATAGCTTTGTGTGTTGTGCAGGCATGGAAGGGTTTCAAAAGATGAAAGTCACTTTGTGAGATAGGTTGGTACCTGAGATAACCTCTAATTTATATTTCATGCATCAAAAAATCTCACAAGTGTCTCTATAAGTACCTTCATCTTAGCCAGTCCAAATTGGCATAGTGAACAAACAAGTGGGAAGGTGAAAGCTCAAAGTAGGAGGCCTTTTAAGGTCTACCTAAGGAATACAAGGGTATGAAGGATATTGACAGGTGTCAAACACACTTTTTAATGTAATGATTTAGAAAATTTAAGTAAAATTTGGTGCCAAGTGTGCAAGGTGAATGAAATAGGAGTTATTTGGACTGCAAGCAGTGATAACTCATGTCTAGAAGCATATTAATGATTAGGGATGCAACCAATGCATGTTGGGGATTTTTTATAACCCCTCCATCTTAGTGAAATCATGATATTTGTACCTAGTCTACTGTGGAACATTGCAAGGAGGCCAAATGGCGAAGGAAGTTTTTAAGCATGCAAATGAAGAGTCCTACACCACATTTTAGGAATTTTATGCTTTGAGAGAAATTTGTCTAATTAGACCTTACATGGTATATCTCATACTTCATTTTATTGAATATGTAACTCCTTTTATCAGATTGACATATGGTATAGTGACTCTTGAACTTCAGTCTTCTCACTCCTCTCTCAAATTCTATAAGTAGTATCCATTTTAGCTCTTGTAGACTAGTACCACACCATGTATGGTCAAGCCCTATTGGTTTTGACATTGTAATTTTATTTTTAACAATAAATTCAAGTCTAGTTTTGTGTTCATAAATATTTGTCTAAGTTTACAAAGTGATGTATGGTGATGTTAAGTGATAATCTTCGATCTTTATTTCTCCTTATCCTCTCATGTTTATGCAAGAGTTCCTATTTTAACATGTCATATAGAGTGTAGCTAATGTTTTAAGCTCCTTTAAAGTATAAAATTATCTTTAGAATGTGCAGTCTTCACTCTAGTTCACTTACCTTTTGTTTTCTCATGCATATCACCTTTATATTGAAACACTTATGTTAGAATCTCTTAGGACTATGAACCTAGTTTATAGGTCTTGGTTCATTATGATATACGTATGATAGTATTATGGAAATACTTTAGGTGTATCACCCCATTAGAGTAGTTTCATTTTATGAAAAATTATATCTCTTTTCCCATAAGCAATTAACTAAGTAGGTGATAAACATTTCAAGGTCTATTCAGGGAGTTAGCCCTTAAACCTAGAGGTTTACTTCTACTATAGGTAAACCCACATATCTAGAAGTATTCCCATGCTGCCCAAATATAGAGGAGGCTTGAACACCCTCCTCTATGGTGAAATATTTTGTGACAACAATAACCACTTGGAAACAACTAGTATAATAACACTCTACTCCTTATTAAAATTTTTAAGTTGTCAGTTTAATCCATAATTTTTGGATTTTGTCTACCTTAATTCTTAGACATAGTTTATCTGATTTCAACCTTAGGTGATCTACATACCTATAAAATTTTTAATATTCTTCTTATATCCCTCTCCTTACACATTTCAATTATTATATAATATTCATTCGTTGATATTAAGTCTTTTTATACTATTTATTTGGGTAAAATAGTTAAAATTTAAATTATACATTAGTTTATGGTAAAAGTCTCATAGTTATAGTATTTTTGTCATGATTTCATGTATTTAGATTGTTGGCTTTCTATATTATTCAATATGTCACACACACATTGACATAAGTGGAATAATTGTGCATAGTTTGAGCCTTATTTATATTATTAAAACATAAGAAAAACTCAGCCATTCCATATAGAGTGATTGGGGGTTAGTCCAACCTAGAATACTAATCCATTTTTAATGGTATCTTATGGCCAATTATGAAACATTAGGGTTTTAGAATAAATATAAAGAAAACATGCATTTCAGCACATGATAATAGAAGTGCACATGCACATAATCACATTCCAAGTATAGGGATCCCATAATTATCATACCCCACTATGTGTAAGGACACTACGAGTAAGCCCCAATAGTGTCAGCTACCACAGGGGTTTGTGTTTGTTGGTAGTATCCAGGTAGGTTTTAAGATCCTATTTTTTATATAAGTTGACAAAGCACATACAAATCATTTATATATTTAATGAAAACCAATATGAGAAACATGAGATATAATTTAACCTACAATTTAATTTCATTGTGTAAGCATTGTAATAAGTGATAAGTAATTATTTTTCACTCTCACTAACCATTTTTCTATATTTTCTCCTATTTGGTTGGGAGGAATGAGGTAATTCTTCATTTCAATGGATGTATTTTATTTTAATTATATGATTACTCTTTCCTATATATGTGAATCCTATTTATTAGGGATCACATCTTGTTCTTTAGTAATGTAAGTATGGAATAGTTAGTAGTTTTCTTGATTGTGATACATAGGGAGTCCTATAAGAAGGCTTGTAATTATAATTTTGAGTTAATGAATTTTGGAGTATGAAGTATTTAAGGATAATTTATTACACATTAATTATATAGACCATTTTAATACTTCCTCATTTAATTCATTGAGTTGAATCCCTAAGGGATTCCATATCGAGTGGGTTTTCTACACACAATAGTTTCACTTTATAATGCAATACCGATAAGGGATAACCAACACAATTATAGTTTGTTGAGTCTCCATCCTAAAAATTCCACCTTGACTATCAAAACCACTTCACAACTAACATTTTAGACATTTTATTCTCAACATACCATTGATCCAACCTTTGAGAACAATTTCACAATTATTCACCATCCAACCACTTCCACTTTGGTTACTTTATGGGACTTTTTCATGCATGAAGAGTTGTTGAATAAGTTTGTTTAGCTTTGTGTGCCTGATGATCACTATAGCATTTGCTAAAGGAGGCACTCTCTACATTTTTTGATGCTCGCATTGGTAAATAAGAAACACTATATTAGTTATAGGAGTTCATCCACTAGCCTCACATTCAATAAGATTTTATTCTCCTATTAATTCAGTATGGAGTATGTGGCCACCAAAACTTCAACTAAGAACTTGGCTTGGGTGTTTGTCTACCTCTTCTTACTATGTGGGATTTGATCCTAACCCATATAAATCAATTTTATCTCTAATTAATCCATTCCTCAACAACACATACTTCATTTAAGGACTATTTTTTTTAACATGTGACTCCACATGAGTTACCTTTCTGATTTGGTTTTGTTAGAACCAAACACATTCAAAAAGAGAAAGTCAATGATTTATACATCCAAAATTTATAGTTTATCCAATCCATAGTTGTTCTTATCATTTAAAAGAATCAAGTGAATCATAAAAATATCTGCATCATTGTCATTCTAGATCCTACAATTATTATTATATATTCTTCACTTTTGTTTGATTTCCATCAATTTTTAATCATGAAGACTCAAAAGAACCATTAAGGGTCAACTAATTCATATCTTTTGGGTATATAATCTCTATTTTGACATCAAGATAGATGGTTTTCATAGCATGGTAACATTTCCTTCATTAATAAATACATTGGAATCTAATGCTTCTATGGGTGGGAAGAAAGATGAGGAATCATAGGATATGATTTAGCGTATAGTTTGATTTCACTATGTGAGCATTGAAAGAAGTGAGAACTAATTATTTTTCACTCTCACTAACCATATTCCTAGACTCTCTCCTAGTTGGTTTGGAATAATGAGGTAATCCCTCATTTCAAGGGATGTATTTTGTTTCATGAGTTATGATTACTCTTTCCTATGTATGTGCATCCTATTTTTAAAGACCATATCCTAGTTAATATAAATGTAAGGATTAGTTGGTGGTTTCTCCTATTTTGTATTTTCTAGCTTAAATAATTACAATATTTAGTAGTTCATTTCAATTTATATTACTGTGTTTATTTATATATTTTCCATAATTTTAATTAGTGCATAATTTACATTATTTTATCTTTAAGGTATAAAATACAAGTAAAAGAATTTGTTGAACCCAATCACTGATTTGAACCAAAAAATGTTAGATTTTCTTTTACAACAAGGTTTAAATTTTTATATTTATCTCCTCTTAGGGTTCATTTTTCATTTCTTTCTTATATTAGAGTTTTAATGTTTTTATTATATAACATTTATAAACCCTAATATGAATACAATGGAAGATACCAATGATGTGAATACTTCTTCTTTTGATATACATAGGGATAACAACATAGAATATAATAGTGATTTTCATGATCATTTTGATGATATAGATAAGGTTAAGTTTAAATAATGTATTAAGATAAATCTAATATGATTGAAGTATTGTTGCATGTAACTATAAATAAAAATAAAATACAAGAAATAAAAATAAAAAACTATGTAAGAAAACTACTTCTGAGGAACCAAATGATGAAATTTTGAATGATACCAATCCACCTTTTAGGTTAAGATCATACATAAGGTTTTTAGACTATTATTCCTACTATTACTATTCATGTGTCTACACATATAGTTAAATAAGTGATGCCTACCATACCTACTATGGGAGTACCATAGTTTAGTCTTCAAAAATATTTGGGTGCTAAATAATCTTTCTTATGTGCCTCATAGGTAGAAAACAAATGTGTTACCATTTTTCCTTATATATATATATATATAAAGTGGCTACCAATCATACCAATCAGATGCTTGTACAATAAATTTTGAATCTTCAAGCCATAATTCCTCAAATAACACAAGATTATAATTATAATCAATAAGAATCCAAGAGGGAATAATAGTATTGTGTTAGTATGATTAAAAACTAAACAAAAACACACTAATAAAGCTAACACCTCAAGCCTATACACTAAAGGAGATAAAGAATAATACAAGTAACTATCAATAGAAGACAAAACAATGATTATTTACCTTCTTTGAGATCAAGAGTTGTATGTTGTCCATGGAAGAATGTGCTTAATCATGTGATCAAAGAATCTTTGGCAATGGTGCTCCTTGCATCATCTCTCCTTGTCACCTTGGCAATGCTGGGCTTGACTTTGGCTTTGACTTGGCTCTATCAACAAATGACAATTATAACACTACATAACAAAGGTATTTTAAGGTATTTTTGCATCATAACATTACACCAAAAGAGATTCTTAAACAATGGCTGAAGCCTTATATTTATATCCTTTCAAACTAACTTTAACCAAAGTGCAGCAGGTTAGAGTTAACTATGGTTAAGTTTATATTAACCCTAATTTGATTAAGGAGGAGACAATTAATTACTATTTGGGATAGATATCTAATTTATTAAGCATGGTTCTCCATTTTTGAATTTAAAGCTTTAGGGGTGATATTTTCAATTCCTTGATTTTGAGGATGATGACATCATCAAGACCTCATTTTTTTGGATTTTTTTTTATAAAATTCATTTTCACTAATTTCACATGGAAATTTCACTTAAACATTTAATTTCATTTTCTTAGTTAATTAATTTTGCTTATAATTTTTACACTTTAAGAATTTTTCAAGTTTCCCACTTAATGGGTCCAAAGGCAAAACTACCAAATTATTAGGTTGTAAGTTGACTAGAGATGAACCCATGAGTTTACTTTTACGTATAGGATAATACCCAAAACATAGATGCTTCAACATGATTCTGAGCACTAATGTCTGATGTGTAGATGAAATTGGGACATTTAGTGATTCTTGGGCTTAATCTTCACTATTTGGTAGAAATCAATCTGAAGTCTAGTTGGAACATAGTTATGGCCAAAACAAGATGTCTATAGTTTGCCCATGTTTGGAAAGATGTTGCAATATATAGGCATAGTAACATCTTCTCAAAGTATTAAAAAGTTTTTAATTCCTTATATAATATCCCAGAATGATGGATGAGCCTTGGATGCCCACTCCAAGAAGGGGGTGACAAATAAGGTCGACGAACATTCCTTTGAAAAGAATGAAATGATGTTACCTATAGGTAATAGGGGTGGAAATATTGATTTTCCCAAAGGTAGTTATAATCAATGTCACAGTGAGATGCCTTAGAAGGGTAGATTAAAATAATGATTTTTCCAAAGGTGGTTATAATCATTAATGCCATGAAAAATGTCCCAAGAGGATATAAGAGTGAATACAATGATTTTCCCAAAGGAAATTATAATCATCGACATAGTGAGGTGTCCCAATAGAGTTGAGGAGATAATTATTTTCCAAAAGATGGTTATAATCATTATCACAATGAAAATTCCATAGTAGGGTGGATAGATAAAAAACAATGATTTTCCCTTAGGCTGTTATAATCATTAGCACAATGATTTACCCTAAGAGTGATGGAAGAGCGATACAATTCATCTTTGCCCCAGTAAAATGAATATGATCAGGAAAGGTCTACATGATTTACCCTAGTATGGAAAATTGGGAAATGGGGTTTACATATTGAATCCATACTTATAGAGTAAGAGTAAGATGGCATAGAGAAAATCATGAATTTAGGCTACCTGCTAATAAGGAGATGCACATCTTAACTAGAAGGGATTACAATTCATTTATGATTTAATTACTCTATATTTGGGTAGTGTGTGGGTAGGTTTGGGATTTTACATGGGTGAATAAGGAAAAGTATTTTGACACCATTGCTTGTAAGGTCCATCAAACTAATTTTTGTTGTAGCTTGGGATATTATATATCATAGTTATAGATAAATATAATAACAATGTGTATCCAAAACATGGAGAACTCAGTTTAAATGTAAGTACAAATCATTTAGGCATAATATATGAACAATCAAATCCCAAGTGAATATACATAAATAAAATAAGTGTAAGAATGTAGACCAACTCACAACTTAAGTATAAGATATGGGTAATCAAGACTCAAGTGTATAAAGTGTAAGCATAATATGGCAATCGAGGAATAAAAAGGTAAAAAAATAAAGAAAATAAAATAAGACAAGCAAATAATCAAATAAGTAAACAAGAATAAATAACAAAACACTAATAAATAAAAAAACACCAATAAACAAAAATAAACACAAAAAAAAACACCAATAAACATAAATAAAAGAAAATAAATAATCCAAATCAAAGAAAAGTGCAAAAAATAAACTATTCTAAATAAACAAAGGCAAATTACAAATGATGGTTTATCACAATGTTAGTGCAAATCGAAACAAATTATTCATGCATGTGTAATATAGGTATTACTCTTGGCGATATGGTGACCCCTAATAGATAGCAATGACATAGGTATAACACAACAATAATAAAAGACTAATAATGTTTCCCTTAGGCTATAGGGAATAATGACACAAAGAAATAAAATGGGGGGAAATAGAAGAAAAGAAAGGGGTAACCGAGTTGACTCCTGATGCACTAGGAAAGTGGATGTTGACTAAATATTTCCATGGAGACAAGGTCCAACGTGAACTTTAGGCCAAATGTAATTCTCCCAAGAGATGGGATAGAATGAAATTATGATAAGAAAACATGATTATCATACAGATTAAAATCAAAATAGTCTCTCAAAATGGAAAGTGTATATAAAAAGAGAGGGAATACACACAAAATCGTGAAAGTGTCAACACAAATAAAGCACATGATCACAAGAGTATGTGTAGACACTATAAAATGACACACTACAGTTCTAGATGTCAAAATACCCCTAGATGCCCAACCTACCATTTGCACCCTTTCAATTTTAAACCTAAGTTGAAACACTCCTTGACCAAACTTAACCCTTTGACCTTTGACCCTTCACCTTTCGACCCTCGATTGTCGATGGTCAGCATTCTAACCACCGATGGTTCTTTAATTGCTGATGATCACTCTGGTCATTTATGGTTAGCACTTTGAATGCTGATGGTCAAAAATAGAACTAACCAACTTGATCCCTGGACAAGCTAACATATCATAATTTAATATATCTAGCTAATCTATTCTCTAACATATCACAATGCATCAAAATCAACCCACCCAAACCTCTTATGGAACCTTATACCTCCATATCTCTTTTCCTTTCAAAGGAGGAGAGTAGGACATGAGAAATCATAAAAGAGGATCCAAAAACAAGTAGTTTTTCATTCTTCCAGAAGCTACAACTAAGACCTAAACCTCTACTAGAATCAATCTTTAGGCAAAGTACCATTAATCTGCCCAAATCACTCCAGGCTTCACCAACTTCAACAACATGAGCTAAGTATTTATTTTCATGTATTCATTTACCTTGATATTATTTATAACCTACTATCTCTAACCTCTCAACCAATTAACTAACCCCCAACAACCTCCTGTACCTATCTTCCATTTGCCCTCTGACTTCTAACCTATAGAGCAACCTTTACCTGAATCAAACCTATCAACAGTAACTGTTGATGATCACCCTGACCACCGATGATTGACTATAAAATATTGATAGTCACCCTGACCGTTGATGGTTGACTATCAAAATTTTATTAGTCACCCAACTACCAATGGTTACTTTAACCACTGATGGTCAGCCTGACCATCGATGGTTACTGTGTGAACCTTTATAACCCAAAACCAACAAGCACCAAATACCCACTAACCTTAACCAAAACCTTATTTTCTTGGCCCCTATCACCTCATATAATATAAACAACAACCTGACCTTAACTTGAACCATTCTCTGACCATTTAACATTTACCTTAATGCTATTTTGTTAGAACACTAGCATTCATTTGTAAAATTATTTAATTCTTTAGATCCAGTACTTTTATGTTATGCAAGATTTATTATCAGCATCTTTCATCAACATTGACTTGTCTTATAAGGTGGATTGACAACCTCCTAGATAGCTCACGCTTCTTGGATCTAGCTTGCTAGGCAATCCACCCATCTACCTAACTAACCAACCATTTTCTAGTTCTATCTTATTGTAGGTCATCTTCCCAATCCAAAGAAGAGTATCTACAACTATTTGGATTATGGAGTGCACACCACTTCCATGTTCTAATAACCTCTACCCCTTTTTTAGTTTTACCTTTCTTTTATAATAGATAAAAATCAAAATTTGAGTAAAACATTTTGGTATGCCTGATGGGACATAGTTACATCTAGTCCCATTTTTTTTATGCGCATACAATGAAATCAAAATTTATTTTGGGTATAAAATTAATTACATATATTGATTGCTTGCATATTTAGCTCATTTAGTTAAATTAAAATCAAAGTAATCAATCATAACTTCACCTCTTTATCACACACCATACCAAACCACTTATCAATCAACACAACTTAACACCTAACATAAGGCCCAAATAGGATTTCATCACCTAGCGGTAAACTTTAACCCTTTGGATATCTTACTTGGACTTTACTACCAAGAAGAGAAACCAAAACTCAACTCTCTGGTTGAGTCTAAACTCTAAAAATTAGTTTATACTGGCTAAGCACTTGACACCCTTATCATTGTGATGTGTGAAGTGAGGGGGTAAGCCCCAACATCAAGCAACATAGTAACTTTCAATACATATTTTGAGAGCCATAACTAACCTGAAACCAAAAATATACTTCTCTTCTAGTACCCTCTCTACAAGCCAAGTATTCCAACATTCTTTCTAACTTAAGACATAATCCAAAAGAGATCCTAAAAAGAACCCTAGGAGGTAACATACTTTAGTGTGTGTTTTTCCTTTTTGACTTTTTCTTGTCTTCTCTTTGTTTTGAGTTGTGAGAAACCTACCTTCCACCATCTTGCCTCCATTTCCTTGTCCAATGGGGAACCAACCTATATTCTCTCCTATAGATCCTAACTTTGCTAGGATCTTGGAGAACAACCATCTCACCTTAGAGTGATACCTTGCATCACGAGCCACTTATGATCCTAACCTTACCTACAAACAACCTAACCTCATCAATAACCAACCCAACCTCATCCATAATCAATCAAATCCTACTTGTCACCTATCAAATCTCAACTACAACCAACCAACAAACTATTAACTACTACCTGAGCTGGTTACAATGTTAATGGACCAGACAATCAAAGTAGAGTCATCTATTGTCATTACCCATGACCAATCAAACCTCACCTACAACCAATCAAATATCAAATAAAAAAACCAACAACCTATCAATGACCATTTAATTATTATCATACCCAACCAATAACCCATCAACACCAATTCAATAATTATCATAACCAACCTCAACTTCAACCTATCCAACCTCATCAACTATTGGGTCACCTACCCCAACCATCATATCAACTACCCCAACTTGCTTTGAGGCAACCCTCTTTATCTCAACACCAAGATTTGGTCTATTCTCTTTGCCATATAACCAGCAACTATCAAACCAAATTATCAACCTTATCTAACATATCAAAATAACTAACTTGATCAAACCAATTGATTAGATCAAAAACTCAAGGTCATTCTATCATTGAACCTATCTTTGAACACAGTATTATATAAACCAATGACAAAATCCCTCAAAATAATGAGGCCCATCCATTGTATTTAGTTCTTAATCAACCTATAACTAAGGAAACCATAATCCAACCTTTAACCAAAACACTTTTTAACCAAGTGAAACCTTCTCAACTTTTCTTTGAAATAAAAATTAAAGAACCTACCAACCAACCTCTTCCACTCACCCATGTGGAATCAACCTACCAACCTCTTTCACTTACCCATGTGGAATCAATCAACCTTTCCACTTACCCATGTAGAACTAACCAACCAACCTCTTCCACTTACCCATGTGGAACCGGCCAACCAACCTCTTCCACTTACCCATGTGGAACCAACCAACCAACCTCTTTCACTTATCCATGTAGAACCAACCAACCTATTCCAATTACCCATGTGGAACCAACCAATCAACCTCTTCCACCTACCTATGTGGAACCAACCAACCAACCTCATCTACCTACCCATGTGGAACTAACCAATCAACCTCTTCCACTTACCCACATGGAACCAACCAAGCAACCTCTTCCACTTACCCATGTGGAACCAATCAACCAATATTTTTTACTTACCCATGTGAAACCAACATACCTACCTCTTCCACTCACCCATGTGGAACCAACCAACGTACCTCTTTCACTTATCAATTTTGTGGAACCTACTATCAACCCTACCTTACCAACCATCAACCCAACCTTAACAACCATTAACCCTACCTTACCTACCATCAACCAAACCAAACCTACCATTAATCCAACCAAACTTAACATTGACCTAACCTTGCCTATAACCATTCACCCAACCTTACCTCACAAACCAAACCAAACAATCAAACTAACCCAACCAACAAATCAACTCAACCATTTATCTTACCTCTTTCAACCAATCAAACCAACCTCTACACTAAATCAATCAACCATAATCAACATACCTTTTAACTCAACCATAACAAACCTATCTAACAACCCAAACTAAAATCAACCCATCAAACCTACCAACCCTACCCTAACCTACCTAAATCAGGTCTAACATGATTTTCCTAGCCTTGGTGCACTAGAAGAAATCCCACCTGAACCACCACCTACAACTTGGACCTACTAACCACTAATAACTAACAACTAACAACCCCTTTTAGGAGATGGATGAAGTCATCTTCACCCCTCCTAAACCCTCTTATTAACCAACACCTCACTTTGAAATCATTTTCCCATCTTCGAGCATCTATGAAAAGAGAAAATTAGGGTAACTTTCCCTTCATAAGGCTTTGACCATTTATCAACGTAAACCATACCTTAATATTTAACCAAACTAACCCTTGGCATTTTTGCCTCAACCTATCAACCAACCAAACTTGAACTATTGGAGATTACCTTTCTCCTTCACCCAACAAACTTATTATAGAATCACCTTCTCCCCTTACCTAGTGGAGTCACCTTCTCCACCAACCTACCTAACCTTTGGAGAATACCCTTCTTCACTTTACCAACCATTTATGCTTTCTCAGGATCACATCCTACCTTGGACACCTGAGAACTCACCAACTAACCACCTTATCTTAACCATAAAACCATTAGAGATTACATTTCTCCATCAACCAACCAACTAACCCAATGACTTTAACCTTAGTCATTTTGGGCCACCTTTTTCACTTTTTTTGTGATCGATAACCTATTTGGGAGTCACCTTCTCCCCCCTACCTTTGGAGAGTACCTTATCTACCAACCCAACCTAATCTAAGTGGTATACCAAATTAGGGAAACCCATTTGGATACCACCCAACCTATTTGAAATTCACCTTCTACCCCAACCATTGGAGATTACCCTTCTCCACCACCCATCAAACCTTGAAGATTACCCTTCTCCACCAAACTATTACCTAACCAACCTCACGTTTTGATCAACCCAAATCTTTTCCATGTCTAATCAAGTATCAAAAAGTAACTGGGGGACATCTATTTTTTTGATTGACATCAACCATTTATGCAAGCATGGATCTAAGGCATATCAGATCCTCAACCTCCTCAAATTCTTTTTCACACCTGTTCTTTTGTTAAAATACGTTCTTTGTCATCTTGTGTCTAACTTAAGCTCATCCCTTGTTTTCAATCACCTTCATCTCCTTATCTTTAAGGACAACTAACTAAAAATAGGATCATGTAATTATCTGTCATAACTTTAGCCTAATTGTAAGCATGGATACCCTAGCTCTACCCATGACATGATCCTCATGGTAATTTTGAACATTTTTAGGATGGATTCCCATTGTCATTGTCACTTAAACCACCTCTTTAACCCATCATAAACCTCCTTGTGCTATGGATTTGTCTCTATGAAGGAAAACCTTAGGCCTATATAGATAGTCCATGTCTAAACCAACATATAAACAATTTGGGATGCTAAACTTTCACTTGGGTCAACATCTCTAGCATGGAGACTATTCCTTTGAATGACAACTACCCACAATCAAAATTGCTTGAACATAAGGTAGATTGCTCCCTTGAAGGACAACTATCAAACATAAATAAATCCAAACTTAGACCACTCCCTTGAAGGATGAATAAGTCAACTTTGTCAAAAGCAATCAATTGAATCTTCCTGCATCGATTAGCTTCCCAAACATATCAAATAGAGAAATAATAGACCCTATATCAAAATTAGAATAAGCTATCCCAAGAAAGCTATAATAAGCTTTCACAATAGCATTAGTAGACTTCCTGCATCGATCAATCTACACCTATCATATGACATGGACTTGTCTATCATGGTTCTTAGGTCACCTACAAAAGGGGTAAGCCACCCCCATAGTAAGTTTACCCTACTTATCACCCACTACCTATCCTCCATATCCCATTTTGTCCTCCACAAATCAAGGGATTTTTTAGCTTACTTGACACCATGTGATCAAGCTACCTTTTTTTAATCATCAAACTAACAACAAAGCAAAAGCATGATATGAGTTTATATTCATAAGCCCACCTATCTTACCATCATGGTCTTTGTCAATCAAAGTGTTTATCCTCTTATTTATACTTTTATGACCATTTAGGAAGATGTGTCTTCCCCCTTTCGAGTCATCAAAACCAACCCATGAAAATAACCAATTGGTGAACTTATTTAGAGATTATACTTCTCACCAACCTATTTTGGAGTCACCTTCTCCGAAAACTGATTAACCTTAACCATGACCCATTACAGAGCACCTTCTCTACCAAACCATTAAATCTTGGAGATTACCCTTTTCCTACCAAACACAAACCAAGTGGTACATCAAATTGGGGTAACCGATTTGAATTCCACCAACTAAACCAAACCAAACCCAACCTTTGGAGATTACCCTTTTCTAACCTACGCTTACCAAATCCATGAACTATTGAAGAGTACCTTCTCCATCAACCCTACGTAAACTAAGTGGTATAAAAAATTGGGGTAACCCAATTGAGCACCACCCAAACATTTAGATATTACCCTTCTCCACCAACATGAACCATTAGAGAACACCCTCTCTAACCAACCAAATAACCATTTGACCACATCCACTTTGACATTGGCCATTTTTGACCCAAAATATTTGCATATTTTATGATGACCTTAACTTAGTCCTGTTGATTGCACTGATTACCTTGCCATGTTGCACATTTGAATTTGTACCACCTAGTGAACACCAGACCATTTGTGTTTTTCTCAAGATCACTTCTTACCTTGAATATGTAGAAAAACATCAACCATATCTAGAATAATTATAGAGTAATCTGATCATCTATGCCTAATTTTGGGGCCTAGTTACCCTATCACTTGTCCTTTTAGAACTAACATTATTTTAACCAACATTAGTAATTTAGTCTATGCACAATCTTGGCTATCACACTTAGTTACATTTTTTACACATGTTTGCACCTCAATTCCCAATCTCACCAACCATCCTTGTCACTAACCTTGTGACTCACCATAAGCACTCATCAAACTCATACCCAATTTTGCTTCACCTTATCAACTACTGAATTGAGGGGGATCACCTCCTCCCATACTCGAGGTAACTAAACCTTTGACACACAATTTGTTTTTATTTTTCAACTTGATACTAAAAACTATATTAAAAAAATGGAAAAATGTAGATACTAAAAAACTACACACTATGATTTTAGATGTCAAAATACCCCTGAATACCCAACCTACCATTCGTACCCTTTCGATCACAAACCTGATTCAAAACACTCCTTAACCAAAATTAACCCTTTTAACCCACCTTGACTAAACTTAACTCTTTGAAATTTGACCCTTCAACCCTTAACCACCAATGATCACTCTGACCACCAACCATCGAAGGTCACTCTGACCACTGACAGTCATCTAACCATCGATGGTCATCTAATCACTGATGATCACTCTGACCACCAATGGTCAACACTTTGACCATCAATAGTCAACACTTGAACTAACCAACTTGATCCATGTATAATCTAACATAACATAATCTAATATATCTACCTAATCCATTCTCTAACATATCATGATGCATCAAAATTAATTCACTCAAACCTCCTATGGAACCTTCTACCTCTATCTCTCTTTGATTATAAAAGGAGGGAGTAGGACATGAAAAATCATGAAAGAGGATCTACAAATAAGCAAGTTTTTATTCTTTTAGTAGATACAACTAGGACCTAAACCTCTGCTAGAATCATTCTTCAAGCAAAGTACCATTACTCTACCCAATCACTCTAGGCTTCACCAACATCTTCCACTAACTTCAACATCATGAGCTAAGTATTTGTTTTCATGTATTAATTTACCTTGCTCCTATTTCTAACTTACTACCTCTAACCTCTTGACCAATTAACTAACCCTAAATAACCTACTATACATATCTACCATTTGCCCTCTGACCTCTAACTTGCAAATCAACCTTTACCTAAACCATACCTATCAATAGTAACCACTGATGGTCACCCTAATCATCGATGGTCAACTATGAAACTACTAATAGTCACCCTAACTATTGATGATCAACTATCAAACTTTTATTAGTCACCTAACCAATGATGGTTACTTTAACCACTAATGATTAGCCTGACAATCGATAGTCACTGTGTGAACCCTTATAACTTAATACTAGTAAACACCAAATACCCACTAACCTTAACCAAAACCCTAGTTTCTTGGCCCCTATCACTTCATAGACCCCAAATAACAAGCTTACCTTAACTTAAACCATTCTCTGACCATTTAGCATTTACTTTAATGTTATTTTGTTAGAACACTAGCATTCATTTGTAAAAGTGTTTACTTCTTTAGATCTAGTACTTTTATGTTATGCAACTTTTCTTATCAACATATTTCATCAACATTAATTTGTTTTATAAGGTGAATTAATAGCCTCCTAGATATCTTATGCTTCTTAGATCTATCTTTCTAGGTAATCCACCCATCTACCTAACTAATCAACATTTTTCTAGTTCTACCTTATTGCAGGTCATCTTCCCAAGCCAAAGAAGAATATCTACAATCATATAGATTACAGAATGCACACAACATCTAATTTCTACTAACCTCTACCCCTCTTTCAATTTTTATTTTCTTCTATAATAGATAAAAATCAAAATTTGAGTAAAACAATATGGTTTAGGCTAAAACCACATTAAAAGGTAAGAGACGAGTATACACAAATGAATCAAATTGGTAAATCATAGTATTTACTAAATATAAGGTTTATAATGAGAATGATATCACAAAATGGTAAGAGTGTAAATAACTTTAAAATGGTGAGATCATTGGAAATGGTTTCTCATAAAATGGTGAGAATGTAAGAAAATCCAAGTGTTCATTAGTGCATCAAAGTTGATTAAACAATGCTCATAATATAAACTCATAAAATAGTGAGAGTGTATGGATAAGGCCAATAAGGATGTGGAATCTAAAGGACAAGTGGTTATTTGTGAAATATCTAGGAGTCCCATAATCCTTAAGGAAAAGAAGTGGTTAAAAAATAAAGTAAGGTATGCCCCACCTAACTTGAGATACCCCATGTATCCAACTGTTACCTACATAGTTTGTGCAAACCTTGGGCCAATGTAGTTCTCCCATAAATGGGAGAAAAAAAGACTAAGATAGTTTAGAGATAAACTAAATAAACAATATGAACTAACCTAAAAAAATTTGATGGCTTGATATCTCGCATGTTAATTCTAAGCTAATTTTCATGATTTTGTGATTTTTAGGGTTTACTAAATTTTTTTAATGTTTTTAGAATATCTAAGCATCTCAAATTGATCAAGAATTATGAGATACATAATGTTCTAACTCTTAAAATGATGATATCGTGGCATAAAAATTCTTGTAAAATAGTGAGAACATTCACACTTAAATTGTCACAAAACAATGAGATGTGGATTAAAGATGCTCTCAAAATGGTGAGAGCATTCGTACTTAAATTGTTTACAAACTGGCAAAAGTATTTGCACTTAAATTATTTGAAAAATAGAAAGATATTATGCACTTAAATTTCTCACAAAATGATGAGATTATGGTAAATGAGTGACTGAGTTTAATTCAATATAAATCATGCACTACCTATATAGTCTTGAATGAGACCTCAAGTCACTATAGTTCCTCTTTAAAGTGGATGATATGAATAGGTAGCAACAAGTTTGTGAATTAGAAAAATGACATAGTATATCATAGTGATGAGATAATGTGGATAAAAATGGGGCTATTCTTAATTTTACCAAAGGCAATTATAATGAGGAATAAAATCCAAGGTCAATAATACTAATTTTCCCAAAAGCAATTATAATTAGTATCACTAAGAATGAGATGGAATGTGACAAGAATGAAGAATGTAATTGCCAAAATACTATCATACTACCTTAGGATATTACCTCTTTGAGAATATTGAATCAAATATTGAAATTTCATCTGAATCCCCTCACTGAAGGTGCCTGAAGAACTAATGAATCAGAATCAAGGTCAAAAAGGGTGGGGTAAGGGAGGGTAAAACAATGTCAACCAATAGGAAAGGTATGGAAGGAATAATACATGGTATGGTATAAGGAAGGTGAGATTATGATATCATGTAAATTATACTCATAGACAATACCTTGGGTATCTCAATTGTAAGAACACTTGAGATGTAATATATTCATGTGATCATCAAGTTTGTCTCCATTTAGTGAAGCTAACCTATAAGCTCTAAAGCCATAATTAGCAAAAATGACATAAGATCCTATCTAATTAGGCTTGAACTTGCATTTCTTTTTTTTTAGTCATGGTGTTATTTTAGTTTTATATAGGACATGACTCACCAAGATCAAACACTCTATACTTGACATGCCAGTTATACTGACCACATAACCATTTCTAATATGCTTCAAGGTTATTTTGATTGGCCATACATTTTCAATATAGTAACTCTATCTCTTGCAAATGAGTAACTCCATAATCCTTCTCATCAAGGATGTGCTTCAATGAAATATGTAGAGATGGTAACTCAACCTTTATGGGAGAATGGCCTCAGTGCCATAGACAAGGGAATATGGTGTGGATCATGTTAGAGTACGGTAAGCCTAAAGTGCAAAAAAGATCTGTAGGTGCCAATTATGTCCAACATCATTCACAATCTTCTTAAGAATATTGATAATGGTCTTGTTATATGCCTTTGCTTGGCCATTATCTTGTGGGTAATATGCATTGGAAAAGTGTTGGGTAATGTTAAACTCAGCATAGAGTGCTTCAACATCCTTGTTTTTAAATGATCCACCATTATCAAATATAATGTTATATGAGATACCATAGTGGAAAATGAGATGGTTTAAGATGAATTTAGACATTTGTTTTATACTCACATAAGTGAGGGGTATAGATTTAACCCACTTGGTGAAATATGCAATGGTAGTAAGGATATGCTTATGACCATATAAGGAGGTAGGGCTAATCTTCCCAATGAGATTGAGTCCCCATGTTAAAATTGACCATGGTTTAGTCATCAATTTGAGTGTTCTAGATAGAGCATGAATCAAAATTGTATGCCTATGACATATATATGCAATAAAAATGCATCATGTCTATAAATCAATCTTAACTTGGAGAAGATAAATCATACCATACACTTCTAATTAAGGATACATTATATAATCAAGAACATGACCAATATGGGGATCCACTAAACCCAATTAGGGTATTTCTTACCATAATAAACTATGATACAGAGGGTTCCAAAGCCTATGGTCAATCACATTCACATAATAACTTTAGCTAGGTCTTATGTTTTATATTCACTAAATTAATAACAAGTAAAGTAAAGTCTAATCTAGTGCTCACCAAAGCTTGTGGCATAAAGTGGGGGTAATAAAAAAAAATCAAACATGTATAAGAGACATATATTCATGTCAATGTATATGAAATCATAATGCATAAAAGAGAAGTAGAAATGCATATCTATAGACTCTTACAAAGGATGAACAAAGTTAGGAATACTTACCTTTGAAGATGAACCCACTGAGCCTCAATCTCTCCCTTAACCAAGGTGCTTCACAAGAGGTTGTTGTGGCATGTAAGGATGAAAAGGATAAATAAAATCTAGGATACACAACCTATCAATGAATCCAAAAGACTTTTCCATAAGACAAGATTTATATCTCCAAATAAATTATGAAACCCTAAACTTGCTCTTCAAGTAGAATGGTCAACAAGTAGATGCACAATATATCTTACTTCTCTTCTTTAAATAATTGAGAAATTATCTTGTATATACAGGCAAATTTAATTGTAATCCCTTTTAAAAGTTTTGACTGATAAGGTTGACTCATTCAACCTAGTACCGTTATGGATAAGAATCCACTAGGTCACGGGCTAGGTAGGCCAAGAGAAAACCTAGACCATAAATGAATTTTACCCAAAACTATATAGGGTTGACCCAGTTGACCTAGTATAGTAAATAATTGAAAGGGGGTTAAGGTTAGGAAAAGGGGGATAAAAGGTAGAAAAATATTGAGGAGTGTACAATAGAGAATAACAAGCTTAGGGATAAGGTTTTTAAGATACAAGCATGTAGATAATAAATGATAAAAGGGATAATAATATTTTGAAGCACTAATGGTCTACCCACCCTTTCTCAATGCACCTTTTTGAGGTATGTACTCAGAGAGATTGAGACTCGATAGGTTCCTACAAGATAGAGATCATCAATAACTGCTAAAATTTTGAAAATATTATGTATATACATATTCCCCACTTGAACCTCATCACGTGCCATGTGAGTGCAATGTGGGATGGTACTTTGGGAATAGAATATGATAACACATAATTTTGATGCTAATTAAAATGCAATAAGGAGAAAATAAGATAAATTGAAGGACAAAATTGAAAAACACATACTGTTACTTACCTTAGTACTGTAGATAAAGAAGTAGACTACAAGAGAAGTGAAGGCACCCAAATGTGAAGAAAATTAGGTGAACTTGTAGAGATTAGTGGAAAAAATAGTCAAAAATCAAATTTTTTGCAATATAGACATATAGTAGTAAAAAATGAGTTAGTAGAGACAAAGATATGAGGGTCTTAGGAAAATTGGAAAATTAGGATTGTTAAGGCAAGGTTAGAATATTGAAGTCAAATTAATGAAAAAATGATGGCAAAACACAATTAATCACATTGAAAATCATGTAAAACATAAATGGCAAAAAATCATGTAAAACATACTAAATCATGATGGGAATTATGTAAAACATGAATGACAAATTAAAATATCCATGCAAGAAAACTTTAACAAAGATATGTAAGAAGGTGAAAAGGTAACCCCATGTAAGATAAACATGTTAAATCAAACATAAATAAATCACAAATGGTTGAAAATAAAATTTTAAATCAATATGTAATATAAGTATGTCAAATGAAGGTTAAGAAAGCATAAATAAGTGAAAATGAAATGTAAGACACACATGAAGTCATACATAAAGATAAACATGTAAAAATGTCAAATGTGATATAAGATAAGTGAATTCCAAAAAAATCAAACAAGAACATGATAAATAGATGAAAATCAAAAGCTCTAAAGGATGAAAACTCAAACTTAGTCCTATTCTGAGATACAATGTAAGAAAACACAACAACCTAATGACATGACTAGTAGGACAATGAGATGGTGTGGTAAGCAACTAGTGTAAGGGTGTTTGTGAGGAAGGCCGGTCATATCCATGGTCTTATAATGCAACTCACAAACTATAAATCAAGAGGCATAATAAGGTAGATGTGATTATCTAAAATCAATATCCAACAAGGGTAATATAAGTAAAATATGATAAAAATAAGGAATGCGAGGTGCCACATGGGTGATGTGAACATCCTTAGCAAGAATGAGACACTAGGAAAGTTAGAAAGGCTAAGAACTATCAACACCAAGGACTTAGGACATTTTAACTAATGATCACAAAGCTTGTGCTAACAAGTGAAGTATATATATCATCCCATGAAGGCTATATGCATGAAAATTAAAATAGACCTATCTTCCCACAATGTGTTCCCCACTCTTCATGACACCTTATAAACCATCGATCTACTATGAATATTTGGTATTCGCACGAGAGATTAGGTAACACTAAAATATTTTTTTATTCTCCTTTTCTAATCTACTAGCCTACCGCACCCCAAAGGACCTTGGCTCTATTGTGAGGCCAACTGTGGAGTTTGAGGTTCAACTAGAAAAAAGATATGTGTTTGGAATCACATCTTCTAGTGTGATTTGACTTTTGAGAATTTTAAATGTTTCCTTTTGGATCATTTCATTTTTTTTATATTTTATGATTTGGCTTTTAACTTTCTTGATAACTTTTTCTCTATTCCTCCTCCATACAAATTTGGAAAACCAAACATGAGTTTTAAATATTACAAACATAAGAGAGCTTACACTTGGTCACTAGAGAAAAGGACCTAAATACCAAGGTGTCTAAAGAATCTTAGACTTGCCCACACGTAAGTGTGCAATCTCAAAATTAATTGATGTGAGCCTCAAATGAAAGGAAATAAGGGAAATATGGGGATCATAAGAGATTCATTTATGTAATAAGTGATACAATGTTGAATATGCTCATAGTTGATAAAAAGGAGGTAAAATAATGTTATATAAGGGATAGGGCTATGATTATGATAGTCATGTCACTAGAAAATCTATACTAACCTGCAATGGATCTAGCACAAACACCAATGAAAGTAGTAGTCATCCAAAAAAGTGGTTTAAAGATGTTTTAATATGGTAATTTATGAGGAAGGCCAAGTCATATCCATGGTATTATGCTACAACTCACAAGTTGAACACCAATAATGTGAATGATAAATAAATGGATAAATAATCATAAAGTTGCTAAGGCAAATAATGACATAAAAAGACAAAAATGAAAAAGATATGTAAGGGCAAAAATAAAAACAAATGCCAAATGTATTGTGTAAGAAATCCAAAGATCATAAAAGAAAAAAATGATGATGCTAGTAAGATGAAATTAAAATAAGTGCACAAAAATAAATTAACATGAGACAAAAAATAATAATAAAGATCTATGCTAATGTCTATATCAAATATGAGCATGTGAAATACAAGTCTATAATTCTCAAAAGGTTTCTTGAAGTTGAATTTGTTTTTTTATTATGTATTGTAGAATAAGAATGGGCATCATAAGATGCCCCAATGGGTAAGTGAATATAGGTATGGGAATCGTAATATGCCCCAAGGTCTGAAGGGACACATGGATGGGCATCACAATATACCCCAACATTTGAGGTGGAGGGAGTTAACAATGAACCATTAAAATGATGTGTATTGGGTTTGTAGGTGCGTTTGGAGATAGGTAAATGTGTTGTTTGTTAGATTTTATGGATGTTGAATTTGACATATGATGTGTAGGAGAGGTGGGAAGAGGCAAACGAGGTATAGGAGGACCATGTATGATATGTTATAGAGTAGGCATTTGAACTAGTACTCCTTTTATTCATGTGATCTAAGAGGTTGAGGTTCAATGGATGCAAGAATATGTTTAAATTTTTTCATGTTATCTATCATTTCCTTATTAGTGTAGGAAGAAGGACCAATTGTTGTTTGAAAAACATTAGTGGATGAGTTATAGGTATGGGGTAATTGTTTTTATTCATTAGGTAGTTAATGTTGATATGATTGTGGTTCTTGAGATTGAATTTGAGAAGCTTGAAGATAGTCCTGACAACATTGTTTTGTGAGAATATTAAGATTGAAATGTGGACAAAGAAAGGAAGAAAGAATAAATTAGTGGAGATCACAACAAGACTCATAAGAATGATTGATAGTAGCATGCCACCAAAGAAATTTATCAGGATTGTATCATTTTGGATGAGGTTTGGAAGGATCAAAGCTCATGGGTTTAGAGGGTGGCAATTTTTTGTTAAGTTGTTATAGACTCAATAGAGGGTGGGTTGGGTTAAAATTGGTTGAATTGGATGCTCCATTTTGAGTTTGGGGAGGCTTGGATGAATCAATGTTATGATAAAATGATTGGAAAGGTTCTTTAGTAGTTATGTGAGGTATTTCAAATTGAGTCATAAGAAAGTCTTATCTTTTTTCTTAGTGTAGGGCTTCATCTAAAGTTTTAGGTGAAAAGATTATAACTTTATATTAGAGGGGATATTTAAGAGTAGTAACAAATAGTTTTAAAATAGTATCATAATTAATGTTATGGTCCACTTTATGAGTAAGAGACTTCCATCATTTAATGAAAGTATGAAGATATTCATTAGAAAGTTGCTTGGCATTGATGAAATGGTTAAGGTAATTTTTAGGAAGGTCATCATGTTGGAATTCCTTCACTCGAGCATTGAATAAATCCTCTAGTTGTGAGATGGAATGTCTAGGAATTTGGTTGTACCATTCAAGTGCATCACCAAAAAAAGTTTTGGCTAAGATATTGGTGGTAGAAAAGGTGTTAGTTTGGACCCATTCCTTATATATATTACCAAAAGACTTAATAAAGATAGTAGGGTCCTTAGTCCCATTATATGTGATAGTTGGAGAAATGTTTCCAATATCTATGGATACAATGAATGGAGTTAAAGGTTCATTTTTAGGATGTCAAAGCATTTTGTTATTCATTGGAGGTTGAGGGATGATATTACAATTGGCATATCTAAGAAGAGGAGGAAATTTTTTTATTTGGTTGAGACTTGATGATTTGAGGTGGTTGACTAGTCATGTGTAATAAATGTTGTTGTAATTGCATCATTTGGGAATGATTAGTTGTTTACATGATGTTCATTTGTTGATCTATTTGTGAAATAATTTATGTTGTGTTGATTTTTGCATTAGTATTTGAAGGTGGGGTATTAGTGTTTTTATGAGGAGGATTATTTGTGTTGGTGGGAGGAGGATTATTTGTATGTGGAGGATTCCCAATATTAGTGTTAGTTATCTTAAGTGTGATAGAAGAAGAAGGAATCTTGGTAAAACCACCATTCTTGGTAGGAGTGTAAATAGTATTATCATCAAGGTTTTTGAATAATTATAAATCATATATATATTATAGATTAGAGTGGTTTCAACCATGTTACTTTGGGAAGTGATAAGGCTTGGTGATCTTGTTATGGGTGTAACAAGAGGATTGTGAACATTTGTTGTAAGAGGTGGAACATAATGTGAGGTTCCAACATTTGATGTAGATGGTTTTATGAGTTTATGACTTCTAGGTTTAGAAGGTGTAAAAGTGGTATAAGGTATATGATTATCATGGATTTATATTTGTATAAGAGGATTCTATGGATCTCATTTATAGTATGGGGTAGATCAAGATTGAGAAGATTTAGAACCATGTGGTTAAGCGCTACACCATAAAGAGTTGTCTTTTATGGTGGATAGGTGGGGTAGGAGAGAAAAATCCATGTACATTCAGAATGGGTTGAGATTATCAAAAAATAATTTGATAAGAGGCTTAATGATGCCAAGCAAGATTGGATATCAAAAAGCTAGGAGGAAAAATAAGGACAAAATTAGCCAAAAAGAGAGACAATGCTAAATGATGCTATGTCAACACAACCAACCTAGTATGTTAGGGAGAAACTTCTAAATGATACTAAGTCTACACTAAAGAGACAATTATGAATGATGCTAAGTTGACACAATCAACTTAATATGTTTGGGAGATAGGTAAATCAGTCTATAAGAGACTATGTTGGTAAAGATGATAGTGTTCTGAAAAAAGGAAAAGATTTTACAATATATTTTGAAAGTAAGAAATAAAAGTAAACACACAATTAATTGAGTCAATTAAGATGATCCAATTGAGTCACACAGCAGAAAACCTTGTACCAATGCAAGTTTTTTCAATATAACATACAATTGAGCAAAGAGCAAGCGGTCAATTTAGAAAGTAAATGCTAACTAAGTGGTTATCCTAAATGTTATTAGATTATTAGAGTATGATTTTAGATGTGATATAAAGTTGGTTATGAGCAAGGAACTATAAAGTAATCTATGTATGGTTTTAGGATGTTTAGGCTAAAAGGGATCTATGTTGGAAATAGTACTAGCTTGGTATTTGGGCCTACTCCCTCACTTTATACACTACAGTGATAAGGGTGCCAGGTGATTTTCCAATATATAACATTAGCCATGTATTTATACTTGGAGAAAAAACCAAGTCAGCTTCCCCCCTTGGTGATTGAATCCAAGCAGATAGGCCTTGGGTAGACAATTGTTTAAATGTATTTTCAATTGTTTTTGATTTGGTAGTGTGTGCAAGAAAATAGAAAATAGTTCAAATAATGGTATATTTAAAAACCACCTAATTAGAATATGTGATCTATTCTAAGCATGCAAGCAACACAAAGTGAAAGTATGAGTTGATTACTAGTATATAAGTGTTAATTCCAACTTTTAATTATAGTATTGTGTCAGTTCAAATGATAGTGTATGCAGAGATTATAAACTAGAGTTGATAGTGTTGCCACTATACTACTAAAGCAAGGGTCTAAAAAATAACTATGTCAACAATGTCGACCTAGTTTTCTAGATAGAAAGAATACATAACTAGGTTGATAGAGTGGACCTAGTTTGTTGTATTGGGGCAGTTTTAAAGATTGTAAACTATGAAAAATAAAATTGCAATGAATATTAAAGATGATAGAGAAAGAGAGAAATGAACCTTGGTGGGTTGAAATATACTTATAATTTGAAAATTTTCTATTAAATCTACTTAAAATTTCCACCAACTAAGTCAACAAGGTTGACCTAGTCCTGTAAAGCCCTACTGCTAAAGCCTATAAAAATAATTAAGTTGATAGGGTCAACCTAGTTTATTTTATAGAAGTTGTCTGTAAAACTATGTTGACAGGGTCAACTTAGTTTATTATCTAGAAGCTATCTGTAAAACTAAGTCAACATGGTCGACCTAGTTTGTTATCTAGAAGCTAAAAAAGAATACTATGTCAACTTGTTTGATCTAGTAACCTATATATGATGAAGACCTACACATAAATAATAGATTCATACTGATGCGAATGTGTGTTAGACCTATGCATAGAAGTTAGAACTATACTGGCATAGTAGAACTAGTATCACAAATAAAGAATGATAATAAAATGATATAATTTGAAAAATATGAGATAAAATATGTAAGGGTTAGATTCACATCAAATTCACTAGAATATATGTAATCAAAAATACATCATGTCTATAAATCAATCCTAACTCGAAGAAGATAAATCATACTATACACTTTCAAATAGGGATACATTATATAATCGAGAACATGACCAATATGGGGATCCACTAGACCCAATTAGGGGATATCTTACCATAATAAACCATGATAAGGAGGGTTTTAAAACCTCTGATCAAGAATAATAATGCAATAACCCTAACTAGGTCATATGTTTTATATTCACTAAACTAATACCAAGTAAATTAAAGTCTAATATAGTGCTCAACAAAGTTCATGGCACAAAGTGTGGGTAATAAACAACTAAAGTAATAATGCATAAGAGACATATACTCATGTCAATGTATACAGAATCCTAATGCATGGAAGAGAAGTACAAATGCATATCTATCTTCTTTTATAAAGGAGGAACAAAGTTAGGAATACTTACCTTTGAAGATGAACCCATCAAGCCTCAATTTCTCCCTTGGCCAAGGTGCTTCATAAACAGTTGTTGTAGTATGTAAGGATGATAAGGATAAATCATCTCTAGGATACACAGCCTATTAATGCATCCAAAAGTCTTCTCCATAAGAAAATATCTGTATCTCCAAATAAATTATGAAACCCTAATCTTGCTCCTCAAGTAGAATGGTCAATAAGGATATGTGTAATATATCTTATTTCTTCTTTTCTAATCTAAATAATGGCAAAATGATCTTGTATATATAGGTAGATTTAACCCTAATCCCTTCTTAAATTTTTAGTTGATAGGGTCAACCTAGTTGACCTAGTACAATTATGGACTAAAATTCACTAGGTCATGGTCTAGGTTGGCCAAGATCTGACCTAGACCCTAAATGAATTTTACCCAAAACTATACAGGGTCAACCCAGTCGACCTTGAATAATGAATATTTGAAAGGGGGTTAAGGTTAAGAAAAGAGGGAAAAAGGTAGAAAATTATTGAGTGTGTAATAGAGAAGAACAAGCTTAGGGGATAAGGTTTTCAAGAGACATGTGTCTAGATAAAAAGTGGCAAAAGGGACAACAATCCTGTGAAGCACCAATGGTCTGCCCACCCCTTTCTTGGTGTACCCTTTAAGGCATGCACTCATAGAGATTGAGACTCGATGGGTTCTTGAAAGATATTATTATCTATATATAACATGTGTTACATCATGTTACATAAATAATTACATCTACATCCACGGTTAGTCAATAGTAATCGATATGTAGGAACTTCTTAGCAAGGATGAACTTGCTTGTGTTGGCTCCAAAAAATACTTCATGGAATTCCCTCAATATTAATGTGGCTTATACTAAATTTAAATAATGAATCAAAGTTCCATCAAAGCTTTTGTAGTAAAGGGTTGGGTTGAGTAAGGTATATCAAGAGGCTTGGCATGTGATATCTTTTTGTTAATTTTGTGAAAGGTATGGTGGAATAAATTAATAGTGAAGGTATTTATATAAGTCTAAATACCAAATAGAACTAAGACCAACAATATCATAGATCATTTTAATGGTCGTAGGTTCATGAACATGTGCTAGAACATATTTAATGAGGAACTGATAATATTTTGCCTTGTTTGTATTGTGGATCAAAGAGCCAATGGTATCCATGGCATCTTCTATCCTATTATTAGCTTAAGGTATGTCTTCAATCTAAATGTGGGGAATTTAATGCTTGAGAATGTCCACCATGCCCTTCTATGGTATCAAATTATCACCTTTGGGCTATAACTAGTCTATAACCTGATTGATGATTAGTTGAGAATCACTATGAACTAAGAGATGTTTAATGTTCCATTATACCCCTTATGAATCTATGCAATGGTGCTTCATATTTATCCATGTTATTAGTACAAGGAAAGCTGATACAAAATGATTTGGGAATGAGATCCCCTTGTGGTTTAATAAATAACAAGCTATCTCTTGATCCATGAGATGTGAATGAGGTATCAAAATACAACTTCTAGTACTACTCCTCATGAGGTGTTTCTATGATGATCATGATGGACTCATATGAGAATGAAAAAGTGAGTGGTTGAGTGTTAGAAAGGGGAGCTTCTATAAGTTTATTTATAAGTATTTATCTCTTTATGGCCTTCTAATTGACATACTTAATTTCAAATTCACTCAAAATCATGATCCACTTAGCTATGCAGCCCTATAAAGTTGTTTTTGATAGTATATTCTTGAGTGGATCTACTTTGGCAATGACTATGGTATTATTGTTGAGAATATAATGATGTAGCTTCTAGGTTGAAAATACCATAGTTAAACAATCTTTTTTGATTGGCATATAGTTATGCTCATACACTATGAGTGTATGGATTATATAGTACATGGAATTTTCTTTTCCATGTTCATCATGTTGAGTTAATAGTGCCTCCAGGGCATTGTCAGTGGTAGATAGGTACAATAGAAACGGCCTCCCTGGCATTGGTGGTAACAAAATAGGTGGATTGTCTAAGTATTCCTTCAGGTGATCAAAGGCTTTTTGACATTCTTCATCCCAAATAAAAATATATATTTTTTCAACAAATGAGTGAAAATATGCCATTTATCAGCCAACTATGAAATGAAGCATCTAATAGACTGGATTTTACCCTACAAACTATGGAGTTGCTTTTAAGTGGAAGGTGGAAACATATTGGTAATGGTTTGAACTTTGGTAGAGTCAACTTAAATACCTTAGTGAGAGATAATAAAGCTTAATAATTTATCTAAAATGACACTAAAGACACTTTTTAGGATTGATTCAAACATCTTATTCATGAATCCTTTCAAATATCTTTCATAGTATGGTTGGATGATCTGCACAAGTCTTATATTTACCCAATATGTTGTCGACATAGTATTAGATAATATTGTGAATCATGTCATGGAATATAATGGTCATATCCCTTTGATATGTTTCCCCAACATTATTTAAGTTTAATGACATAATATGATAGTAAAATGTTTCCTAAGGAGTGGAAAACATTGTTTCAAGTTGGTACTCTAACATGATCCTAATCTGCTTATATCCTAAAAAGTCATCTGTGAGGGAAAACATTTCATACTTGGATGTGGATTCAATTACCATGTCGATATTCGGTAGATAAAATTCATCCTTTGGGAAATTCTTGTTGATATCTCTAAAATTAGGGAAAATTATGACCCCTTTTGGATTTTTAATGATAGGCACAATATTTGAGATCCACTCTAAATAGTTGATTGGTCTGATGCATCTTGCTTTAAAGAGTTTTAAAAATCTTTCTTAACTAACACAATAATACAAGGATGCATATTACGTAATTTATGATTCATAGGTTTGGAGTTAATATGTACAATGAGATGGTGTAAAACCAAGGCAAGGTCCAAATCTATCATGCCTAAATAGGCCCATGCAAATATGTCAACAAACTCTCTCAAAAGGAATGTAAAAAAATCATGTTCTTCCTTAGTGAGGGACACACCTAATTTGATACACTTAGGGTCCTCTGGAGTCCCAATATCAATTTTTTTAGTATCATCTATTAGGATAATCAAGCCATCTTCCAAATTAGTTGGTAAGGATGTAAATTGGCCAATAATGAAAAAGTCCTCTAGTCGAATTAGTTCTTCAAGCTCTCTCAAAAAAGATAAATATAAATCTCCTAGTGGTAGAAATGGTCTTGTAACAAATATTATGTTACATTATTAGATATTTTGATCAAAGTCATGTTGTTACTTTGTACTTAACACAGACCCAAAATTAAGTTCATTATTGGTGGTCTCCTGAGCTTTATTCGAAGAAGGGTGAACATCCCTATCTAGTGACACCTAAAATAGGTTTTAACAAAGAGACTGGTCTTTTTCTTTACTTTTACCCTAAACCAAAAGTGCCTCAAAGAGGTTTTCACTTTGGGACCTCATGTTTTATTCTTTTATTTTTAGTTAAGGGTGTTCACCCGCTCTCTAAAATAGCCTATAAGATCTAGTGTGATAGAGAACCCTTGTTTGTGGTCTCCCAATGAAACATTGTCTTTTAGGCCTAGAAAATCAAAAAAGGCCTCATCATTCTCAAACTCATCTAAAGGTATTGTGGATTCTTGTTGGACCTAGCCTATAATTTGACGATGATAAATGGGAAGTGGGGAATGTCATATTACTAGTGCAATGGTAAAAATAGTATATGGGTTGAATAAATTGGTATTGGTAAAGACTTTATGTATGCTATGATCAGACTCTACTTCACCGTTAACATCATCATCACTAGTCATTGGTATAATAACATGGATTGTTAAGATGTGAAGTCACTATTCATAGACACTATTCATGAATCACTAGTCATGGTCGTTATTCATGGTGATGTGGCCTGGTGTTGATGTGGATGGTTAGTGATGTGGCTAGGTGATGACTTTTCATGACCCATGATGGGTGGTATGGCTCATGAAACATGTTTGAAATTCAAAAGAGGAGGTGAGAGAAAGTGGGATGTATTTATCCACTAAGTCACATGAGTTGGCTTATGGAAAGCATATGAGGACATAATGATAGTAGATCACATGTTTCTAATTTAGGCATGTGTTGTGGGCTGTAGTTGTCTATGGGATCCTAGTTGGTGAGGTTAAAGGTGGTAATCTTTTGACTCACACATGAGAAAGTTGGAGACAAGGATGACTATGTTTGATTGAGCTCACATGTGGAGTGGGTAAGCACATGGGTGTGCACATGGATTGGTCAAGTGAGCATGATGAGATGCCATTCAAAGGCTTGAATTGGAACATGGGGGGACATGATTCCCTATTCATGAATAGTGCTCCCACATGAAGTGTGGTGAAATTTTCTCCTCTCTCTCTATTTTCTCTCCATGTTGTAAATGTTATTTAATATCATGATCTCTCCTTTATTAATTCATCAAATTAGTGGATTCATGAAAGACTTTGGATTTCATGCTTGGAGGTTAGATCCTATAGGCTAGATTATGCTTGGTTCATAACTTGAATGCTTTAGGTGGAAGCATTGAGTGCTTGTATGTTAGCACTGATGGAGTTTTTATATAGGAGCTATTTTAGAAGAGAGTTGATGCTAAATTAATGAAATTTGAAGTTGTCATTTTGCCCATGTTTTTTTCCCTTGCTTATTTGCAAGGTTTTTCCATGTAATTTGTGTAATAGGTTCCCTCTTTTTCTTATGTTTTTTAGTAGCTTGTTTTAATTCTACATTTAAATTCTTGCACATGCTTTAGGATTAGGCCTCTTTTATTCCTAACATGTGGTATTAGATCCATGGTGAAAAAATCCATGTGTATGAGTGTTTTCTATTATTGGTTCGTTGTGTTCAAGGTGAATCTACTATGATAGGAGGAGAGACCAAATGGAGATTAAAGAAGGAAAAAAAATAAATTATTTTATTTTGGAAGGTATCTCTCTGTGGAATAAGGTGGAGGATCTCTTGGTGAATATCTTGATCTCTTCATATTGATGAGGAGAAGCCTGCAAGAGAGTTGAAGAGAAATTTGGAAAAGCTTTGCCAAATAAGTTAGTAGCCTATACAATATTCTTATTAAAAATGGAGCAACTCTATAAATTGAGGAGTAAGATAAACTCCTTTGGAGGAGGTGCAAGTAAGGCATGACCTTTTTATGGTTCTTGGCAAGAAATAGAAGGGGTGTTGATGTGGTATCCTACTGATCACATGTTTTTAGCCAAGATGTTGGTGAAGAAGAAAAATCCATGCAAAGCTAGGAGGCACAAATAAACCTGAATTTGTATCTATTTTGAAGTAGCTAAGGAAGATGAAGATGAAGATGAAGATGCAGATGAACAAGTAAGACTTGGTGTTCCCAAAAGTAGAAGGCCATGTGTTTGGATATGTGGTAGATAATGATGCATTATTAATTCTTGAAAACTTAATAGGTGTATTGATGCACCGAGTAGCATGATGACTTCCGTATAACTATGATTGGTCCACTTGTATCATGTTGACAACTTGGAGGCTATGTGGAGAAGTTTGGTTTTAACTTCTATGAGATCTTCTCTCCTCACTAATATCAAGAGTTTTATGTGTACTAGTTATTATTTAAAGAGTTAGAGTAGTGTGATTCTTACATGATGATCTCTCTTATAGAGAGATAAATAAACGTGATGAGGCAAAGAGTTAC
Source organism: Torreya grandis (assembly GCA_037957365.1). NCBI lineage: Eukaryota > Viridiplantae > Streptophyta > Pinopsida > Cupressales > Taxaceae > Torreya > Torreya grandis. The sequence continues at coordinate 1,178,736 of JARHVA010002571.1, forward strand.
TAGTTTTCTTGTTAAATAAGTTATTTTATGGGGTTGTGCAGGTGCAACACATGTAGTACATGATATTTAGTACCTTCATGGAGATCTAAGTATTTATCAAAAGTTATTGCTATGAGTTGTGTCATTTAGATGTAAGCCCCAACATGATCACTAGTTTGATGGCTCAGTGACAAGGATGCGATGAAGGTGGTATGTGGAGCAAACCAAGGATGGAGATGTACAAGGATGAGAAAGCAAGGAAGTACCCAAATTCTTGTATTACTGAGTTATATTCCCATGATCATACTATAAAAGTGGAGAAGACATGTTATTATGCCTTGTGTATTAGACTCATCAGGAGTAGGAAGCCTCATAATGCCATGGTGAGTACTAAATTAAATATTCCCAAGTAATGGGAGTTGTCAATAGTTCATGGCAAAATCTCATTATAGAATTGGTCTATCTGTGGAGAAGAGATTTGTCACTTCAGTGCTACAATCTACTATGGAGGAGTAGATATTAATAAAGTCAATCAGGGCAAAGAAGTTTTAGTAGTGTAATAAACTTCTAATGGGTTTATGTTAGGGTAATAAAGGTCAAGGATGAGCAACTAGTTGTAGAATACTTACGCATGGTAAAAGCATGTGTATATTGACTTAAAGTGGGAGAATGTTAGGATGTGAAGTCACTATGCATGAATCATTATTCATAAGCACTATTCATGGTGATGTAGCCTAGTGGTGATGTGGATGGTTAGTAATGTGGATAGGTGATGACTTGACATGACCCAAGGTGGGTGGTATGGCCAATGGAGCATCTTTGAAAGTCAAAAGAGTAGGTGAGAGAAAGTGGGATGCATTTCTCCATTAAGTCACATGGGTTTCTTTTGGAAAGCATGTGAGGACATAATTATAGTGGATCACATGTTTCTACTTTAGGCATGTGTTGTGGGATACAATTTTCTATGGGATCTTAATTGGTGAGGTCAAAAGTGGGAATATTTTGACTCACACATGTGTGCACATAGGAAAGTGGGAGACAATGACCACAATGCTTGATTGAGGTCACATGTGGAGTTGGTGAGCACATGGGTATACACATGGAGTGCTCAAGTGGGCATGATAAGATTACATTCAAAGGCTTGACTTGGCACATGGGGGGACATGATTGCCTATTCATGAATAGTGCTCCCACATGGAGTGTGGTGCAATTAACTCAATCTCTATTTTATCTCTATGTTGTAAATGTTATTTAATAGCATGATATCTCTTTTGTTAATTCATCCAATTAGTGGATCCATGCAAGTATTGGGCTTGCATGCTTAGAAGTTGGATTATGTAGGCTATATTATGTTTGGTTCACAACCTGAATGCCTCAGGTGAAATCATTGAGTGCTTACATGTTATCACTAATGGAGTTGATATGGAGGAGTTTTAAAAGAGAGTTGATGATGAATTAATAAAATTTGAAGCTACCATTTTTCCCATGGTTTTTTCCCTTGCTTATTTTCAAGGGTTGTCCATGTAATCTCTGTGTAATGTGTTCCCTCTTTGTCTTATGCCTTTTAGTAGCTTGTTTTAATTTTGCATTTAAATTATCACATGTTTTAGGATTAGGCCTCTTTTATTCCTAACATGAATGAGATATGTGGGGTAACACCCAGGTAGTTTGAATCTAAGACCATGATTTATTTTATAACTAATCATAGAAATGAGCTGAAGAGTACCCTATTAATTTGGTCCCAAGCCTCTACCTTCATATGCTTGGTTATCCATGATCCTATTATGAATGGGATACTTTTTACTATGGTAACAATCAACCAATTTGTCATTTTATAGACATGAACCATCATTGGAAAGTGGGTCTTGTTCTTGGCTATTGGTAGGTGTAAAAATAATAGGCATTGGGATATGAAGATTTATTTTTCACTTTCATCATCATTCCATGTAAACTAGCTTAGATTTAGGTATTTCATAGGTCTTGGGATTCTATGGAAGCTTGGCTATGTGGAATGTGTCATGGGTAAAATACTCTCATGGAGCATTGTCTGAAATGGTAAAATGATTAGACATTTCAATAGGAAGCATATGCAAAGTTGAGGCAAGGCTATCAGGGTCTATGTAAGTGGATTTTGGCAATTCAACAAGTATCTCTTTTTTTTTGTCCTTCTTTCGTCCTAGGTGTAAACTAAAATGATAATTATAACTTTCATATTTGGCCTCCAAATGCGTGTAGTGTTCATATGGCTATAAATATCCATGGATAGTTACCTCTATCCTTGAGGGAGGAAACTTGATGCATTTGTGCAATGTGAAATGGATTGCATGAATTTCATGTATCTATGGTCTATGAAAAAGCAAATTGTATGATAAATCTAGGTCTAACACATGGAAAAGTGTATCATGGATCAAAGGCCTAATTATTATTGGCAAACTAATGGTTAATTTTGATTCCTTCTCTTCATTGTAATAGGCCTTGATAGTAATAGTCTGAGGCTGAAGGTTATTTGATGTATATCTTAGATGCTTTATTAGCTTCAAAATCACAATATTTAGGACCAATCTATTGTCTATCAGGACATGTTTAACTTTGTGTCATGTTATACCAACTTCAATGGATAATGGGTTATTATGAATAGGGACAAGGGATGCCATATCACTTTGTTCAAAGGTCAACTATTAGCTTGGGGCTAGGTGTCCAACCAAAGCTTGAAATTTTTCTTGTGTGATGTCATTCGACAGTTGGGATTCACTTCAAATTTTTTTAAGTATATTCTTATGGAGGTAGACATATGCAACAAATCCAAAATGGATATTTGTGCGGGTGGTGCTTTCAATGATATTAATATTGTGACATTATGTGATCAGTAGGAATCCAAGGGGGGAGATTAATATTATGTCAGTATGATTAGAAACCAAACAAAAAAACAATAATAAAGCTAACACCTCAAGCCTAGACACTCAAGGAGCAAGAGAAAATTACAACTATTAATAGAAAATAAAACAACCATTATTTACCTTCCTTGAGAGAAATATTTTTATATTGGCCATGGAGGAATGTGCTCAGTCATGTGATCAAAGAATCTTTGGCAATGGTATTCTTTGCATTATCTTTCCTTGTCACCTTGGCAATGTTGGGCTTGATTTTGGCTTTGGCTTGGATCTCTGAACAAATGATAACTATAACACTACATAACAAAGATATTTGAAGGTAGTTTTGCATCATAACATTATTCCAAAATATATTCTTAAACAATGGGTGAATCATTGTATATATAACCTTTCAAACTAACTCTAACCCAAGTGTAGTTAGGTTAGAGTTAATTGTGGTTAAGTTTAGGTTAACCCTAGTTGAGTTAAGGAGGGGACAATCAATTAATATTTGGGATAGAGATCCTCTTTATTAAGCAAGGCTCTCCATTTTTGAATTTAAGGCTTTAGGGGAGATATTTTCAATTCCTTGACTTTGAGGATGATGACACCATCATGACCTCATTTTTATTGGAATTTCCTTTTTACAAAATTTGTTTTCACTAATTGCACATGGAAATTTCACTTAAGCATTTAATTTTATTTTCTTAATTAATTCATTCCACTTAGTATTTTTACACTTTAATAATTGTTGAAGTGCCTCACTTAATGGGTCCAAAGGCCAAACTACCAAATTGTTAGGTCGTAATTTGACTAGAGATGAATTCATGATAAGTTAGTATTGAATATAGGATAATACCCCAAATAGGGATGTCTTAACATGATTCTTAACACTAATGTCCAATGTGCATATGAAATTAGGAGATTCAATGATTCCCATGCTTAATTTTTACTATTTGGTAGAAATCAATCTGAAGTCTGATTAGAACATGGTTGTGGCCAAAATGGGGTGTCTATACTAAAATGATAGGCCTTATCGTAAAATCTCAAGTATTATTGTATAACCCTTTAGCCTCATATATTTCCAACTATCCCTTACCTATAGGATTTTTTGCATTATGTTTACATCATTTGATGGTAAAGGTGATCCAACATAATATCTTTGAGCCTTCCACGGAGCATGTTTTTAATATGCATATAATGATACGATACCGAATAATATTTTTCCTAAGAGTATTAATGAATATGCCTTGCAATAGTTTTATGGCCCTCCTATTGAATTGGTACATGATATTAATCCTTTATCTGATCAAATTTTAGCTCATTTCTTTATCAACATTAGTAAGAAGATATCCAATGCTCAAATTGTGAAACTCAAAAAGTGACCTAATCAACCTATTAGTTCTACGTGCTTCATTAAAAGATTATGTCTTCAAAAATGAAAAATCTTATGGCTAAAAAATAATTACAAGATATTTTTAAATAAATCCTATTTATAGCCATCCGTGGGTCTATTGTGTTCAAATTTTTAAAATCTTTTGATGGCATGTGGCATATTGTCAAAGAACATGAGGTCAAAATTATTTTTATGAAAAAATTGAAGTGTGAAACCAATAATCAAACATATTCTAATGCTAAATTTCAAACCAAATCACCTTTCAAAACTAAGACTAATAATACTAAGAATGAGGATAAAACAAAAATTAATGTAATTTCATAACATATTAACATGATTGTATTTTTTCTCTTCCATGGAGGCCATTTGCATGATTATCAGAACCTCCTCATAAATTTTATGAATGTTACTTGACTATAAGCTCATTTCACTTCCTCTATCTATGTAGACTAACATGACAAGACACAACCTAAGAGTTTCAATATTAATGCATATTGTGATTGGGATAGATGCATATGAAATTAAAATTACAAATGCTTTGATTTATGACATAAGATTCAATACCTAATCAATAAAAAACTATTGACCATACTAAATTAATAAACCTACTAATGATTCAGTTCCACAACCTAATGCAAAACTTAAGACATTTTTTAATCCATTTTTGAAGCATGATGAATAAGAAATAAAGGCTAATATTGAACTACATATGATTTACAAAACACACCCCCTCTAGATTCCTATGCGGAGGCTCATCCTATAGAGAGTCTTATTGGTACACTTATTAATAAACAAGTACATTAAACTACAATTACATAGGACAAGTGATTTATTTTCATAGGTGACCAAGTCTCCAGTGTCCTCTATATCAGTGATCTATTCAAATTTAACATACATTATATATTTCATCACATCTTATGGTAGGCTTACATCAACCTTGTGAGTGTGTTAAAAAAATAGCATTGATGCATTCCCCTGACATACAATGGAGTCCACAATGTACTTTGACTATTAGACCTTTAGACTATATACATGATTATTTCAATTATATTGATGATTTTGGATAATCTATAGCTCACAAATATTTTTTAGATACTAATAGAGATATACATGTTACCCTTTGGCATGTGATATTTGCATTGATTAATACATGACATGAAATTGACTATCCCATTGATGGGATCCTAGGTTAGTCTCCACATAATTTATTGATCATTGTTTCTTATTATTTTTTTGCTTTATCACCTTATCTTAAGTTGAATTATTGATTTATCCATTCCTCTATATGGATGTGTACATATGTGGTTGTTTTGATCATTTGTATAGGCCTTGATTTTCACTTGATTATCATGTTTTTTTTGGCCCTTGCCTCTTCATTTCTAATCATTATCTAGAAATTCATGTTATTTATCCTATGAGTACATATGCATATACATCATTTACAATAATATGATTTTAATTTTCATTTCTTTGAGATGTGACTTTATTATACAATGGAAGCATATCACTTGTTTTCTTCAAGACTACTTTGATACTACACTTGGTGCACACTATGCATTTCCATATCTAATGATTGTTCAGATCCTTTCTATTATTTTATTTCATAGCCTTTCTCCTTGGCCTTGATTCATTTATGAAGTGCACACACACACACACACACACACACACACACACACACACACACACAGTGTGTGTGTATCAAATAGTGTAAAAATATTCAAATATTTAAAAATACAAAACCAAGACCTATACATGGCTTGCTTTGATGGTGCCTATTATTGGTTAATGCCATTTATCATATACATGGTGAATTACATATCCATTTTATATAAACATGTTTTTCACATTATACATAAGTTGGATGCAAGACATACATGTTACACATTAGGCATGAACATACAAAGGTCTGAAATTTTTAACATCTACATGCAACATTTCAACATTGGGTGCATTTTATTACACTTATCAAGTTATATTTTTTTGTCTCATTTCATTGATCGTAAGGATCTACTTAGATTTTTCATACATGAATTAATATTATTCATACATTATATAGATATACTTTCTATGGACATTCTAATTTGATGTAAAATATGGTGACATTGATTATGCAGAATAAAATTACGTGATCTATGTGTACTTAATGTTGACTATTATGACATTGTTTGATCATTGACGTGTTCTATAATGTGTGTTTTATTTTCTACATGTACATTTACCATGTCTTGTCAAGTTGTGTCTTTGTTATGCTAGAGGGTCCTTTACTCCATGTAGTGGCCATTTCATGTTCATGTCAAATTAGAGTCAAGTCAATTTTTATATTCTTGCATGCTTATTAGCTTTTCCCTATGATATTTTCAATGTGTGAATATTTACATACATTTCTATGGAAATTTTTGAATTTTTACTATGTGCTTGGTGTAATGATTTGTATCATGAATATTTATCCTATGTGTCTTCCCATGATTTTCTCATGCATATAATACATTTCTAATTACTAAATGTTTCATTGACATATCTAGATACATCTTAAAACTATTTTCAAATGAATTATAATGACTATATCTTATGTGAAAATTTAAAAAAATTGCCTTTTCCTTGGGTTAAATGTTTCATATGTTCATGCATTGATAAAATTTTATTATGATGACATATCTTATCGAGTTTATACATGTACTTTACATGATTATAATTTTTATATATAAGACATGAGATGAGTGATTCACATGCTTCATCCCTCATATAAAAATGGAGGCATACAATGGTCTTTTTTAGAGATTCAAACCATGTCATATGGATAATTTTTACATTCAAAGATAGATTTTATGTTCATATGGGTCAAATTGAGAAAATTGAAACATATTTTACATGATTTTGAGGAATAATTGAGACATTCTATGATATTTTAGAACATATTTTGGCATTCTACATTATTTTGAGGGATAAATGGATCATATGGGGCATGAATTTGTTCATGTAAACAATTTATTTATTTATTATTGAGGATCAATAGGGAATGATGTTAATTATGTGATCACTAGGGCTGTATGTCCATCACTACTAGTTTATCCTTTTCCATACGAACTTAATTTTTGGGTTCCACAAAAGGGTATTTTACTACCCAAGGTAGTGTGGTTAAGGTTCTGCATCACTCAATTTTTAACACTGCCTTTTCAAGACAATTTTTTTGTAAATTCACACTCTTTAACTCAAAGATTTAGTAGTTACATCTTCTTAGGGCATGTTTACCCCATGGTTTTCTTTATTCAAATTAAACAAGTGACAATTTGGCTTTTATACCATTAGGAATATTGAATGTTTGGATTTAAAGTTCAAATTTTTAGTAATTGAGATTATTTTATAACTCTTATTATGAGGAGACATTGATCTATATATGTTTATTTCACATTTTCATGTGGAAGAATTCTACATTTTGGATGTACCTATCAACACCAAACATGATTATCACATGTACCAAATTTACTTCTTTTATGCATCTATAGACATCTAAATTTAGTCTTTATAACTTTAGAAACATAAAATTTGTCATGATTTGATATGCATGAAAATTGCACATATATTCTAATATTGAACACACTTTCCCTCTATTCATCTACCTATCTACTACCTTAGCCACCTCTATTCACTAGATATATTTTTTAGGACCAATAAAGTCTATACAGGAACCTTGCATAATCCTAAACATAGAATATCTATATTTCTAATCCCTATTTTTCACTTCAAAAATAGTGATAGTTACCGCATGTTCCTCCCTTTGTCTGTAGTGTCTAGGGGGCCTAGATGACTATTTTTCAGATTGGCGATCCTCCATTAGGTCTGCCTACACATGTTTCATGGGTCATTCATATTAAAAATTAATGAAGAGTCATCTATAAATACAAATCACCCATAAGGTCATTATTGAATTAAGCATCACTTGGAGAAATACCTATCACTCTCTTGAATCCTTATCACAATCCATACACAAGTGTCAAATCTTCAAGGAGTAGCCATGGAGTAGTCCATAGATAAAAATATGAATATATGAATTCAAAAATGCATGGTTCCATGTATTAAAGATCAATATATAGCTTTGCATTCTCTATTTTTAAAGATGTTAAACATAAACACAATTAAAATGATTACATGTGGTTTGATTCCTCATTGGAGTATTGGAATGTAGACAATGCTCAACCACTTAGTGGGGAGTGGTTGGGGTCAATCCAACCTAAAATAATAAGCACTTACTAAGTGTATCTTGTGGTTAATTAAACACAATTAGAGTTTAGATGAAAAATAGATAAATTATCCATTTTAACACAAGATTAGAGAGGTGTGCACACATAAAATCACATGGCAGGTGAAAACACATGGCTCCTAGAAGTAACAAACCCTCACTATGCACAGGGACATTTCCATTGAAACTAATAGTTTTGGTTGCTCCAGATGACTAACTTTGCCAATAGTGACATGGAAATTTTTTAACTCCTATTTTTCATATAATAAATTTACAAATCACATATAAATAATTACCATATTTAGTGATGAATTTAGTGAACAATAAATAGATAGAATTAGCCATTTACGCCATCCCTCTCTTATTTTTTCTTACAATAAGTAATAGCAGTATATATCCATCCATTCCAATTCAAATTAGTGTGTTTATTTATATATTTTCCATTATCAAAATTAATGCATACTTTTCATTATTTTATATTTCTTAGGTGTTAAAAAATTAAAACACTAATCAAGTCATAATTTAGGTATACATCTCTATTTCCCAATTTGGATTATCGACTGATAATTTCGTTTATATGTCCCCTTCTACCCTTTTATCTTATGCACATAGTTATTTATTTTATTTAACTATATTTAGGTTAGATATGTCGAGTGTCAATTATTGTATGTGGTCAGTGTAGTGTTTTCCACACTTGTGCACCCTCCACATAATTTTTTTGGGTGAAATGTTTCTATATCAAATATCCAACCTTAAGGTCTCATGTTCTCTTTCCTTCTAATATTTTTTGTTGTTGTTTCAAATCTATTTTTTCTAGGATTGTATCATTAGCCCTAACTTCTTTCATGCTCTCTACATTTTTATCTTATTACTACTAAGAAGGCTATATCTTAGAAAATTACTAGGAGAAGTGTTAGATTGAGTGCTAGACATATTGATTTGGTTCAAATGCCTTTGATTAGGTGATTCATGTTTGTTTTAAAAATAATATTGCTGGTGTTGATGAAATCCCTTCTTCTCATATTGATGATGATGAAAATATACAAATATGACTGATGAAAATGAAAATTATGTAAATTTAGATGCTTGTCATGCCAATACTTGTGACGCTATGAATGAAAATGATAGGAATGATAATGTTACAAAAATTTCTACTTTGAGTGCACAATATATATATCTTGCTTTGAAATTTTTCTTTCATTTTTTCCTAAATAAATTGATGCAATGATTTATGTTGCTAGAGAGGGAAAAAATAATATGAATTGAGCTAAATAATATGTATCTAGAGAATACCATGTTACAAATGAATATTTGAATCACCTACTATATTTTTTCCTTTAATATTAGGTAAGGAGGCTAGTGGTCCTAGTCTTCTACTCTTTTTCCTGATAATAAATTTGTATTTGGGGAAGTACATGTTGTAAATGAATGTTTGAATGTTTTTTTATTGCTTAATATAGGTTCTCATTTAACATTAGGTAACAAGTCTAATGATCCTAGTTCTTATACTCATGTGCCTTTGCCTATGGCTTTTACTCATGTTATTATATCTATTCCTTCTTAGCTGAATGCTTCTTCTGGACCTTCTACTATTTTTTAACCATCTAGAATGGCTTATCTATCTTTATATTTTCATCACGGTCTTTATCAAAACACAAAGGTGATAATTCCTACACATGTTAATTATACATTGGTTCTTACTTATCAATTTTTAGTGCTTCAACAAACTATTCAAACTATACAAGTGTAAATTCAATAACTTTCCCAAGGATATCAAAATTTGAGTCACATGATTACATCTCATGAGATATTACACAATTTATTAGATTATGAGATCTTTGTATACCCTTTGTCTACCAATTTAATGCAACTAAGTTTTATTTATTCAATGTAAGGATGATCCTTCACAACATATTAAATATTTGTGTAATTTATGTCTTATCTTTGCAAAAAATGATAAATTATTGGCTAAGCTCTTTTATCTAAGTCTTAAGTGATGTGCATTTTATTTATTTTATTATATACCATTGGGATCTATGTTTTACATAAATTATTTGGTTGATATTTTATTAAATCATTTTTTCATCATGTTTTCATAGCTTGTCCAAATTAAACAAGGACTAATGAGACTATTAGTGAGTATGTTTTTAAATTAGAAACCAATACTTATGAAAATGATTCACCAATTACCTATTAATTGATTACAAATTATTTTCTCTCCAATTTTTATTCAATATATTAAAGATAAACTAACCAATGTCTAACACATCAATCTTTCAATGAAATTTGTTATACAATTATGAACTATGAAATCAAACTTATAGAGGCCAATATGATTAAATATAGGACTAATGGGCTTACCTATATTGTAGCTAAATATTAAGGTAAAACAAAACTCAAGGCTGTGGCTAAAAATACTACTAATTTTCATGTTAAGAATGAGACTAAGAATTTAGTTAATGAAAGATCTCAACCACTTGTCAGCCTTGTCCCTCCACCTTAAGGGAGAAGATAATTTGCATGGTTAGTTGAGTGTCCCCACCAAGTGCTTAAATGATTGTTTGAATGTAATATCATCTCTTTAACTCTTCAATATGAGTTTGACTCATCTCATTTTTTATCTTGAAGATAAAATAGACATGATAAACTAAAATGAGATAAGAAATAATAACAAAATATTTAGGCTAAGAAAATAAGAGAAATAGAATACAAACAAGATTACATAGTACAAAATATTTCTGTTGGGAAACCCTTTTGGGAAAAACCCTGGCACAATAACCTCTTTTGATATTGCATTAACTTAATCATCTTTAAGTACTATAAATCACTTCTCAATTATGATTTTCCATTACTAAATGTGTGAGTGTATATACGCACATAAATATGTAACCATAAAATTGATATTATAATACCACATGTACTAAAAAAATGGGATATATAAAACATGGGTTAAAACCATCCAAATACATTTTAATGTAATATTTTGTCTCTAGAGTATGATAGAGTGTAAATCAAGGAAAATATTATACACATATCCAATATACCTAAGAATTATGATGTGAATACATATTATGATTATCATAGAGATTTAGAACATATTAAAAATAGGCATTTTTCATTAAGATTAATATTCAAGATTTAATTTATAGTAACATCTTTCAAGTGGAAAGACACAATAGTACATTGAATTTTTTTGGATCAACCAATAAAACAATTGAAAGTATTTATCAATCCACTTCTAATTCATGGTACTAAACATACTACAAAGCAAGATGATGCTCACATTGTAGCTCCTAAAAAACCTTTGCCAATTTCAAATTCTCATATCTTAGATTGTTTCATAGGTGTGGTTAAATATGCATGTAAAGAGGTTCTTTCTATTACTTTCTATGACCATAAGATTCATATGGATTATTCCAGCAATGGGCCATTATTCATTCAAGATTTTATAGATTCACATTTGAATTTATCTAAATGAATTATGATTGATAACTATTCAAGTTTAAACATGTGTATAATGCCATTTCTTACTAGTATTAGATACACTCAGAAGGATTCAAATGGTACAACCAAGATTATTAAAGGTTATAATGGTTTTAATTATACACTTATCAAGCATATCTAATTACCTATCACCATAGGTCATATGGCTATTCTAATGTGGTTTCTTGTATTATCAAATAACAAGACATATGATGTACTAATTGGATGCCTTAGCTTAGTCAAATGAGAAAAATCCCATCCATGTTACATTGATGTTTGAATTTTGTGAATGATAACCATTTTTTTATGATTCAATCCAAACTTAACATGAGGTATTACCCAAAGTGATACCTATAAAAATAATTCATACAACCTCAAGTAAAAACATATAGAGTTAAATTACCTACTCATCCATGCACTAAAGTAGTCTTATAAAAACCTCTTATGCATGTTCAAACTTAAGCACCTATTAAGGTTTCACCTAGATGATCCAATAAAAGAGATTCTTTACAAGAGGATATACTAACTATCATAGCTATTTTTCATGCTACAGCTTATACTAATAGTGATAATGATTCTAATTACTATACATTTTGATCTTCTATTTATAATGATAATAACGACACATTTGACTCCTTAGACTCACCATTCTCAATATTTTGGCTCTTGATAATGAAGATAGGTTAGAATCTAAATATTTATGGTATGATCTTTTAGAAAAAAATATTAGTTAGCATTGTTTCCTAATATCATGTACTTCAATGGAGAAATCTATTGTACATAGCTTATTTTTCTATTTACTATGTACAAAATAGAAAACTAGAACAATAAGCTATGTAAAATAGATTGCTCTATTGAATTGTATGGATTTTGGGTTCATCATGCTTCCCTCTAGATTTGCATTGTTTTAGATTTGCATTATTATTCTCTTTTGAGTTATTAGTTGCTTCTAGCTTCTTCTATCTTGTTTGAATTTTTAAGTTACCTTATTATTTTATGTTTTTTTTTTTTTTGCTTTTTCATTCCTTTATTCCTTTGGTTTATGTTTATTATATTGTTTCTTTGGCCCTTTCCCTTTTATTGTTGTTTGACATTCAAAAATACTATGCATATTTCTTAATGTTGAAAACAAATACATATCAAGGTCTTATGCCATAGTACATACTAATTTTTTAGTGAAGTTTGAGGCTAGTATGGATCTGCCTCTTCTTGTTTCTTCTCAAATTTTACTCTTGGTTTATTCTCTTGTTTGTTTAGAATTCATTGATTTTTATTTATTTCAGCCTTTGTCTTGTCTCTTCATTAGTTCCTTTCTTATAAAAATGATAACATATACATATAAATTATTTTCATTTATCTTTATTAGTTATAGAGTAGCATACTAATACATTCCATGCTTATTTACCTATTGTTAAGGGTTTACATATACTTTTTTACATACACTCTACTTGTGGTATTATTTGAGTTAGATGTATGATATATATGTAACATATGTATTAGACTTGATATTTCTTCACACTTTTATCTTGCCCAAAACTGGGGCATCCTCACATTTGTGGAATGCGTATACTATGAGTGTTTTAGTGTGATTCAAGTTCTATCATTATATTTTCCATTACAATATTGATCTTTATATTCACTTAGACATATCTTGCTCGATATTGAATATTGCATGATTAGTTACATGGTTATGTTGTGTTGCTTCACATGCTTAATACATTATTTTTCCTCTTGTTTTCCATATGTTTACTCAATTAATTGCATGTGCATAACTTTTTTGATGTGTACTTGTGCATGTTTATTAGCACATACTTCTTATTTTATCTATAGAATATCCTCTATTTGTTATGTTTGTTTCACTTACGATTGATTAATTTCTTATTTTATTTCATTATTTTGTTCACTCAATGGTAATATGATTGTGTGTGTTTACATTGTTTGAGTATACCATGTGATACAATATGTTTGGTTCCATGATATATATCATGCACACTATTACTTGTGGTATATTACATGCTTGATTCCTACATTTTCATGGTTTATACCATGCATCTATTGGCACATACTATTGTTTTTATTAATTTTTATATTTTTTCCTTAGTAGAGCATATTTTTCAATGGGGAATATCACTTGTTAATTCTTTTATTTAATATATTTGGGCATAACACTTTCCATTCCATTACTTATATTAATTTCAATTTGGCATATTATTATTGTGTTATCAATGAGGTTTTTTTGATAAGTTAAATATTTTTATTCAATAAATAACTTAAAATATTTTACATATAACTAGAGGTCCGAACCATGGAACCTTATACATCAACAAGGTCCTAATAAATAGCTAAATACTATTGAAAGATCATAGAATAATAAATAAGGGTTTAGTAATCAAAGGTTATTCATCCTCTTCATCTCCTTCTTCCTCAGTGCAATGACAACCATGTTGGCTAGTATTTTACACACAATGCTAATGGTGTAAATGGTCTTTGATATTCATGGTGTCCTTAGCAATGCTTGATAGTGTGTTCTAAACCCCCTCTATATCATTTGTATTTATTTTGAGCATGATCAGCACTTGAGTGTGAAATCTCAAATCTTTCCCACTATTCTCCATGAAGTTCTTAATATGGGTCAGTTTATCATTTATGGCCTCCATAAAATTAAAATGGACCATAAAGAATTCCCTGAACCTCCTTGCAAAATCCTCCAGATCTTTTTGTTACTCCAAATTTTCCATGTTGCATTTTACCACCAAGATTATAATGTTTTATATAACCTCTTTAATAACATTTATTTTGGCAATCAATTCCTTCAGATTATCTTCTACACTTACTTTCGTATTGTCTCTTGATTTATTTCATAAAGACTCTTCCCCAATCCCTCAACCTTAATCTTGCTAGCTCTCTGCTATCTTTATAGCGAATTGATTTTTTAAGGGTCCTTCATGAGATGGCCCAACATTTCATTTACCATTATCAATGTAGTACTCATTCTCAAGGTTGTTTATTATTTACTTTCCTTTGTTCCTTGTTTCTATCTATTGCACACTCCTCTTTATCCATCGTCTTCCTTCTTGAAAGGTGGCGTAGAAGCATCATCCACTACAAGTTATTTCTACTCCTTCCTAATGGTCATGAATACTTCCATTGTAATTCTCAGCTATTTTAAAAGATCTCCCCACATTGGAATCTTTTGCATCTCTATAAGAATTTGAACAATCAGCTTATCCAGCTTGAGAGGGTTCTTTATTTCCTTCTTCTCCCCCTCCCCCTCCCATTTTAGCCTAAGATTTTTGCTCCCTTTATACATTAAACTCTCTTACTACCTCCTAGGTAGGATACTTTGTAATAAGTTTTATCTTTTCTAAGATATTAATTGAAATTGTTAATAATAACCTCAGTACTTGGAACAACACAATTATGACTTCAAGACTACTTACCAACCACTACACCAATTTTATTGAATAAAAGTTGTCTTTTAATGTAATTATATTTGTTCTTATGATTAAAACCTTATGATTCCACCTTATTTTCCTCCGTATTCTTTTGATATGAAAAGTTGCTCCTCTAACAGCCAACTACCAGCCTTTCTTAGCACTACCATTCTTGCTAAAACCATTGAAATTCACCCTCCTCATTGTGGATAGAAACATCTAGGTCATCAATCTATACATATGTGTTTTTTAATGGTAATTTTGTCCATCTATCCTAATATTGTGCCTATATAGAATTACTCTATGATTTTTAGCATTTAAAATGGCAAGATTATGCTTGGGTTGATGCTCACCAAAAACTGATCTAGGATTTTTTTTATTTTTTGTTGGCAAGATCCCACTTGGATTGCCACCCCAAAATCCCACCAGTCTTGAAAACTCTTGCTTTTTGCATCATATACTTAATTCTCTCCCTTGGTATCATGTCTTTATTTATTTGTGATTTAACATTAATTTTATATTTGGTCATTGCCTTTCTATTATGCCTCTAACTACTTGTTAACTCTACCATTCATCTATTATGAAATTTTTTAACTCCCTCAATTCTTCATCTTCTAGGATATTCTTAAAATTTCCTTTTTTTCTTTTGCAACAAATTTAACTCCACAAGTTACAAGCTAATCAATTACATTATTCTCCTCTCAAAGAATATGACTTGATTTTAATTCCTTAAAGATCTTACACATGCGAAACATTTATTCTACCACCCCTTGTAGCCACTAATTTAATTTATTATTTTAATTTTCCAAAGCATTCATAATAATCTTTGAATCCCCTTCAACTTCAAGGTTTATTATTTTTTCTTCAATGACCATCCTTAGACCCATCACTAGCCCTTCAACTTTTGCTATATTTTTAGTATTAAAACTCTTTAAAATCACCTTATAATCTCTTACATGCCCAAGGTGGTCTCTAATTAAATCAATTATCAAATATTAACTTGGGTTTTATTTAGATGTGCCATCAAAGTTCACCTTATACCAATTCGACTCCAAGGACTTCCACTTCACCTTTTTGCTCACCTAGTTTCTCTTTTATTTTTCACTTGGCCTCATTTGTTCATAGACTCTCTTGACATCCCCCCAATTATTGAGGATTTTGATTTCCTTCAGGTTCACCTCTTTATTCTTGGTTATCTTGGAAACTATAGTAATATGTTGGATTCCACTTCCCTCCATATATCCTTTGTCATTTTATTTCTATTTTCTACTTCAAATATACATTTGTTTCTTTCCAAACATATTTTAAAGGTTATGAAGCTCAGACCCATGTTCCAAATATATTTTAATAAATCTATTCCCTTGTTCTATTACTATTCCTTTAGTTGATTACTTATTCCATCACTTATACTCCAACTTAAATTGAATTTGTTTAAAAACATATTCCATTGTTTAGAGGCAAAATTGTAGTGGAGTAGTAGATGATCCGATCTTTCTTTGCTTTGCATATACATGACACATCTTGTTGGGCCTTATAATCTTAATTTTTTTAGATTCTCTATTGTTAAGATCTTCCCATGTGTTGTCATCTATAGAAAAGTTCTCATTTTAGGTGATGCTTTTGAGCTTCAAATGTTTTTCTAGATAGTTTTCATAGAATCTCTCTGCCCACCTCCTCATGTGTTTCATATCCTTCCTTCACTGAGTATTCACCATTCCATTTCCTATTCCATCTAATATTATTCAGATCTAGATTATATGGGATCCTATATCCTTTCAAGATTTCATTGAGGTCCTTATGTGCATCATTCATGGTTTCATCTCTATTCTAGAAATACTTCCAAGTCACTATTATGTACCCTACCTCTGTATTCTCTTCCTAGTACTTATTGATGATTCTCCCCTATAGCCTAAATCTTTATTATTTTATGGCTACAAACTTAGGATCCATATTCAATGATTTTTTTGTAACCCAACTGTCTTCCCACAACTCGATATCTTCTCCATTTTTGATATGATGAAATAATCCTTTTAAGATGATTGCCCTAGCCTCCTTCATACTATTCCATATAGGGGATCCATTTGGGAGATCCTCATTAGTAAACATTTTACTTGGATTCCTATCATAAAGATATTTTCCTCTAAGTATTTCACTCAATTTTTCATTCCATCTCATTCCAACTCTCTAGACTAGCTTTCTCAGTAGTGCCAGGGTCATTTTTTATAGGTTTCTTATTCTAGTTCCCCCTCATTCTACTAGCTTACATACCTTTTTCCAAGCCAAAAGGGGTATCTTTCCCTTTTATGATGTTCCTTGCCATAAGAAGTTTCTCAAGATCCTATTCAATTATGTTATAACTTGATTAGGTGACTTTAATAGAGAAAACGCACATAATTGATAAAGGTTAGTCTGCCCACATATACAAGATACTTGCCTTTCTAGTTGTTTAACTTTGTGTTATCAATGAGATTTGATGATGACATATTTATATGATTATATACATGTGTTTACATACGTGTTTTCATGATTATTATATATTTTGATTTATATCTATATTACACATGGTGTATTTAATAATTTTTAAAGATGAGTGATATATAGGAACATACCTCACCTCAAAATGGGGGCATGAAGTTGGCTTATTTTTTATTTAGTTACATAATTGAAGTGGTTACAAGATGTCAATAGGTTATAGATTTATGTCAAGTAGTTACAATGAAGTTTCAAATGTTTATTTATTCAACTAGGAAGTATATTTTGTCACATGGCAGGGTCACTAGGATCCATTTTATAGAATCTTCATCACATGAATGGGGAAATTGAGGCCCATGAAAGTTGTATATTTATTTAGAGACTGCGTGGTCTACATATCACCAATTGCATTTCTTCCTTTAATTTGTTCATGATTAGTATATATTTTGATTTATATCTATATTGCACATGGTGCATTTAATATTTTTTAAAGATGAGTGATATATAGGAACATACCTCACCTCAAAATGGGGGCATGAATTTGGTTTATTTTTTATTCAGTTACATAATTTATGTGGTTACAAGATGTCAATAGGTTACATATTTTTGTCAAGAAGTTACAATGAGGTTTTAAATGTTTGTTTCTTCAACTAGGAAGTATATTTTGTCACATGGTAGGGTCACTAGGATCCAATTTTTATAATTTTCATCACATGGATGGGGAAATTGAGGCCCATGAAAGTTTTAGATTTCTTTAAAGACTGCATGGTCTGGATATCACCAATTTCATTTCTTCCTTTTCTTTATTTTAGTTTTTAAATTATTTCTTTTGGTTACACTTTATCAAATTATAAATACAATGATATACTTATATGCAATCACATTTTATTGCAGGTACATTCAATATGCTGACATTGGAGGATTTGCATATCCTTATTAGTAGTTAATAAACTCATATAGACAGTGACGAGTTAGTGTTTTTAGATGGAGTTACACATTAATATAAGATAATCTCTCTCCATTTTCCTTTCCAATAAATTTCATAGTAGAAAATAACTTCAACTATAATTTACACATAGTGAGGTGACTGTAATAAAAATAGTATCCACCTTTGTTTGTTTTAATTTAATGTATATACACACATACACATTAAATTGAGGCATTATTTAGAAACATAATTTAGGTAAAAATCATTTATTTAAAGTGTTTTTGTCTTTATTTCATGTATTTGGATATTGGCTTACATTATGATTTTATTGGTATATTTATATTCACATTGGACCCTCCGTAGCCTTTTATTATGATCATTTCCTCATGAAAATATTTTGATTTGTCATTTTTTTACCCCAAGACACTCAAACACACTCTTAAAATCTCATTGATCTTTTTTCCCTAAATTTTGGTCACATAGATCAGTGTCATATGACCTAGCAGTGGTCATGACCATTATTGTATATATGATTATGGTCATGTCAATTTTGGGTCCTTTGTGATTTATTTCCATGTTTATTTATGACTTTATTATTAGTTTTCCAAATATATGTTATCAACATGTGGGTGAATTTTGTTTTAAGATCCTATATATAAACATGTACCCTAATCCATTCATAACAATTCTAATCAAGCATTAACATACCATTCTTGTTGAGGAACTTTCACATTGATTATATCTTACACTTTGATTTTATATTCTCTATCCGTTGAGGCTTGTAGTTGCATACTTGTTCCAAAATAAGGTTATTTATATAAGTGAAAGAGAACATAGTCTTATTTAATAGCTTACATATTTTAGGTAAAAGTAATGGGTAGATCATATACAAAAGTTATTTGGTGACATCCATGAGTGTTGAGTGCCAAATTATAAACTTGTTATAAAGTGCAGGATGGGATATGACTTAGGCAAATCCCTCACCCAAAGAATTAAGTTTATTTATTTTTAGTATGGATTTTAGATCAAAATAAGGATAAATAACTATGACATGTGTGCACATCTATCTACTTATCTACGATAATTTCTATACATCATTTACTAATGAATTTTAGAACATGTTGCTCAATTTCATGAGGATTTTTGCTATCATGTGGTTTGATTCTTATCACTTTATAGTCATATAATTTAATTTTGGTCACTATCTCAAATCACTATCTACATTTTGATGCTCTTTTACACTAGTCCAAAACTTTTTCTCTAGCATTAGCAGCCTTTGGCAAAATCTAGGTGAGTCATAATTAAGGAATGCATCTCTATTTCCCATTTTAATTATTAATTTATCAATTTAATTTTATTCATATTTCATATTTTACCCTCTTAACTTAAGAATGTATTTATTTATTTATTTTTACTTTATTTAGGTTATACTTTCATAGTGCCAATTAGTTTATGTTTTTGGTGTAGTGTTTTTCAACACTTGTGCACCCTCCACATAAAATAAGTGTGTTTAATTATTATATAAAACCAATCTATCATACTTCAGCATCCAACTATTAAAATCCTATATACGATGTACTCAAATTAATTTAGGTCCTCCCATAGCGAGATATACTTATAATGTCTTTCAATTTTATATGAAGAAATTAAATGCAATTTGAGTTACCTAGATTTTGATGTAGTGATGTTCATGCCCAACTAACATGTATTTGAATATGATGAGCATGATATATGTTCCTATTTTGAGGTTCAAGATGAACCTGTGAAGTTTTCATCTCAAAATAAAAGGATTATGTGCACCATGTGTAAGGTAAAATATGAAATCTTTGGTGTATAACATATAAATATCTAACTTTGGAAGTGTGTATATTATATATAACTACCTCAATTAATATGTCCCATTAGGGATCAAGATATAAGTAATGTAATATCACCAACATAAGATATAGCTATGTGAATCATGAGTGTAATATGTTTACCCCAATGGGTACATGATAAGAATCATAGAAACAAAAGAAAACATGAAGACATTTTGCATGAAATGATAATTAAAATGTAATAGTAAAATTAGAGATGTCAATCATGTGAGTATGAAAATGTTGGTATAATGCATGCCAACTACTTGGAAAGGCATGTAAAAAACACTTCAAACATTATAATCATATCAATGATGTATAAGGGTGTGATTAATACAATGAAAACACATTAGGAACATTATGGGCACATAAAACACATTGGAGATGTCGTAGTCATGATAAAAGACATGTCAAATATATGACATGAAGTAGTCACTTCAAGCATTAGCTTATAAAGTCTTAAAAACACTATAAAGGCATATAAAAAGTATAAATTCATATCAAGAAATAGATAATTATATCATGTAGTGGAAAGCATGCCAAGCATATATAAACCACAAGGTAGCTTAAGACACTAGCCATATGAAAAAAACATAGGCACATAGGAACACACCAATCACTTAAAAACACACCAAGAATTCAAGTTAGACTAAACCACTCAAATTACATGTAAAAAACATAAAACACTCAATCCAGTGAAAACATAGTAGCATAAAGATAAACAATGTAATAATAACTTGTATTGGAACAAGGAGATGTCCTATATTTCTTCTAGAGTTACCTCCAAGAAAACATGGGATATACCCCCAGCCTACTATTAATCCACAAATTTTATCTTATAACCTATTTAGATAAACCTATAAATACCTTGATAATTTCATCAATATCATATATGCAAATTAGTGAAGTAAAGCCTCCATCTATGGGAATATGATATGAATATGAAATGTGTACTATAACATAGTCATAATATATTTAATATTTGGTAATCATAACTTAGAAAGATAAAGGAAGGAATTTTAGAAGACATATAATAATTATTACATCTCATGAAAAAACATGCCAAAAATGCCTACAAATAATATAATAAATTAGAATAAAATCAAACACACAAATAGAATAAACAAGAAAAAATGGGATTTTTACTCATCCACAACTTCTATCATAGTACTTTGGATTACCTACATGTTTAAAAAAATAAGCATGTTATCATTATTAAAAAGTAAAAATGGAATTTTTGTATGAGACAAAGCAACCAAAATCATAGTGATAAAAATAGGCAATAACTAGAAAAGACAACTTGAGAATGATAGAAGAAAAATTACAAGAAACACTCAAAACTAAGTGAAAGCATCTAGAGAATAAGCCTAAAAAGGAAACATGACATCATAGCAAAGAAAATAGTGTGAATTAAAAATTGAAATAAAATGAATCATAAGAAAACAACAAAATTAGGTGAGAAAGTGACTCTGAAACAATAGTTAAATTTCAATCAAAATCATAAATATGAATTAGAAGAGGCATAGAGGAGAAAATGAGAATATGGTATCAAAAACATAAGAGTAAACAAGACCCTAGGTGGATGAACTAAGATGGAATAATCTTTAATAAATAGAATACATTCAAAGCAACAATTATGACAGTGTTGCAAGGTGTCACCCTTGGTCTCCTTGTGTTGTGTAACACAGTGCTCAGATTCGTGACATAGTTTAACTACCTCTAGTGGATTTGTTAAATCTAGTTATTGTATCGGGCATTAAAAAGTTAATATTTTGGTGAAATGGTAACTAATGGGATAACAATAGGTATCAGAGCCAAAGGTGCTAAGTTCGAATCCCTCACTTATGTTGGGGGATTGTTTCAAGGTGTCACCCTTGGTCTCCTTATACTATGCAGTGTAATGCTCAGATTCATGACATGGTTTAACCACCTCCTATGGATCCATTAACTCTATCCATTGTATTAGGAACTAAAAATTTGATCTTTTGGTGTAATGGCAACCGATGGGCCAACACATATAAAATCAGTATATATATATATATATATATATATATATATATATATATATATATATATATATATATATATATATATATATATATATATATATATATATATATATATATATATATATATATATATATGCACACATGCATGCACACACATGTATGTCTTTATGTATGTATGTATGTACGTGTGTGTGTGTGTAGAGAGAGAGAGATTATATGAAAACAAAAGTTTTTAGTGGAGAAAAATAAACCAATTATAACATCATACTCAAGCAAGTCACAGTAATTATCAAAATATATATAAGTTGAAGCATAAGAATTATTATAAGCAAAATCAAAATGTTGAGGCAACCATGAATCAAGTAATGATAACAAAATTCCATTGTCATCTTCATCATCTTCTTCCACATTATCCATTAATTAAACTTTCTCATTAATATTATTTAAATAATTGGATCCTTTTTTAGATTTTATTTTTGTGTATTACTATAGGTTACGATTGACTTTAAAGTCTCTAACAACATGACAAAATTCATCCAAAGAGTGATAATTATCCTTTTTTAATCGATAAAATAGAGTTGAGGGGTTCCTCCTCTTTCATTAATTTCAAAAAATATTACATTAGTAAAAAATTATAGAGTAGACCATCCAAAACTTAAATATGTCTCTAAAAATGGAAAAAACACAAAAAACATATATACAACAAAGGTTGGTAAAAGTATCCTAAAACCTCAGCATATTCTAAAACCAATTCATTTATATTTCATAGGCTTGATGTGTCTTCCATAAATATTCGACAAACCTTACCAAAACCCATTTGTAAATTTATATTCATGTTGCATATGAAAAAATCCATAGTTTCCAACATAAAAATGCTAAAAAGAATGCATATCCAATGTCATGCCCATTCTCATATCCAAAACTCCTTAAAAATTTTCAAAGCTTAAAAATAAGTCAAGATGAGGAAAAGACCCATAAAAAAATAATAAAGGAAAAAAGGAAAAAAATTGGTAAGCAAGGGCTTAGGAAATCCATAACCTTTCATAAGCAAAGGTTGGAACCAAAATTGAGATGTAAAACTAGATAACATCTTCCATAACCATAATTAGATAAGTTCCACAACCAAAGGCTAAGGAATTCTAGAAACCAGCTAAATATTTTGAAATGAAGGGGAAAATAACTTCTATAAGCAATGGCCTCATATACTTCTACAACAAAAAATACAGGACCTTGAAAACATGGAATACAACAACCATAACCATTTCCATCAACAAATCAAATACATCTTATGAAAGCAAGGTCTGCTACCTATGTCCTAAAATATCTGATAGTAAGAATAGTGAAAGGCCCTATCATTCACCATATGAGCTATTTAAATATGAAGAAAATGGACTTTGATTATCTCTAACATTGGCCAACAAGTTTGTTGTTTGATTAGGTTCACAAAAGCCTTGTTGAAAAAAATAAAATAAATTTATCATGATAAATCTTGGGTTCCACACATAATTTGATCCAACTTCTAGTTTGGCATGGATCTATTTTTCATAGCATTTGTAATGATCAAATAGTGTCCTTCCAATTCTATCTACTCAAAAACAATTCTTGATCTAACATGAGACCCTCCAATAAAACCACAACTTTAGCCTCATTTTTAGTAACTTTTGAGAAGAAAAATGAGCCTCCACATAAAAACTTCCCAAGGAGTTCTATGGAAAACAACCTTGCCCATCAAGCCCAATAGTAGCTCCAGAAGCTCAATCAAATTTTATTTTGATGAAACCATTCTTTATTGGAATCTACCTAGCATCTAAACGGTCCATTTTCTGCATATTATTAGCAAGGGTCATTGAAGGTAAGATAATTTTGGGCCAATTATCTAAAAAATATATCTCTTGCAGACCTAATCTATTTTTATTAATGTTAGAAGAAAGATAAAAATTACCCAAAATCATTATTTCAATCTTATCCCAATACCTCTCCTAATTTATAGCCTTACTCTCAAAGATTATGTTATTCCTCTCTTTCCAAATATGCCACATAATATTTGTAGGAGCCACTTGCCAAAGATATGTGATGTGTTTCAAACTCAAAAGCCAAACTAATAATTTGTAGCCTTACTCTCAAAGATTATGTTATTCCTCTCTTTAAAGATATGCCAAATAATATTCATAGGAGTAGCTTGTCAAAGATTTGTGATATGTTTCAAATCCAAATGCCAAACTAAAAAAATGTCTCTATTAGATCTTGGGCATACCCCAAGAATATGAAGCGTAGAAAACAAACATGATCATTTATTTAGTGCATAGGAATAATGTAAAATAATATGTTCGTCTAATTCCTCCTCTTGTTTACATAAAACATAGATGGAAGGCCCAATAAATACCATCCTTTGAAGTTTGTCATGTGTAAGGATTCTCTCTAAACAAGCCAACAAGTCAAATAAGTTTTTCCAAGGTGTATAAATTTTATTTTGAAACAAAGAAATAGGTAAATCTTATTTCGTAACCTTCTCCACAATGACTACATTGTAACTAGATCTAACACTATATATTCATGATTAATCTCCTATCTATCTCAAGGAATTTTCATTATATCTCATAAAGATTTTTCATGAGGTCAAAATTTCAGACAATAATAAATTTGTAACATCTAGTCCTTCAATTTCCTCTAGTTATTTCTAAACTTGGATACTCATAGTAGTGGTATTGGACATTGCCTAGTAATTAAAACCTGCATTCCTCATTTTGCTTCAAAAATTTGTTGTAGATTTTCCAAATCCCCTCTTAGACAAAGAATTGATTCACCTTGCCAAGAATATTTCCAAAACCTTACCAATTCACCATTCCCCACATACCATGCAAAATTCTCACAAATTATCCTCCTATAAGCCAAAATGAAATTCCAAATATGAGAACCAAGAGTTTTTTAGGGTAAAAATCCTCTAAGTTGATTCATTATATAAATATTTAACACAAAATATACAAATCCAAGGATCTAAATCTTCTTCATACAACCACTAAAATAAATTTATCCCCAAGACAATTTCTTGCACTTGAAGATTCTTTATGCTTATACCTCCTAACATCTTCGATCTACATAATTTTTGTAATTTTACAATAAAAATAGTTTGTTTCTCCTCCTTACCATGTGAAAAAAAGTGTCTCATGATTTTATTCATGTGATGCATCATTCCAATAGGAACTTATAAAAAATGTGGGGAGGGGGGTATTTATTGAAGTATTATCTTGATTAAAATTATCCTTATGGCAAGGCTAGGCCATTTAGCTTTCATCTAGCTAGTCTATTTTGCATATTATCAATTAAAATATTCCATAATTTGTATTTCATAGGATCAATGAATAAAGGCACAGTAAGGTATTTAATACATAAATTCCCTAAGGAGATGCCTTACATCTCTGAAATATGATGTTGCATTTCTCTAAGAAACTTAGCAAAAAATATATGTTATTTATGGAAGCTAATTTTTTGTCTTGAAGTATCTTTATACAGTTTGAAACTTCCCTTAAGAACCCTTACCTCATACATTTCCATAACACCAAACAAAAGTATGTCATCTATAAATTGTAGATGTGTATTTGAAGAATCCTTACCATGAACCTTAAACCCTTGAATTCTATTAGTCTGTCTTAACATCCCCAAATATCTCCTAAAATCTTCCACCATAATAATGGATAGGTAAGGATAAAGAGGATCCCCCAGTTAGATACCTCTCAAATTGTGGAAAAACCCCACTAGGCATCCATTAAATAGGACAATAAATAAGGCCCCAGTCACACATTTCATTACCAAAGTAATCCAATCTTTTGAAATAACAAAAGTATCCAATAATTTTCTTAGAAAAATCCAATTGACTCTATCATAGGCATTTTCTATATCTAATTTCAGTAGCATACATGACTTACCTTTTGATTTAAGGGTGTAAATAATTGCATGGGTCGTGATGACCCCATATAGGATTTTTTAATATCACAAATACTCCTTGTTTAGGAAATATTATGAGAGGTAATAAAACCTTTAATCTCTATACAATGGCTTTATAAATGATCACGGTATTAAAAAGAGAAATTGATCTGAAGTAAATAAAAAATATTGAATTTAGTTTCCTAAGAATGGTAGAAATGAAGGTACCATTCAAATCCTTCAAATTTTTTTTCAAAACCAAATATTAATTTACCACATCCACAAGTTTTGAACCAAAGATGTCCCAAAAAAATGAAAAATATCAATAGAGAATCCATCTTGACCAAGCAATTTATTAGATTCCATCAAATGAATGAATGCCTTGATAATTTCCTAAGGAAAATGCTTCATTAAATCCTCATTTTCTGGGGTAGTAATTAAAGCAGGTATATTAGATTTAAAAAAATCCACAACTTGGTCATCCCACACACTATTTTAAGATAACAAGTTTTTGAAAAACTTTACAACTTCAAGTTTCATTGCTTCTAGATCATCCATCATTAAACCCTCCACATTTTGAATCTGAAAAAATCAATTAAAATGACTACTTGGAAAAGTGGATTGATGTAAAAATGTTGTGTTTATATCCCCATAATTAATCCACGCCTCCCTATAATTTTTCTTTGAAAACATCTCTTCCCATAGATAAACATCATGGAGCTTAGTATGTAGTTCATTTTCTTTTTGAAGACATTCAGTGGTCATTGTAGAAAATAAATTATTATAATTCAATTCCATAATTTCCTCCTCTAACAAAGTTGTTCCCTAAAAAATGTTCCCAAACACTGTCTTATTCCAAACTTTCAAAGACTCTTTCAATAATTATATTCTTTGATAAAAATTGAACATCCAAGATCCCAGGCCCAGATCAAAACTATGCCACCATTCTTTAACTAGTCTCCAAAATCTAGATTCCATCTAACCAAAAAGGAGAAATGATAAATCTATCCAAATGCTCAACAATATTATTAAAACCTCATTTTTTTTATTTGTCTAGGTGAGACTGCCTACTTTTGGGGGAAGATCTAATACATAATTAGAAGAAACAAAATCTAGGAAATCCTTTTAGATAGTGATTAATTTAAGGCTCACCCACACTTATCATCAAGTCCAATAATTGCATTGAAATACCCTCCCTGTAGCAATAATTTTCTTATCATCCCATTGATTTAACCTCTATGAAACTTGCTACAAAGTTTCCTTTTTACAAGTGGGATTACTTGGAACATATGCATTTATAAGAATTCCAAAAATACTTTTCTTATAACACAAAAATTTAGATACCCAATTTGTATCCTTGAGAAGGATATAAAATTTTACTGAAGTCAAATTCCACAATAAACATAAATCAACTGAGTTACCTTCAAAGTTACTACTACATCCTTTCTAGAGTTTCTATTTAGAATTCAATAAGACTTCTAACTCCCGTTCACTTAACTTTTTTCTAGAAAAAATATAATATATGGTTTTCTTGATTATAGTTGGCATTTTATTAAACGAACCCTTTTATCAAGAGCATTTATTCACTTGGGATAAAACTAACATGACAAAAATGGAAGGTGTTTCTCTTTCCACAATATAGTCATAATAGAGGCTCTATTTTGAGGCAATATAGGTTCATAGAAACAATCCAACATCAATAATTGAGCCTCAGATTTCCTTATTATTGTATTTTTCAATTTAAGTGTGACTTGGAGAAGAAAAATGTTACATTTTGATTCCTCTCTAAGAAAACTATTTGACTATTCATAGATATATATAGCAGACACATTTAATATTGGTTATATTTCTGGCTAAGCTTGAGATATATGCTATTATGGGATAGTATAATATTTCTTAGTTACATGGTGGCACATGATTAATTTTAAATGAGTTGGTTAATGTATGTGTTTACATTTCAAGCATATTAATGTGTTGTTTCAATTGTATTTTATGCTATATGTTTATCATGTGATATGATCTAATTACCTACGTGTTGTGAGGTGGATGAAAGAGAACTCATCCCTCAAATCATGTCAGAGGGAGAGAATCATTGAAGAGGGTGATGTGGGTGGAGATGTCAGAGGTTGACAAAGATCTCGCAAGAACCTTGCACACACCACAGTAGTTAACACATGGTAGAAATGCATTAAAAATAGTTTACTTATGGTGTGTTTATTTCTTTCTTTGGAGTGTTGCTTTCTATGGTTGCCACTATAGGTAGATATCATAATGAATTATTTTACATATTTAGCACATCTTATCATTAATGATAGTAAGAATATTATTAGCAAAGGTAGATTTAAAACATGGTTTATTAGTAATTTATGAAATCATAATTTGAATTGTTATAATATTTACGGACGTTAATTGATTTAATAAAATCATAGAATTTTGACAATTAAGTGTTAAAATATATTTAAAAAATAGAAATTGCATTAGAAAGGAAAAAAATAGAAAAAATAATAAAATATTTTAAAATATGAGTAAAATTAAAAAATCAAAAAACAAGTAAACATGTTTAAAAAATAACAAAAATAAAAATCTAAAGCAAGGAAAAGGCTACGTTATATCTTGAAGGAAGGAAAATTAAAAAAGATCATAAGTGTTTTTAAAAGGAAAAAAGAAGAGAGAAGCATAGAAGAAAAGAGAGGACAGAAGAGGAGTGAAGAGGCATTGGAAAAGTGGCATGATAACAAAAACCAGATGAATGAAAGGAAATTTCTAAGTTTCCAAGTAGGTGTCTTCAATTTGTCAATTCATACTGAATGTTTAAAAAGGTTATGGAAGAATAAAAAAAATGTAGAAAGAGTGAAATTTTCTATATTATTTATAAGCTAATTTAGAGATTCATATTTGATAGGTTTTTCCAACCTATGAGGGTGTGATTTTGCCTTAAATGAAATGGTGCAAATTTAGTAAACTATTGACATTAAATAGAGCAATGCAACACTCAATATTGGTTGTTAATTACATTTAGTTTGGAAAAAAATAAGTTATGAAAACCTGTGTAGCTACCTGGTTATCAAATAACATTTAGTATGACATATTCAACCATCTCATAAGTATAGTGCCAAACTTAGAAAATAAACCAATAGAATTAAAAAACATCAAGAGAATTGAATCTAGTTCATTTATCTAGTCGAATTAGGATCATTAAATTTGTATCCTCAACCTGTAAATCATTTTAGGAAAATAGAGATCTTATCCATTAAAATTTTTATTTAAAGTGACTCATTGTGGTGAGATGATCTCTAGAGGTTATCATTTATGAAATATAATATATTATGGTTCTTGCAAAGTCAACTTTTAAGTATTAACCAACCTAAAGACCATAGGGAATTACTGTTATTTTAAAAATATGAGGCATAGTAACTATAATATATATACATCTGATTTAGAAAACATACATGTCAATGGAAGTGATAAATAATTAAATTGGGAGCCATATTGATGTAGAGGTTAGCTCACTTTTCTCACACTTTCTCCTTGATCAATGAATCACTTCTTTAGGCATGGCCTTATAGAACCATTCATCATGCAAAGGTCTAATGTTCACTTGAATTTTTTGTGGATACTAAGTCTTTATCATGATTAGAAGAGTCTCATAAGAACTCTTTTCTCATTGGTGATTGTCTCCATCACTTCTTTTTCCCCCTACATAACTTTGCCTACACAATATTCAGTCCTTGTAGCCTTATTTTTGGGCTTATTTGCTTTGTAAAGCTCTATTTGGAGGCCAATTGGGAAAAAATAAACTATTTCAAACACCCTTTATTTATATTGAACTCTTAGTGAAATTTCAAGGTGAAACTCTCCTTGGAAAACCTCTTTCCAATCCCTTTTAACTCTATGTTTCCCCTATTAGGCCTATTCTGCATTAACACACCTACAATCATCTATAAATGTATGAACAAGTATGGAGTCCTTATAAAAACTTCCAAATATATGAAAACATATGTATACCTTGAAAACTACAAATTTTTATGAGTTTCTAATGGTTCAAACACCTTAAAATTGAAATTGAATTTCAAAACCCTAGATTAGGGCTTGTAGACCCTATAAGGACCCGAGAGCCTTCAAATTGGGCATGCACACGTTGTATAAGGTTTAAAAAGGTCTAATATTTTTTTATAGGTATATCTAACCCTATCACACCTTTCCAAATCCTTATATCATTACACTTCTACCTTTGTCTCTCTTTTACACCTCAATCTTGCATTCATAGTATGCTCACATACAGTCTATAAGGTCTGTTAAGGTACTATCTTGAAAATTTGGACTTAAAATATGGGTTTCTCATCTTTTCCAATGTTTTTAAGCTTTAAAAAACCTCATTAGCTCCATCTCAATCATAAAACAATAACTCTACATCATCTCCTTAATGTTTCTCCCATGTTATTTATAATCAAACAATTTCCTCTCCCATAGTCTGCCAATGCTTTCTTGTGGGTTTTTGTCTCCAAAGAGATGTTATAAAATATACATAAATAATTTGGGTTCCAAACACCTTATGACACTATTCTAACACTTCTCAGGTTCTTTCTTGTATGATTTAATCTTTTTTAAGATTTTTCATATACACAGTGCCTATGTACACACTACCCTATAGGTCTGCATAATGCTTCAAGCAGAGTTTCCATAAAAATAAAGGTTATAAAACAATGCATACTATTTAAATAAGTACATAATAAAATTACCAATTCATTATATGCATTGGAGACAACACATTTAGAATCTCATTTCTCAAACATCCTTATCACAGTGAATTTTTCCAATACACAGATCAAAGACCTTTAATAAGGTTTTTAAACATCAATTTCATTCCTTCAAAAACTGATCACACACACATTCAAATATCCACCTCAATGTAATATGAGGTTATCAGTACAAAAATAACTCCTATGTCTCATATAAATATGCATAACTAATGATTGGTTGCTTTCCTTCGTAGAAGTCTTTTGGTTACATTGCATCATTCTTGATTTTACACAATATGAACTATATGGAACCATGATATTAGATTCATGAACATTTTATGAACCTTATAGAGTGTCAAAAACCCTCATACATATGTTGTAACATATTTCCACCTTCAAAATTAGATAAAATTCCTCAAAAAGGCTTAACAAGATTCAAAATTCCTCAAAAGGAGTTTTTGGCAAGAAAAGCCAAAATTCAAATTTTATGAACCTTAGGACTATCTAGACTCCACATTGGGACTACTTAGACCTCTACTATCTATTAGACACTTACTAAACTACTTTAAGACAAAAATGAGTCAACTTTGGGGTCCTTATAGGATGCCCCTGCATCATACTACCAAGTTGGAAAAATATTTGTCATAGGTGTTTGTTGATGTACTTAGTGTATGCTCTTGGCTGAGTGCAATGAACCTCCTTACATATGGTATCTTCTTCTACTTTCCTCTCATATAGGTGAACATATTCTTGGGCCCCACAACTAGGCCTTCTTTGGTCCATCTTCTTGAATAGTATACATATACATAAAATAAAATTGTTAAGAGAAACATAGCTATTGTTATCTTCTTCTTGCCTTGAAGGTGTATACTACTCTTCCACCTATTCAAAATAATCCACCTTCTTATTGTTTCTAGGATCAACCTCTATTTCAAATAGGCAATCCAATTTATTTGTCAATTTTCTTTTTTTGTCCACTTTTCCTCATGTACAACATCTTCTTGGTCCTTACATGCCTCATACTTGTGTAGACTCTTGGTTTGTTGTACATCACCACTATGACTACTCTCTATCTCCTATATATGAAAAGGTTGTGTGTTCATTTTCACTATCCCATCTCCTTTATTTGTCATTCATCCATGGTTATCTTGGAATTCACTTTATTTTTTTTCATGGGCCTATTATATATTGCCCAATTTATTGACATTATTTTCTTGTTCAAGACTATCTCTCAAGCATTTCAATTTGTCTACCATTCCTTATTTGTATGCCACAGTCATCTTAGGTTATTCATTCATCTCTATTTTGTCATTTTCCTTGACTTGTTTCAAACTTAGGTTAATGTTTGTTTGATTCTTACCTATACTTATATCACAAAACATATGGTTAGCATCAAAATTTGGAGCCTTCATGGCTCTCTCTTATGTTTCTTTTTTGAACACTTCATTGTCCATCTTCTTACCTTTCTTGGTTTCATTTCCAAGCCACTTCTTATCCATCTCAGCTACAATTTCTATTACTATCCTTCTATCATCTCTCATAGGCTTGATTTCCCTTCTTGTTTTGGTTTCTTTCTTTCTTTCTTGAGCACTCTCATAGGTGTTATGTCTTCTTCCTTTTGAAGACCACTCTCTCTTTCTACCTCTTGATGACCTCTACTATCGTTATGCATTCTTGTTCAACCTCTCTCATGTCTATCTTTGTGGACTCACAACTCTTCATACTCACCATCTCAAGATAACTTACCTTTGCTTCTTTCTTTGGTATCTTGACCAAACCCAAACTTTCCATATATTTTTTATAATATTATTTCATTGCCATCATCATTATCCTCTCATCTTTTCTTCCTTCTTTACCCTTCAATGGGACAAGAATGTGTATCTCTCCATATTGCTTGATGGTGTATGTATTAACTTGACCATTAGGAATAGCTTGCCTATCACATTTCCATGGTCTTTCTAATAGTAAATGAAAGACATGTATGGGAATAATATCACACAAATATTTATCTCTATATCTTTATATATGGAATTTAACCCAACTTTGCTCACTTAATAGGATTTGATGCCCCTTCTGAACCTATGCAACCTTGTATGTTTGTGGATGTGATATCTTCTTCAATCCCAATTTCTACACCATCTCTAAAGACACAATGTTATTAGTGTTTCCTCCATCAATCACTAAATTACAAACCTTACCTTTTACTTTGCACCTGCTTTTGAATAAGCTTCTTTTTGAAAGAAAATGAATGCAGAATGATTGAATGTTACGATGATATTTTATAGATCAACAACGATCAATATATACAGTGGTAGAATTGGTTCATAACTATTTAATGGTTATGGAACCATATAACTTAACCAATGATGTAACTATAAGATAACTAATCTCTAACTGCCGCTACCAAACTATATAATTCCATTAATCAAAAAATGTAATATTTCAATTCTCACCAACATTCCCCCTTTATTACATTGTTTCTACAAACATAATTTTTTCTAAGAGTGATCCCCCCTTTATTACAAACAATGTAAAATATTTACACTCTCCACATAGCTTGCTCATTTTCTAAGGTGGCATGCCATCTTTGTGGCTTTAAGGTCTTGGTGTCACCTTGGTTTTTCCTTGCAGGATTACCAAAAACTTGGAAGTGACAGGAACACTTCTCTCTACTAACACCTTTGATGGTTTTTTAGATTATGAGGATTACCACAAACCCATATGGTTTTCTGCTATAGGTTGACCATGAACCTAAAGGGTTTTAGGAGGTTTATACTACACTTAGATGGTTTCCTGGATTACCACAAACCATTTTCCAAGAATCAAGTGCTACTTTAGTGATTTTGCTCCCCATAATGTTCCTTTTTAGGAGGTACCAAACTAGAAAATAATGCTCAATAATTTATTGAAAAACATATTAAAAAATATAAAGTAAGCATACCAAAATTTGTCACCATGACAATGGTATGACCTTGTCACAGGTGACTCATGAGAGGATGCCAATTATCCTCCAATCTTTGTGTATCCTCCAACCTCTAGTTGAGTGCTGCTACATGTCTCACAATATGAGAGTTGAAGTGAAGGCTAGCTCATCACCATACTCTTCAATTTCATTAGTATCTAGTGGATTTTCTACTTGAGAAATATTAACTTCATTGTGCTTGAGTTTCCCTTTGAGAACATCTTTTTCTCGAACATAATAGTCCCATGCTATATGACCTTTCTTCTTGCAGTACTGACATTTTGTTTCCCTTTTGTCTGTATTGAATTTTTTATGAGAATTTCAAGAATATAGTACATTCTCAAGTTATGAAATATCTTCATCTTCTATAGGTATACTTTTGTCTTCCACTAGTAGTGTTGCAATCATATCATCAAGAGATTGTGATGGTATTTGGCTAAGAGCAAATATAATATTACTATATTTGGATGGTAAACTATTCAATATAATAACTTTTGCATCCTGATCTTTGACATTAGTTTTCACCTCAACAAGTTGCCTAATAAGAGATCTCAGATTGTTTACATGGTTAGGCATAGTAATTCCATCATCTATTTTGAATCTATATAACTGTAATTTTAGTGAAAATTGGGCATTTACTGCTTTTGCACCAAATAAGGTGTTGAGTGTATTCCAAATTTCCTTGGATGATTTTTATAAATCCATGTGATGTAATTTGGAATCAGAAATTTCAAGGCCAATAATAGATTTTGTTTTATCATCTCTTATTTTCCACTCCAATTATTTAATTGCATCAGTGGTTATTTATCATCTCCATTTATGATTCCCCATAAAATGTTATGCATCAATTGAATTTGTATCTTAACCTTCCATGTATGAAAATTCAAACTAGAATATTTCTCTACAAGAATTTGAATTTCCATCTTGAAACGTAGATCTGTAAATCAAATAAGGTAATATTTATTCTTTTGAAAATAGAAAGATGTAACTTGCCTTCTTTCTTTTCTATGTCGATGCTTAATTCCTCACTTGTCTTGATTTGAGGATTGTAGGCTGAGATGGTAGGCTGTGTCCTTCAATAATAATATTTTCACCACTCTTCTTCTAAGAGTTCATGTTGTTCAAGATTGGAAATATCTTGAGATATCAATGATAGCTTTTCTTTTCTCAGTCAACTTCCCACGTCGGTTTTATCTTTCTCACTTCTACAGACACTTTAATGCACTATTGTGTTTTCAGAATCTGTCACTTCTATAACCCAATATTTAAGCATCTTTCCTCTATGAAGATCATAAATGCTTGATGCCTCCTATAGTTACAAGCTTGTGCTACACACCAAGCTTTGGCTCTGATACCAATGAAGGAAAATGAATGAAGAATGACTAAATATTGTGATGATATTTTATTAATCATCAGTGGTCAATATATACAGTGGTAGAATCAATTTATAACTATAATAAATTGATTCATAATTGTATAATGGTTATATAACTTTATAACTTAACCAACGATGACAAATATAAAATAACTAATCTCTAACTGCTGCTACCAAACTGTATAATTACATTAATCAAACAATGTAATATTTCAAGTTTCATCAACACTTCTATGGGTTGGATCTTTGACCTGCTTCCTATACTACATTAATATTCTTCTCATGAGTAAAGACTCATTTATTCCTTGTATTCTTTCCTCATTCACTTCTCTTATATTTTTTATTGTATACTTCTATCAATATTCAATAGACACTCTACTTCTCAATGTCCCTCTCTACGACATTGCCAACATTATCCTTGAAAACATTGTCTTGGTCCATTTCTCATAGGACCTTCATCTCTTATTAATCTACTTCTTGTAAATTATATAATATCCCATGCATGGTGATGTACTCTTATGACTTATTAAACTACTACTACATGCATTTGTGGTCTTTCTTGAACCACCTCTTCATTTCCTCTCTCATTTGTTCTTGGCTATACAGGTGTTACTTAAACTTGCTACCTAATATTTTATTCTTATTTATCTATTAATAATATTTTTAATCTCTCCCTGAGAGAATCCTCAATAGCCTCCATCCTCATGACCAATTGGGCAATCAAATGTGACACTTGGTTTACCATATTCTTAACCAAATCTTCTTGATCTCTACTAACTCTCTCCATGAAACACTATTCTTGGTTCCATGTCCTAAAATTCATCTCAAAACACATGATGTTAATATTTTTTACAATCCACTAAGAATATTTTGCTAGCTCTGATACCAAAAATGATGCAGAGGTTACCTCACTTTTCTCACACTTTGTCCTTGATCAATGAATAACTTCTTTAGGCATGGGATTATAGAACCATTCATCATGAAAAGGTATAAGGTTCACTTAAATATTTTGTGGATACTAAGTCTTTATCATGCCTATAAGAGTCTCATAAGAACTCTTTACCCATTGGTGACTATCTCCATAACTTCTCTTTCCCTCTACATAACTCTACCTACACAATATTTAGTCTTTGTAGCCTGGTTTTTGGGCTTATTTACTTTGTACAGATCTATTTGGAGGCCAATTGGGAAAATATCAACTATTTCAAACACCCTATATTTATATTGAACTCTTAGTGAAATTTTAAGGTGAAACTTTTCTTGGAAAATCTCTTTCCAATCCCTTTTAGCTCTCTATTTACCCCTATTAGGCCTAGTATGCACTAACACACCTACAATCCTCTATAAATGTACGAACAAGCATGGAATCCTTCTAAAAACTTCCAAATATATGAAAACATATGTATACCTTGAAAAATAAAAAAAATTATGAGTTTTCAATGGTTCAAATGCCTTAAAATTGAATTTGAATTTCAAAACCCTAGATTAGGGCTTGCAGACCCTGTAAGGACCCAAGAGACATCACATTGGGCATGCACATGTTGTATAGGGTTTTAAAAGGTATAATAAGTTTATATAGGTCTATATAACCCTATAAAACCTTTCCAAATCCTTATATATCTATACTTATACCTTTGTCTCTCTTTTACACCTCAATCTTGCATTCACAGTATGCTCACATACAATCTATAAGGTTTGTTAAGGTACTATCTTGAAATTTTTGACTTTCTCCTCATATCCAATGATTTTAGGCTTTATAAAATCTCCTCAGGTCCATCTCAATCATAAAACAATAACTCTAAAACCTATCCTCAATTTTTCTCCCAAGTTCTTGTTATTTATAGTCAAATAATTTCCTTTCCCACAATCTGCCAATGCTTTCTTGTGGGTTTTTAGCTCCAAAGAGAGGTTATAACCTCTACCTAAATAATTTGGGTTCCAAATAGATTACGAAACTATTATAACACTTATTAATTACTTTCTTTTTTGATTTAATGTTTTTCAAGATTCTTCATATACATATTGCCTATGTACACACTACCCTACAGGTCTGCATAATGCTTCAAGCAAAGTTTACATAAAATTAAAGGTTACAAAACAATGCATACTAATTCAAGAAGTAAATAATAAAATTTCCAATTCATTATGTGCATTGGAGACAACACATTTAGAATATCCTTTCTCGAACATCTTTATCACAGTGAATTTTTCCAATACACAGATCATAGACCTTTAATAGGGGTTTTAAACATCAATTTCATTCCTTCAAAAATTAATCACACACACATTAAACTGTCTACCTCAATGGAATATGAGGTTACCACTACAAAACTAACTCTTATGTCTCCTAAAAATATGTTTCCTTAAATATGGTTTAGGATGTGTATAGTAAAAAAATGGCCCCTTTTCCAAATAATGATCATGTTATATATACGAGATGGTTGTGAAACATATAACATAGTATCAGTTTTTCTTCCATCATAAACACTTAATTAAAATATGGGAACTCTTATAGTGATTTCAAGTTTGTTTAAGCTCAGTTGTTAGTTCCTTTTTATTATGTAAATGGTAGGATAATCTCATAGGATTCTCATTGGGAAATGTTTAATTGTAGGTATTTTCTAAGAATAATATATTGAGAATCTATTTAAAAGTTTAATAAGACATGCGGAGGGTATAAAACCCATTAAATTATTTATCATGATAGGTGCGGGTGGCTTATCATATATAATTTGTGAGTTAAAAACATTTGATGTAAAAATAAAATTAGAATAAGCTACAGGTTGTTGAATACAATAATTTGGGTGTGAATGTACTTGATAGTGTAATTAAGAACATAGAGGTGTATTATTGCAGATATAATTCCATGGGTGGATTATGAACTATGTTAAATAATTACATATAATTAAGTTAATGAATGCATGCATTCAAACCCCTAATATGTGTAGCAAATGCTAGTTGGAATATCTTATATTTCATGTGAGTTGAGTCTTGTTTTTATATATCTACACATGGATTTTAGCATGTATCATAAGTACATAATGGAAATGGTTGTGTTTGTTAGGTCATAATCCTAAGCTTATATCTAGAAGTAAGATTTTATCTAATCATCAGATTTATATGGGACCAAAACTATAACCATATTAAAAAAATCTTATTGAAAACATAATGAGATGTTTAAATGAATGTTATAACAGGTTTATGAATTCTCTATTTTTCTACAAATGATTGACTGGTTGTTAGTTATATATTGAGTACTTGTGTGCAGTACATAATTATGACAGTGTTTGGTTATATATAGAATATAATGGTGCATCATGATGTGTGCTTATAGATATGTTGCTTGGAATGCTAGTACATAGTTTAAACTTAAGGTATACCTAAGTAGTATAACCCCATACTTGCTTGATTGTTATTATGTATGTGATCATTTAATTCTTGAAATAGTAAGTTGGTTATATGTTTTTATGTAGTTGTGAACTATGATAGTATAGGATATCATAGAATACTACAATATAAATGTATGTTATATTGGATGACATATATTGTAATTGTTATGTTTTAGACTTACACTTATATTTGATTGTTTAAATGTATGCATGCTAGTTATTACTATGAATAGTATGTTTTGTAAAAATTAGTAGGACTTTATGTATGTATGCATACAACCTTAAGAGTTTAATTAATGCTATAATAATATATTATTGTGTTCCATGAGAAC
This sequence comes from Torreya grandis, assembly GCA_037957365.1. Lineage (NCBI taxonomy): Eukaryota > Viridiplantae > Streptophyta > Pinopsida > Cupressales > Taxaceae > Torreya > Torreya grandis. The sequence goes on from JARHVA010002571.1 coordinate 1,218,118, forward strand.
TATAATTTACTTCATTATATCTAGTTGCTTGAATATAAGTTTGTGTTTTCATGTAGTTATGACTAGTTTATTATGATTGATTGTAGAAAACTACTAGTTATATTTTAGAAAACTAGACTATGGTAATATGGGTTATCATAGGGTATAATATATTTGAAAACTAATTGTGGTAATGAAAACTTGTAGTTAAATTCATATTTACCTGAATGGTATAAACTCTAGTCATTATTTCTAGTATGAGATAAAAACAATGTAAGATTCATTCATATGTTTGATAAAATAAATGTATGCTTGGGTTACTCTTATGTTTAGCATGTTATATGATGTGTTTGATAGTAGGATGTAAACTAAATGAATCTTGTGGTTGAATTATATTTGACCAATATGCATTGCTGATATGGAGTAAGAAGTGAGATGGACTTCACTAACTTATTGGTATCACAATGATAGATGAAGGCAGTTTGATCAAGTGGTGTGTATGAATTTGATTGATTTATAAATCATTATTATTTATTATTTGTAATACTTTTTGCCAAAGTATGTTTAGTGAAACATTATCATTTCATGAGTATGATTTACATATTATGTCATATCTTACAATAGAATAGTTTTCTATAATACACTACATATTTAGTTAATAAATCATATATCACAGGGGTAATTGTTTATCTCTATGGATTCCCATGCCATCACTATCTACTCATCCATGAAGGGAAGGACATTTTTTGATGAGATTAGTGTAGGGGATTATTAGTCCATGTTTGGTGTGAAAAATCACTCAGATGATGCTCTCCCTCCCCATAATAGTACTACTTATCGAGATGACACTTGAGATTACCACAATTACTTGAGTTTAGTAACTATGCTCTATCGAAGCCATGTATCTTATATGTTAATTGTATTGAATAGTGATTATTATTGAATATTTTCATGAAGAGTTGTAGTTACTTATTATTTTACTTTGATAGTGGTGGTTGTAGACTTGTATCAGTCATAATTGTGTTAATATAATTATTTTTTATATTTGCATTGTGATGTGATCTCATGATATGTGATGTAATACGCTTGTTGGTTATTATTATGCTTTGATTATTTCATGTGGTATCTATAGATTCTCATGGTGTAATCTATTTTTGGTGTATGTGTTAAATAAAATAAAAAATGACATATTTCTGGTTGACCCCAGTGGGGTTGTTACATGTGGTATCAGGGTTGTGGCTCAAACTCTGGGACCTAATGAGTCCATTAACATTTTTGTGTCTTTCTGTTCACTAGTGTGAACCTTGTGACATGAAGTATTGCAATGATATTTTGGATTTATAGTGCCTCAGTGTAGAACTATGTTACACCATGACTGGAAATTTTGAGACTTGGTAGATCCTCTTGTATGGCTTGGTGACTTTTGTAAGTATGTGACATTCATGAAATATGTGTGGAACATTGAGTGTGCACCCTTAAGAGCACTCCTACTCTTTTGATTTATTTAGGGAATTAGTTTTTCAAATGACCCATTATTGATGGTTATGTACGAGGTGGGTAGGTGAGTACATAGCATAGTTCATGAGTTGTGAACAAGATATCTCTACCATAGTATGATCTCTTAGATCAAACACCTCGAGTATGATTACATATTTTTTGGTACTCAAGTCACTTTCACCATTTGTATATTATGTTGTGAATGTTTTATAAGCACAGGATACTTCTCACTTAAATTTATGTGCTCTAATTTTTATGTCTTATGTTCACTAATCCTAGAAATGGAAAATATTATAAGACCATTTTTAGTTAGTACCACCTAAGGCAGTGAGAATTTTCTTATAGGAGAGTGTGGATGTCTTGGTTGAGAATTCTTGTGTTAAGAGCTTATTTATGATTTGGCACCCTCTTAGTTATCCTAATGGAGAGTTGTTATTCTCATTTGACATCATTATAAGCTACCAAGAGGATTCATATTTTCACGATGTTGATTTAGTGATCTCTTAAATAGGAAATTGTTTTTGAAATGTTATTTTACCATATTATTTTGAAGTTTGTGGGAGAATGTCTTCTACTTCTTGTTGAGAGAGAAGTTATAGGATTGGACAGATTGATACATCTTTGTGATTGGTATATTTCTCTCCTAGTTGTGGAAATATATTGTGATACTACACTTACATATTTGGTAAGTAAGTAGTGATTTGGAAACATTGAGTTACAGTATTTTTACCTTGTGAGGGTATGTAAGAGTTTTTGAGATGATAGTTCTCTCATTTTCACTTATTAATCTTTAGAATCACTAATTTATCTAACTTATGATTTTAAGACCACGTGGGGTGGCAAATCTTGAATTATATATTAAATCTTATATTAAGAATTATAAGTTATTTATAATTAGTATGATATTATACACCCTCGATTAGATTGATATTGTTCTCTTTTGATTAAAGCATGTTATTTTTAAGAGATATTTTTATACCTTTCACTGGAAGTGAGTAGGGTATAGGATGTGCAGAACATCTTTTCAATCTAGGGGTTGAGATAAAATTTTAATTTTTTATATTTTAGCCGAGCAAGTAGGAAGATATGGTCTTGCTTGTTCCTTTATAAGGTTGAAAAGATGTGTGATCCTTGACCTATTTATGTTATACTAATTTTAACATTATTTCCTCTTAACCATGAATATAACACTATAGGTTAAGCTATGAATATGATACTAGTTATGTTTAGCTTGTGGCAACTTGATACAATTATAGACTAATTATATGATTTCTCTTGTATGTATGTTGATACATTTGGAATTATTTAGCACATATTATTGATTTCTATGATCTGATAGTATAGAATTGTGATTCATTAAACATTATGCACTTTTTAAAGATCATTACATCATGGAGACCTAAGGGAAGAGTGGTGAATTAAGAATGTGAGTATTAAATGATGAGAGTGGATCCTACTTATTCTCACATTGACTCATTAGTTATTGAGCTTAGCTATGATAGACGAACTTATCAAATCTAGGATTGATAGATGAACTTGTCAAATTTAGTCATATAGCCATATGCATGTATACAATAGAATGTTTATTATTTAATTTTGTATGCATTAAAAATGTAGTATTTCTAGTTCTCATTCATCATCATACTTATCAAGGGCTCCCTGGAGTAATGACAGTATTGACATGTTATACTTATTAGGAGCTCCATGGGGTAGTGAAAGTATTAACTTATACACATCATACCTACCAAGTTCCCTAAAATACTTTTCTACAAAATGAGAAAAATACTCTCTAGGTTAGAGAGATGAGTAGAGGGGCTGGAAGGTTTTGTGGAACTCTCCCTGGTCATTTGTTTTGGCTTTTATGATGATATTATGTGCTCTTAGAAAGTTAGTGAAACTTTTACTTAGATATGTGGGACCCTTCAAGGTAATAGAAGTGGCCAGTCCTATAGTATATAGGATTGTCTTAATGGTTTTGAACCCCAAGCTAGTCATGACAGAACCAATCAAAGTAAGTAATACTTGCAACCATGTTTGCATAATAGGGAGATGTCATTGAACAGGGTCTTCTAAGACCAATAATCTAGGAATATTGCAACTTGAGGGAACTTCAACAAGTTATTAAGGAGATTTCCACACTTATTTACTTGATTACATATTGCTATACTATGTTATTTTCAGTTGAACAATATTTTTATTCCAAAACATATGTTTGGATAAGAGTCATCTAGGATGGTGACTAGCTTTAGGAGGAAGGATTTGCATCTTGATTCCTCACTAAGAAAACTATTTGACTATTCATGGATATATATAGTGGACATATTTGATATTGGTTGTATTTGTTACTAAGTTTGATATCTATGCTATAGAATATTATTTAGATACATGATGGTACATTATTACTTTACTATGAGTTGGTTAATGTATGCATTCACATGTCAAGCATATTAATGGGTTATTTCAGTTATATTTTATGCTATATGTTTATCATGTGATATGATCTAATTATCCATGTATTGTGAGATGGACGTAGGAGAACTCATCCCTTAGAATGTGTCAAAAGGAGAACATTATTAGAGAGGGTGACATAGATGGAGATGTCAGAGGTTGACAGAGATTTTATGAGAACCCTGAACACACCACAGTAGTTAGCACATGGTAGAAATGCATTAAAAATAATTTGCTTATGGTGTGTTTATTTCTTGCTTTGGAGTGTTTTTTTTTATGGTTGATAGTATAGGTAAATATCATAATGAATTATTTTACGTATTTGACACATCTTATCATTAATGCTAGTAAGAATATTATTGACAAAGGTAAATTTAAAATAAGGCTTATTAGTAATTTATGAAATTACCATTTGAATTTCTATAATATTTGTAAACATTAATTGATTTGATAAAAACATAGAATTTTGGCATTTAAGTCTTAAAATATATGAAAAAATAGAAATTGCATTAGAAAGGAAAAAATAGAAAAGATGATAAAATATTAAAAAAAATAAGTAAAATTAGAAAATAAAAAAAGAAGTAAATATATTTTAAAAAATAATAAAAACAAAAATCTAAAGTAGGGAAAAGGCTATGCTATATCTTGAAGGAAGGAAAAATAAAAAAGATCATAAGTGTTGTAAAAAAGAAAAAAGAAGAGGGAAGCGTAGCAGAAAAGAGAGGACAAAAGAAGAGTGAAGAGGCATTGGAAAAGTGGCATGATAACAAAAACTAGACACACAAAAGGAAATTTTTGAGTTGCCAAGTAGGTGTTGTCTTCAATTTGTCACGCTCATACTGAATGGTTAAAATAGTTATGAAAGAATAAAAAAATTGTAGAAAGAATGAAATTTTTTGCATTATTTGTTGGTTGATTTAGAAATTCATATTTGATAGGTTTTTCTAGCCTCTGTGTGTGTGATTTGGCCTTAAATGAAATGGTGTAAATTTAGTAAACTATTGCCACTAAATAGAGAGACACAACACTTAGTATTGGTTTTTAATTACATTTAGTACAGAAATTTTAAAAAAATTGGTTATGAAAACTTGTAAAGCTACTAGGTTATTAAATAACATTTAGTATGACATATTCAGCCATCTCATAAGTATGGCACCAAAGTCAAAAAATAAACCAGTAGAATTAAAGAACATAAAGATAATGGAAGTTAGTCCATTTATCTAGTTGAATCAAGATCATTGAATTTGTATCCTCAACTTGTAAATCATTTTCGGCAAATAGAGATCTTATCCATTAAAAATTCTAGTTAAAGTGACTCATTATGGTGAGTTGATCACTGGAGGTTATGATTTATGCAATATAATATATTATGGTTCTTGAAAAGTCAAATTTTAAGTATTATCTTGCCTAAAGACCATAGGGCATCATTGTTCTTTTAAAAATTTAAGGCATAGTAACTATAATATATATACATCTGATTTAATAAAAATGGATGTCAATGGTGTTGCTGAATAAGGAAATTAGGATCTGGATGAATCGCCTTATATATAAATTGCCTTTAAACATAAAAATCAAGATCGCTATAGTTTTGAGAGCAAGAGACCTTCTAAGGCATTGCTAATATTAGATAGGCAATTAATTTTAGGTATAAATTAAGGAGCCTCAGTTTATTTTAATTCCAACCTACTAAAAATTATTAAATGACTATATAACTAAAACTACACAGCCAAACTATGAGGAAATTGATATTTGTCTTATTATTAGCTATTATGCTTTGGCATCACTGTGTATTATTTTATGTTGAAAAGACCTCTGATGTAACATCACTATTTCCATCAAAGAATGATATAACTATCTGATGCAAAATTGTCATGTGTGTGTTTGGCATCGCCACAACTTTCTTAACCAGATCGCTGAAATATTAAGTCCTATGTTGTGTGTTTGACGTAGCAGTGTGATGGGGTATAAGAAAAATAATTTATTGAGGTCTTATATTATCTTTATTTATATATTATGTTTTTAAAACACAGTCAAATCACTGTAATAAATATGGCATTGCCATATAGTTAAGGCCCTTACTTTAGACAAAGGTGGGATGCTAGATTTTTATATCCCCAATCAAATATATATGTATATATAGCATAGCCATGATTATAAGAGAAGGAATCAGTATATTTAATAAGAAATATAAATAATCTCATTATGGTGTAACATAAATTTAACACAATGTATATGTATGATTGTTTATACATATGATTTGGGAATCAACTCATAAATACATTTCCTTAAATATGGTTTAGGATGTGTCTAGTAAAAAAATAATCCCTTTTTGAAATAATGATTGTGTTCTATATATGAGATGGTTGTGAAACATATAGCATAGTATCAGTTTTTATTCCATCTTAAACACTTAATTAAAATATGGGTACTCTTATAATGATTTTAAGTTTGTCTAAGCTCGGTTGTTAGCTCCTTTTTGTTATGTAAATGGTGGGATAATCTCATAGAATTCTCATTGGGAATATGTTTAACCATAGATATTATCTGAGAATAATATATCAAGAATCTTTTTAAAAGTTTAATAAGACATGCAGAGGGTCGAAAACCCATAAACGTATTTATCATGATAGGTACAAGTAGCTTATCATATATAATTTGTGAGTTAAAAACATGTAATATAAAAATAACATTAGAATAAGCTATGGATTCTTGAATGCAATAATTTTGGTGTGAATGTACCTGATAGTATAATTAAGAGCATAGGTGTGTATTCTTATGGATATAATTCCACGGGTGGATTATGAACTATGTTAAAGAATTGCATATAATTAAGTTAACGAATGTGTGAATTCAAACCTCTAAAATGTGTAGCAAATACTAGTGGGATTATCTTATGTTTCATGTGAGTTTAGTCTTGTTTTGCTATGTCTACACATGGATTTTAGTATAAAGTATAAGTACATAATGAAAAAGGTTATGTCAGGTCATAAGCTTAAGCTTATAGCTAGAAGTAAGATTTTATCTAATCATCAGATTTTCATGGGACCAAATCTATAACCATATTAAAATAACCTTCTTGAAAATAGATCAAAATGTTTAAATGAATGTTATCATGGGTTTATGAATTCTCTATTTCTCTACAAATGATTGATTGGTTTTTAGTTATCTATTGAGTTCTTGTGTGCTTAACATGATTATGAGAGTGTTTGGTTATATCTATAATATAGTGGTGTATCGTGATGTGTGTTTATAGATATGTTGCTTTGAATGATGGTGAGCAGTTTAAACTTAGGTTATATTTAGGTGGTATAACCCCGTACTTGATTGATTATTATTATGTGTGTGATCATTTGATTCTTGAAATAGTAAGTTGGTTATGTGTTTTTATGTAGTTGTGAACTATGATAGTATGGGATATCATAGAGTACTATAGTATAAATGTATGTTATACCAAATGACACATATTATAATTTCTATGTTTTATACTCACACCTATATTTTACTTTTTAAACATATGCATGTTGGTTATTAATATGAATAGTATGTTTTGTGATTGTTAGTAAGACTTTATGTATGAATGCATACATCCTTGAGATTTTAATTAATGTTATGATAGTATATTATTGTGTTTCATGGGAGCTATAATTTTCTACGTTATATATAGTTTCTTGAATTTGTGTTTTTGTGTAGTTATGACTACTTTATTATGATTGATTGTGGAAAACTAGTAGTTATGTCTTAGAAAACTAGACTATGGTAATATGGGTTATCATAGGGTATAATATATTTGAAAACTAATTGTGGTAGTGAAAATTTGTAGTTAAATGTGTATTTACCTAGGTGGTATAAACTGTAGTCATTATTTCTAGTAAGAGATATAAAATAATGTAAGATTTATTCATACGTTTGATAGAATACATGTATGTTTGGTTTACTCCTATATTTAGCATGTTATATGATGTGTTTGCTAGTAGGATGTAAATTAGATGAATCTTATGTTTGAATTGTATCTGACCAATCTATATTGATAATATAGAGTAAGGAGTGAGATGGACTTCACTGGTTTACTGGTATCACAATGATAAATGAAGGCAGTCTGATCAAGTGATGTGTATGAATTTGATTGATTTATAGATCGTTATTATTTATTATTCAAAAAACTTTAGGCCAAAGTATGCTTAGTGATACATTGTCATTTCATGAGTATGATTTGCATGTTGTGTGATATATTGTAATAGAACGGTTTTCTATGACACATTGCATGTTTAGTTTAGAAATCATATAGCACATAGGTACTTGCTTGTCTCTCTAGATTCATGTGTCATCACTATCTACTCATCTATGAAAGGAGAACCATTTCCTGATGGGATTAGTACATGAGATTTTTAGTTTGTGGTTGGTGTATAAAATCACTCAGATGATGCTCTCCCTCTCCATAATAGTGCTACTTATTGAGACAACACTTGAGGTTGCCACAGATACTTAAGTTTGGGAACTATGTTCCAAGGAAACCATGTATCTTATATGTATATTGTATTGAATGATACTTACTTTTGAATATTATCATGAAGAGTTGTAGTTACTTATTATTTTACTTTGATAGAAGTGGTTGTAGACTTGTATCAATTGTAATTGAGTTAATATAATTACTTTATATTTTTTAATTATGATGTGTTCTCATGATATGAGATGTAATATGCTTGTTGGTTATTATCATTATTTGAGTATTTCATATGGTATCTATAGATTCTCATGGTGTAATCTATTTTTTTATGTGTTAAATTAAAAAAATCATTTATTTATGGTTGACCCTAGTGGGGTTATTACAAAAAATCCTACTTTTAAATTCAATCTATAGGAAATTAAATTTTGTTGGGAAGGAGGCTCCTCCAAAGTGTGCAAATGATAAAGACAACCTGTGAAAGAAAACTACTAAAAATAATTAAGTAAATCTTAAGGAGCAACATTATTTCACAAGAGATAAATCGCAAATATCCCAATCTCAAATTCCTTTTATTTACATCCATTTCATAAATACTTAAATCCTTAAGATCTAGTTTCACAACATGCTCTTCAGAATATTGCTCATATTTTACAACAACATTTTCAATAATCACTTCCTCAAATTGAACATCTCCCACAACAACATTGTGATTGATCAATTACTCATCTTTAACATCTTTGCAACATCATTTTAAATATTTCCTTGCTTAGCCTGAACATCTTTTGAAAAAACATTGTGAATTATCCCTTGTTCAATTTTAACCTCTTCTATATAGGCATAGTGAGAAATCATTTTCTCTATCCAAAATTCTTATGTAGAAACATCCATATGATGAACAATTATCTCCTTAAAATCTGCACCATCTACTTTATCAAATAGACCATCTACTTTATCAAATAGACACTTGTGCATCATCCCTAACATCATTCATAGGTCCAAAAGAATAAGTCTTAATTTTTTCAACAAAAATAAGAATCAATGGTTATACATTCACTTCATCAATGTATATTTACTTCAAATACATCTTTCATTACTCTATGAGGGGGATCTTGTAGGATATCTTCCATATCCATCTCGATATGCAAAAAACCCTCATGTTTCTCCAATGTTTGTTATTTAACCTATCCTTGAAGTATATAATAAACATTATCCTACTTCAATTAATGTATTTACTCCTATTGAAGATGAAATTAAAGGAGAAATCACCTTCAGCCTATAAACCCTCTACTTTTCTTTTTTATAAGAATCGGAGCTACCGTTTGGGCCCTACTTTCTAAACCTTTTTATTAAAAAGGAAGGATTATGATTATAGGAATGGCACTAATGACATCTCTTGATCAATCTTTCATATTCAAATTTATGATGGTAAGAACCCCCTTAGAGATAAGTTGAATCCCATTAAAAATGGTTTAAGGAGATGACTACAAACTTTGATTCTTACATTCAAGGTGAAATGCCTTTTTTTCATATTAGGATCAAATGGATTTTAAAAAGTTTGTATTCCAAAATTCAAAGGGTAAGGCATAAAGTCTAATTTATATTAATCTTGGCATCCTTGTGAACTTCTATCCATTAAAATTCACCTTCCATGATTGGACTTTAAAATAATGATTAAAAACATTCCATTTCTTTCTACCCAAGTCTACTTCCTTGGCATATTGGGACACAGATCTAACCAAGAAGTATCCTCTAAGTATAAATAAAAAATATGGAATATTATACCTTTATAATTTCAGACCATCTAGGTCCTCAATAATCTAAAATTAATTCTTTCACCATTTATTATTCTTACAAGACCACATAAATTCATTGATCTACAAAACTCTTCTATAGTTAAGCTTCCCACCTTTATGAATTTATGCAAACCCATATTACCATTATTCAGACACCTTTGCCTACCAGGAGCATTATAATTCCCATTGGGGAGGGGAAATCCTTTTTGACAACAATAGATGTAGGTCAATTTACCCAACAAAATAGAATTTTCACCCATATACACAGTAGGAATAAAAGTACAAAATGTTTTAGTAAAACTTGTTTAATCTCTTAAAATGAAGTTCCCATTATCTAGACCCATCAGTTGATAACTTCCACTTCTCGTAGAATTAATATTTATTTGTCCTAAAGGAAATGCATTTCCCTAGTGGAAATTATATTATTAGAGGAAAACTGAGCATCTGACTGTTAATGAACAAAAACCTTGTCTCTTTTATCCAACTTCAAAGGATTGGATCATGGACACATGTCCCTAAGAGGCTACTTTTTCACCTATAAAATCTTTTGAATATAAATTTTTCTTGGATTTTTTGAACACTCAATTCATTGGCTTTATGGATCCACCCATCCAAGATAAAGACAAGTTACCCATCACTCACAAAGTTGTGAAACAAAAAAAATTGCATATTTGAATTTAATATCAACCCACTCCTTTTTTAAAAATCCAAAAAAGGCACAAGATTTTTGTTAAGACTTAAAACAACTTTCCAGATCTTTCAAAACTTCCTAATAGAAGTGGAAGGTGAAGAAGAAGAAAGTATGTGATTTACCCATTCTATCATCCCTAAATAATTTGTGACTATGAAAGAAACCATTTGAGAGTCAACATCAACCCCATTTTAAAGCTTATTATTTAAAATAATCCAAAGTTTCTTATTATCATCTCATTTCAATTCTAAAAGATCAAAAATATCTTTGTAGGATTTATGAATCCTATAAAGGGAATTCTTTGCAAGATAATTTTTTTCATTAAAAACATCATCCACCCAGAGGGGATCCTCCTTTCTCAAAAAATTATAATAGCAATATAAACAGATTTGGTAAGTATCTTAAAATAGGGGGACTAATAATCCATGACAACTTTTGTATTCTTACCCAAACTTTCCAAAGTAAAAATAAATCCTTAGCTTTAACTGCCTATGTAAAAAATATTTTTAATAGTTCATTTACCCACTAAAAATATAATTTAATTAACCTAAATTCCCTATAATCAATAAGATTCTCATCCCATAATAGAATAGTTTCAAAATTTCTTACCTTTTGTAAACAAGCAGGGTCATTAGTTCCCCCCATAATAAGATTCATAATTTTTATCATTTCCACCATAGACCCTTATGTGCTCTTAGACAAAGTGATGTCATCATCAACTCTATCCCTATCCCCTTGATATAAAACCTCATCCATTTTTTAGAGACCAATCTTGAAATAACTTCATCAAAAGCCTTGTTCAAATTATACTCAAAATTATCCTTATTTTTCCCCCGCCTTTGAGATCCATTATTGTTAAGGGGTTCAATAGTTACCACTATCACTCTTAACAATACCACATCAAATTTGGCATCACAATAGTCATCCATAACTTTACCCTCTAAAAAAATTTCTGCAACTTTCACCTCTTTTGCCAATGAAAAAATTGAGATACCACCATAAGGATCATCAAAAAAATCCAATTGTTCCTAATCTAGATCTATTATATTAACCCCCATTCTAACCAATTAATTACATCATAATGAAAATACAAAGACACATCATTTCAAAAAAATAGGTTACATCTCAAAGTGTACATGTGGGTGGGCCTAAGTGTGTAATGTCTGGGAGTGTCACTGTAATACTCCTTACTAGTATAGGGTATATAAACATATTTGATTTGTAAAATAGACACTACAAATTATTCAATGGAAATAATCCAAGTGATAATTGTGTTTTATCTTTTAATTTTATCAATGAAACAATCAAAACTTATGCATTATGGAGATGTATCATTCAACAATGTAAAATAATATTTTCAGTTCTACCCTAGTGGGTAAAATAGTAAATATGTAAATGGAAAGTACTAAATTGACAATTAAACTTGAAAATAAATAAAATATATGGAATGATCACACCTTGAGGTTTTTTGGATTTTTGATTGTGGATCTAAACTTTTCGTGTCTATATTTTTTATTCAATGTCAAATTCGGGCCTTTAAATGTGCATGGATGGAATTGATGCCTTTATTGATCATGCTTTGGGAAGGATCATTTGATCTCCATTCTTGTCTTATTTTACTAATTATGTCTTGCACTATTTTTTAGATTATTAATTATTCTATCTATGCATAACTATATGTCACATCTTTTTCTGCCTATGCTTCATTGAATTAGTATACAAAACTACCTGATTTTCTCAATTAATTTAACCTATCTTGCCACATGATGTTAGAAAAAAAGAGAAGGGAAGAATTATTTGGGTCAAGTATCCACTAAGGTGGGGTTGCAACTGTATATCCCACATGTTAGAATCAAACACCTCATATTTCATGTATAGTGTAAAAGAAGGATTGACATAAGAAGCTCCACCTTCTCTCCCTAAGATGCATTTCACTCTATATGATATTCAATTATGTTCTTATTTTAATATAAAATGATTATTTGTTATATATTTGTAAGCAAAAATATAGCAATATCTAGTTTCCTAGAATCAAATTTTATGGGAATTCTCCTTGATATTTTTTACTAAAATTATCTAAGGTGATTTGCATATATACATTTCCTTTGTTTGAATTAGGGACTTCCTGGCACACTAAATTTGACAAATAAATAAGTTAAAACATAAAAAATGGGTTTAAACATTAAGAGAATGCAAATAAGGGTAGAGGGGCTCTCAAATCACAAAGGGGCGAGATCAGTGTATTGTTGTTCCCATCTCAACAAAGGAAACAACAACAACGAAGAGATAAATGGAAGAGGAGGCCTCCAAGAACAAAAAAAAAAAATAGATAAAAGAGGGAACAAAATAATAAAAGAGACACAAAAGCACATGGAGAATAAGAAAGAGAGGAAGTAGAAAACCAAAGAGTGCCAATAATATTTTAATCTCAACCATTGATCCATATGTACAAATCAACACTAAAATACTATAATAATGACGATTACATCAAAAATAGGTGTCTACAAAGTGTTACAAACAAAATTTTCCTTAATAATTGAAAGTAAACTTTTGAAAAATATACTTTTAAGTTCACTATCTTTTGGTTTATAAATCATCATGGTAACCATAGTATTAAATAAAATCACATACTCATTAATGGTTTCATTTGGTTCTTATATAATTTGAGGTAATTTTTCAAAAATGAATATCATACCAATGTTGATTTGAAAATGGGCCAAGAAATTATCAACAAAGGTTGTAAAACATAGTATAGATCCACATGGTAAATCATAAAACTAATCAAGTGCACAATCCTTCAAGCTAAAGTCCATAATCTATCATCATGAGCAAATTTTAGACATTAGGCATAAAAGGTTGTAATGTGATGAGAAGGATCTCCCTTTCTATTAAATAATTAAAACTTTAGAGAAACTAATCCTATTTAAAATGGGTTTGCAATAAATTAATAAATCAAGGGGCTTATAAGAATATCATTAGAATTAACCCTACTATTTAGCGTTTGATAACCATGAGAAAGATTTTTTATTTCATTTTGTAATTCAATGTAAAATATGTATCATAGTATTCATTTAGGGATTTGGAATAAAAACAAAAGTAATAGAAGTTAGAATAGAAGGAGGATTTTCAACATGTAGAGAAACTTGAGAAGTGTTATAAGCAAAAAATGGTTGAAAAAAATGAGGAAGCTTAAAAACTAAAAAAATTGAGGGACTTGAGAAACAATAGAAACATGTTGAGAAATTATAAAAATTAGAGAAGAATTATCATTTTTAGAAGTTGAAGCATCATGGGGAACAATAAACATATCATTATAAGCAATATAAACTTGATAATATGTAGGTTTAAAATAAATTTTAGAAATGACCACATGACAAGGCATAGGTTGTACATATTGAATGACATTAATTTGAACAAAAGGTTGATCAAATATTTTTTGAAATTAATTTTTGAAAATTAAGAGCATAATCATCACTATTAGCATTCATATATTTTTTGTCTACCTTATAGGGTATATATTGAACTATAACCCTATCTTGAGCCCCATGATCAAAATCTATGTTTTGACTTGAAACTTATTTTAATACCTTTATTAATTTAGTTATTTTAGTGTGGCCTTCCATGACAAGTTTTGTAAAATGTATAATATTATCAACCCAAACATATTCAGATAATCAAGCTTCTCGATCACCATCTAATTCACATGCATTATTAGTTTGATATTCATTCACAAAATTATCATTCAAAGGCATATCGTTCTCATCATTTTCAACAAAAAGTATTATTTTGGAGTAATAGTGTCTATCTTTTCAACTTCCATTATATTTTTCAATATAGATCTAGAATTAACCAAAAAAATAAATAGGTTCTTGGTTAATCATAACACACTTCTTAATTGAATCCTTAGGTATAATTAAATTTTATGGCATAGATTGAGATTAAGCATTGATCATACACACCATACAAGCTCCCTAAGTTTTTGAAAAATAAAAATAAAATAAATTCACCTATAATTTGGAATCCAATACAAATAAGATAGGGCTATTAAATTTGAGAGCATGCAATAAAAAATACCCTAGGAAAATCATATAAATTTAGATTTATTCAAAAATGAAGGAATATCTAACCTTGGAAAGACGTAAAAGTGCATGGGTTCACCAAATGTAATATGGATAAATGGATTTGCATTAAATTGTAATACAAATACATAATTATTTTTGGAATGCTAAATAATTTATCTGTAAAATAATAATATAAGCCTAATTAATTAATCTAAATCTATAAATATTTAAAACACATAGGATATAAGATTATTAGATTTTCAAAAGTGATGTAGTGTTAGTTGTCATGACATGACAATGGAAATATTCACCCAGAAGTTTAGAAAAAACCTAACCCATTAAATATATGATGAACAAATAAATCTTCTAGGAGCATCTTCACCTCTTTAGAAAATGTATAGAGTGACCAAGAACTAAAAAAATATTAGACAAGTAAATATTGAATATATAACTACATTTGAATAGTCTTTGTATTCAAAAACCTCACTCAATTTTTGCACTTAAACTTAAATCACTTGTAAAATAAATTTATTCTCCTTACCCTAATTGGGAAACAATATGTAAAAAAAACTTAGGGAAAACAAAATATATATGAACACCTTATAAATGGATGTATACATTATAGTTGCCTCCCACTACCACCTATTTGAGAAAGCTCGTATGATTAATACTTTGTTTCAAGGTGTATACATTAGAGTTGACTCTTACCACTACCCATCATAGAAACTTAGTGTGACACTATTTACTAGGGCTCTCATGATCTTGGACCCAAAACACTTGAAAATGAGGGAAAAAATCTTGGTAATGCCCTAAATAATAATGACTATCAAAACTAACAAATCAAGAAATATACCATGAAATCAAATAAAGGGAAAAGAGACCCTAAAATTTAAGAAGACAAAAATATGAGAAATAAAGTGTTCCTACCTTACATACAAGGCACTAATGAAAAATTAACTAGAATTCTGAAAAATAAGGGCATGTATAGACTTGCTTCAAACTATTTAAAATTTTAAGGAATAATCTTAGAAGTGATAAACACCATTATGGAATGATGCTTAGAAAAGGTGTATATGAGATCTTGTGTGCCTCTGTTACTCCTTATGTGGTTGAAATAGATAGGTCCTTCCAAACTAGAATTAAAGGGCATTCAATGGACATCCAATAAGGTTTGGCTAAATAGTTTGTGCTTTAGTTGAGAACCTTTGGAAGACCAAGAGAATGAGATAAGAAATAAAAATATAAAATCATCATAATAATATTGACATGGATGATTGATAGAAGCTTGATTAGTCTTGAAAATTGATAATGCACAAACCTTCATATAAGCCTTAATGATCCTAGGCATTTTAATATTATGTGATTTTTCCTATAATATTCTTCTAACATACCACCTAATTAATTAATTACTTATTTTATACATGTAAAACTATATCTTGTGCTAGAAATTTGAAACGAAACAAACTCATACTCTAATAAAACATTGTGCCTCAGATTGAGCAAAAAGAGAAGAAATATACCTCAATTATCATAAAGATCACTCCTTTAATGTTTTTATTATGGTCATATTTGTTGATCAAGGTGCTTAGTTAGATTTGTTCAACAAATTTGGTAGTGTATTCCCTTTTTAATGGTTGATGAAGGATGAGATGAGTATTATGCTTGATCTTCACAAATGTAAAACTTTGTTATGCTAATGGATCTTGTTAAATGTGATGGGGTGAAGTGAAATTTATAATTTTTTAGGATGAATGTGGACCATTGGTGTTGATCCAAGATCAACGGTTGAAAATGAGTCAACTTCCTCATTGAATGAAGTAGGTTGAGGATTAAATGTGAGGGGTAGATGCATTAGGATTGATTTGTTGAAGGCATGAGCTTGATTATATATTATCTCATAACTTAGGATTTGGAGTGATGAATTAGAGATGGGTGATGTGATGACTTGATTTGGTATTTGAAGTGATGTGATGATATTATAAATTAATTAATTTATTTTGGATATTTGGTTCATGGATTTTATTATTAGATTAACCAATTAACTAATATGATTAATAAGTTAGTTAATTCAGATTAGATAAGATGGAAATCAGATGAGATTGATATGTTATTATCATGACAAGACTAATTAATTGGGGGGATGAATATTGTTAGATCATATTACCTAGAGGTTTAATGATGATATGAATATGGGATTAGGGTTGCAGTGATAGTCAAACTAGGGTTTAGTGATGAATTAGGTCAAATTAGGGATGAAGTGTTAAAACAAGTTGGCTATGGATATGTATTGATGATGATGATTGAATTAGGGTTGTTAGGGTGGATTAGCTAAATGAATAGTGATGAATAGGGATGAATTAGGATATCATAAATCAAAGTGTTGAAAGTGTTAAAAGTAGGGATGGTGAATATTTTTGATACCAAGGTGGAAATATTTAGGTGTCTACACTTACTAAACAGTAGTTTAGACTAGTAATTCTAATAAGTAACAAATTTCATAGTTAGTGGGGTTTAACTAACAATTATTAAGGAGATCACTTGTTTTCTTCATCATACTTCAACTTTATGATAACATTGTTTTTTATATATATTGAAATAACGTTATAAAAATTCTATACATCCAAGGATGCAAAACATAAACAAAACCACCAACAAGATTGTGGCATATAGTTAAAACATAACCAATCTAAGAATACTATTACAATATAAAAAAGCCACCTCGGTGGAAGTAGAAAAAAATAAAAAGTACCCATAGAAAATAAGGAGAAGTGTTCACAATAACACTAACATATATATTTTTATATTTTACCCATCATCAATAATCATAATATCATCTTTAACTGATACATAATCATCCACCTCAAGTCCTAATTCACTATCAAAAAGACCATATCCCAAATTTGAGCTTTGCATCAAGGAGGGAAAACACTCCAATTTACTGAGAAGATCCTTCATAATGGAATTCTTAATAAAGTTTATCAGATCTTTAACATCCTTTTTATTTCCCTGTTGAATCACTATTTCCATTTTTAAATTAATTCTCAATGTTATTAAAAATATTTTGATTTGAGTCAACACCACCACTCTCATTGACTTTACCTCAATTGACTTCATAGATAGTTACTTCTTTTCCAATAGCAGTCACCATCTCACCACCAACCACATCATCCTCCTCACCACAAGCAACTTCCTCTTTAACCCCATAGGCCTACAATGTGTGTATAACATCTTTGTTGGCTTCCAACTAGGTAACTAACCCATTCATATCTAAATTTGAAGACCCAACCCAACCAGTAACTAGATTATCAACTTAATCGAAGTAAGCCTCTCTGATCAATCCCCAATCATATTCATAAATCTACACTTGTGCAACTTTTCCATGAGAAATCCTCTAGTTAGGAGGCTGTGAAAATCTGAGATGTCCTCCACTATCTAGTAGGTAGCTAGAAGATACCTTCATCATCCCTATTCTCAATAACTTCTCCAGGTCACTTTATGGAACCTTCAACTGAAAAAATATATACCAAGAAACACATCTCATGGTAACTTCAAGATTGAAGTTAGTAAGCAATTTGGTTTTAAACTGTAAAAATTCTAAATTCCTTTATTTCCAAATGAACCAAAGGATTTTAGTGGAGAATACAAGCCATAACTTATGGAAAAAATATGAAACTTATTTTTGAAACACACATACCCAAAAATAATATTGTACTATGAAATCTCATAATCAAAGACAGAGTTCCAATTAGTAAGATAATTTTTCCATATACTTGTATCATAAGGACACAATAAAAAAAGTTGATCAACAATTTCTAACTCACCACACAACAAACAATGGGGATTACCAAAGCCAGACTTAGAAATAACTAACCCAATATCTAATTTTTCATACAAAATCAACCCTCAAACAATATTTTTTTGGTTTAATACATGAAGACCATACAACATTGAATCTAAACAACCAACTAGAGAATGGATCATAGACATGCCAAACTTGGTTAAGACTAAGGAAGAGACTTTTGGAGAAAGTAAGTTTATCATAAAGCATTTTAGTTTTATATTATAAAAGGGGGAACCATTCATCCATTTTTTATCCTCCCAAAACCTAGCAATTCCATCAAAAATAGAAACACCTCTAGCAACCTACAAAGCCTTAGTGAGTAGAGTGAAGGTTCTCCTTTAAGACATAAGAATTTAGAACCTTTCTTTGATCTCAATCCATGAGGCCCAACCATTGGAAAAGAATAAATATTTTAAACATCTTAAACCCTTGAAGAACCAAAAAAATACAATCACCCTCTAGTAAGGGAAAGGGACCTTCTATTAACAGTGAGGGTCCACCATATAGACCTATACCCTTGGCACCTAGACCCCAACCCATTGAAGATAGGAGGAAAAATAATAAGGTGATTTACAAGCTCTCAAGATTTTTAAATAACCCCAAAAATTGGAGAACTTAGGACTTGCACATGAAACAAACCAACCAACAAGTCTAAAATGCAAAAACACCCTCTCTAATATGGTTTGCTTTTCAAGAATCCCCTCAGAATATTATGTCTAACCAAAATTTTCCATGGATCATCCCTATCTAGGGCCCTAATGATCTAATTTATTTCCAAATAAATACATTGAAACCTAATGTCTTTCAACCCATTCCCCCCAAATTTTATAGATACACAACATACCTTCCATGCCACAACATGCCTCTTTTCATTTCCCTTGCCATCAAAGCATAGAAACTCTCTAATTATTCTATGCAGAAGATTAATCTAAGCCTTATTAACATCCAACAAGAGGCATAGTATATACTATAAAAGGAGAGAAATTTTTGACATACTTGAATTCTTCCTAAGAGAGAGAGAGAGGAATCGATCATGCCACTTACCAATCTTGTTAATTTTGACATATATTTAACCCCACATATATTTGAATGAAGGTAACAAAGCAAAAGGAATACCTAGATATTTGAAGATTAGGGCCCTTCCACATCCACCCATACTCCAACCATTCTAGTGGGTACTCATTCTACCTTATCATACATGATTTGTTTAGTGCCACTTTAGAACTAGAGGCAGAACAGTAAATGTCAAGACTTTTAGCCACTTACTGAAGATTGTCTTTTTTAATTTTGATAAACAACATAAAATCATCTGCAAATAAAACATCAACCATATCTAATCTATTGGGTAACGAGATTCCTTTGACTAGAGGACCCACATATGAGCTTAATAACAATTAATGAAGTGCCTCAATAACCACAACAAAAATAAAGGGGGAAAGAGGGAACCCTTGTACAATTGAACTCTAAATTTCAAAATATTTAGTCAACTCACCATTAAATTCAATAATGACTGAGGCAAAAGACATTTACCATTTTGTAAAATCTATCTTGAACCCCAAAGGCTTTCAACATTAAGTTGATGAACGACCACTCAATCTTATTATAGGATTTTTTGAAGTCAAATAAGATCATGCCAAAGTCTTGCTTAAAATAATGAGCCCAAAACATATCTTCCTAACCAAAAAAAATATTATCAAGGATATATCTACCTTCCACAAACCCTATTTGAGTAACAAAGATCAATGAAGGCAAAATGGATAAAATCCTTCTTGCACGAATCTCAACAAAAATATTGTAAGATATATTGAGAAGAGTAATAGGTCTCCAATTCTTGACCTTAGAAGGTTTTCCATCTTTTGGTATGAGCTTAATCACACCTCTGTTTATTTCATCCTTAGTGTACTAACTTCAATGGCTTCATTAAAATCCCTCAAGCATTCAACAACAATCCACTCCTTATTTGACTTGTAGAACTCCATGGGAAACCCATTAAAGCCTAAGGCTTTGTCTAAATTCATAGATTCAATGGTTGACATAATATCATTTAGAAATATCTCATTGTTAAACATTGTGTGGAAACTCTTCTAGGAATACAATTCGAATAGAGCTCTCTTTAATTATCAATCAACGGGCTCGATCCATTTGACAAAAAAATGTCTGAATAGAAGGAAAAGAATGTTTTTTTTATCTCAGTTGGATCACTAGACATAGTCCCTCCATATGCAATCATATAAATATTGATTTTTCCATGCTTCACTCTTAAATAATTGAAAAATAATCGAGAGCCTTTGTCTCCAAGATTGACCCAATTTAGTCTAGAGTGAATATGAGCCCCTGAGTAACAAAAGATTGATGATTTCTAATTTCATATTTTAGGCTTGTCAATTGATCAAGTAATAAAGCATTATTCAGGTTAAGTTGCAACCTTGATTTAGATAGAATCATCTTCTCCTAAGTATTACTGGCAATCTTCCTCCTTAGAATTGCTTGATGCTTACCAAAAGTTCTTGTAAAATTCTTACAAATACTCATACAATAGTTCCACTTATCAATAGATGATGAAGAATCAACAAAAAACTTACCAATGTTCCATGCAAAATGGATTCCACTTATATAATTTGGATTGTTCAAATTCACAACATTCAATTTATACAGTCATTTCCACTTAGGATCATTCACCTCTTCCTTATTATTTAGCGAAATAGACAATTCAATAGGATGGTAATTCGAGATAGTAAACGAGAGCACCTTCACTGAGTTTCACTCCTATTGTGATTCAAAAACATTCTTGTTAAGGTAAAATCTATCAAGTCTAGAATAAAATCTCTTACAATAGGCCTAATTATTACACCATGTAAACTAGATACTCTTGCTATCTTTTTTCCCTTGGTTAAGAGGGTCAGAGAGTTTAAGGATTTGCTTAAGTTTGGACCAAAAAAATAATTAATTTCCCTTCCATGAAATTAGATCACCCCCCTATTTGTCCTTTTTTCCCTCTACCATATTAAAATCTCCCCCCAAAATCCATGGGATGTCTTTTAAATTAGAATCATGCCAATTCCATAAGATATCCCTTTCTTTATAGTCATTAGAAGCATAAATATTACAAATTCCAAACACATGTTCCTCACTTTTGAGAGTGACCCACATAGCTCTATGGCAAGGGGATGAACCAAAATTAACTACTGACTCCTACCACTTATGATTGACTAAGATGGAAACATCACCTTTCCTTTTTGGATGAGAGGTAGAAAACTAAGAAGAATCAAACCATATATAATTTAAAATAGAGTCCAGCTTGAAACCAATAGCCTTAACTTCTTATAATAACAAGAAATCAATGCCTTCTCTTGGACACCTAAACTATCTTATAATTAGTTTATGATCAAGGGATTCCATGCTCCTCACATTCCAACCGTCAACCTTCATCAAAAAAGAGGGGGGAGCCTATATTTGCAAAATCGAGGCCTTTGAACTTCCTTTGTTTTGGTACAACCTTGTAAAACACTGTGGAACCTTATTTTATTTGGATTTTTTCTTACTATCCTTAGCACCTCCTAAAAAACCTTTAAGAATCTTCCAATCATCACCCCTAGGAGATACTATGAAAGGTTCTGAATTGGCCTTAGTTTCTAATCTCTTACCATTATTTCTTTATAGCCTAAAAAAGATAACATTTGAACTAACATCTTTAAGACACAAATATCTTTCCAAAATACCCTTAGTTTGAACATCAACACATGGTGAGGGAGAGAGTGCCATGGGTA
Source organism: Torreya grandis (assembly GCA_037957365.1). Taxonomy (NCBI): domain Eukaryota; kingdom Viridiplantae; phylum Streptophyta; class Pinopsida; order Cupressales; family Taxaceae; genus Torreya; species Torreya grandis. The sequence goes on from JARHVA010002571.1 coordinate 1,240,639, forward strand.
CTCATTAATCATAACTCACATATGAGTCAAAGGTCAAGGGGCTAGGGGTATGGGCTACTGAAGCAGACAGATTGGCTAAAAGAATGACATACTCATATGATACTCTACCCTTGGTGCAAGGGAGATCTTCCACCATAAATTCACTTTGATCAAGGCCTAGAAGGGGGGCATGAGAATGAGTGTCATGCACCAAAGCAAGATTATGCATAGCCACACAATCACCAAAAGATGCAAGACCGACATTAAAATAATCCATATTTACCAAGGGCTTATCTAGCGATAAGATAAGGGTGTCAATAGTTTGCAAGACCTTAGGGGAGCCAAGTCCCACCAAATATTCATTAGAGGCCACTCGACTAGAATAGGGATCTAAAACAAAATAGGGATTTTATCTTACCACAACATTATCATCAAAATTAGAAGCGGTTTTTTCAAAAATATCATACTATGTAGGTATATTCTTATTCAATGTTAGATTAATCACTCTTTATATTTTCCTTAGCTAAGGGAAATCTTTCCTAAGATGACCATTATTTTTATAGAAGCATTAATGCCACCAACCCTTTGATGGGATAAGAAAAATATTCTCCCTTAATATTAAACAAAAGAGTATCTGGAAAGACTTTCAGTAGGTCTAAAGAGATCAAAACCCTCGCATGAATATGTGACATGGATATTCCTAAATCTTCCACCCTAATAAATTATCCTAGATGCTTAAGATCTTGAGGCAAAAAATTCCAAATTTGAATAGGTACATTCTCAATATCTACCCACTCGGGGTCGCTTTGACTTCTTTTTCTTCACAGTCCAATTCAAGGTTCCAAGGAATAGCTTTAAAATCTAATTGCCCTACATTCCAGAGGGGTTTTCTAATAACCTACCTCTACATATTGGAATTTTTGAATAAAATCAAGAAAACCCCCCTTCTGAAACATTCTAGAGAAGGAAATATAAGTCCCCATTTTTTTACTCCAAATGAAATTCCTCTAATTATCAAAAACAATCTAGAGGGTAAGGAGTTTTTATTTAAGCATACAAATAAAACCCCAACATTCATCAAATGAGATTATTCTAATTGAAAATCCCTTCTCATTAATTCATTTAGAAATAGAGATAAGGTATTTTCTAGACCATAAAACTTACCAACTTTCAGCGAGGCATCGTTGTTAACTTTATCTTCACTTGTAATCGATGTTTTGTGCATGAATTTTGCATCTTTAGAATATTTATAAATGTCTTCCTGTCGCAGGACCTCCAAAAATAAGGGTTTATTTTTTCTAGCACCTTCTTTCCCCTTCTTAGCCTCTGCCAAACCTTTCATAATGTTTTGACTAGGATCATAATCAACACCCTCCACAAATTGAGTGCACCATTAATACCGCCATCCTTCCAAATATAATTACATGATTAGAGGCATCACTTCCAGCCCTTTCCATAACACTACGTCATAAATGCCTAAAAAACCCACTTTATCCCTAAGTCACATAGGCACATAAAATAATGCAAAGACATTTCGAGCAAAACAAGCAAGGCACCAAGAATAAAAGAAAAAAAAATGACCCAAGTCACTCACAAATCATTATAAGAGGGGGACCATGCACAAAAATTAACTAAGGAAAATGACCATAAAATAAATGGAGCAAGGGGACCAAGGAAGCAAATATATGATGAAGAGAGCTTGAATAATCAACAATGGAGGATGACTTTTCACCTTCCCATTTGCAGATTACAAGCCTCTATCAATTTTTGTTTGAATGTCTATGTTAATATTATTTAATAAAATAAAATTTATCTATTTAAAAAATCATTGGCTTCAATCCTTTCCTTGATGATGGATATTGTAGAGAGATTTGAAACATCAAAACAAAATACTTCTACACATCTGATTCTAGAGGACTCTCACAAAACAAAATATGTTTTGGTGTCTATGGTAAAACAAATAAAATCAAAACTATGTTGATATTTACCAGTCTCCTAGGTAATTACAATATCAAAAATATTAAGCCTTAATTATTGAAATAGGTATAATAACATGCAAAACCAATGTTGTGTGATGTGTGTCTAACATAAACTTGTGTGCTTCAATGAATACTCTAATGGTTGCTTCATTTCTTCTAGAATGCCTATAAGAGATCAATTGATTCATGTAAGCAATAAATAGATGTTCTATTGTAATATCCCGTTAAATATCAAAACAAAAGCTCTGAATTGCTTATCTGAATTTCTGCAAAAAATATCTTCAAATAGATAAATAAATCACAGTATAAACTCTTATTTATTTGCTCATAAGCTTACAATAGAGATCCTTTGTCAAGTATACAAAGAATATTGAAGGTACGGCTTGAATAGCCTGAATATTCCGCAAACTGGGAAAGAATTCTAAATCTGGTTCATCTCGGCCTGCTGTGTAAAAAAACACAGTCGCCGACGTCGGTTATACTGCCGTCATCGGTCGACCTGTAGTCGCTAACTTGCCGACGTCGATGATATGTCGACCAATGTCGGTCTTTGTAGGTCTCTGTTCACTGATGTCGATGCCTGAACTTTCTGTAGATGTGTACGGATTTTCACGAATCTGTACGGAAGTTGTACGGCCGCTAATATCACCCAACCTGTATGCTTGATCCTGATCTGTAGAATTATGGGCTAACACAAAAGATCTATATCTGGATAATTCTTGAATCAAAACCTAAAAATAATGAAAATACCTGTAAACCCTTGTGATAGCTTCTGAGTGAAGTTATCTCTCAAATACCTGTAATACTATGATAACTTTTGGGTGAAGTTATCTCTCAATTTGGCAATAGATCCGCTGATCTTTCACAACCTCTAAATCACACACAATGAAGAGTTGACGTTCTTCAATGCAATTGGAATCCTGGAACCCTTGGCTCAGTCTTCACAGAAGAATTTCTTAACAAGAATCAATATCAAATAATAATCATGAATCTAAACTCTCTCCCATGAGAAACTCTTATACCCTTCCAAAGGTGTGCTTGCTAAAATTAGATTTCCTCAAATTAGAACTTGGGGTTCTTAAATTAGAATTCCTCAAATTAGAACTTGGGCTTCTTAAATTAGAATTTGGGTCTTAAAATTAGACCAATTAATTAATAATTAATAATTAATTAATATCTAATTTAAAATTAGACCAAATAATTAATTAATTAATATCTAATTTAAAATTTGACCAAATAATTAATATTTGATTAAATCAATCAAATATTAATATCTCCCTCAATACATGTCGGATCCTCGAACCGTCTGAAGCTGGTGAATCAGGGAGTGATTTTGCACATGACCATATCAAAACAAGGGTGCTCTGCTGCATGTCTACTAAAAAAGGGGACATGACAATCCGCCCCTCCTGAAATTGCTTGCCCTCAAGCAATCGTTGAATGATACCAATCAATCCACCTGGATCCCAAATGAAGTCTCGATCTACAGTGTTGTCAACCAACACAAACTCCAGGCCCTGTCCATCACCACTCTCATCCAATGGCGTCACATCACCTCTGTCTCCTGTACGCATATCGTCATCAACATGTGACCCACCTGTAAAAGAAAGCTGAGACTCTACCACATGTGCTAACTCTTGAACTGAACTCACCTCAAGACAAAGCTCGTCCTCATATCTCCCTTGTGTTGGTGCCAATGTGTACTCATCATCGCACTCTATCATGTCATGTAGTATAGGCATCTCCATCCGATGAAAAAACATATGTTTGAAGCTGCTGCCCCGTATTGCCTTAAGAATATGTGTTTTCCCATCAACCTCAAAACGAACCTCCATATCTTTGAGATGAAGAGTAACTTCCTCAAATGAATGAAGCCACTTCATACCCAAGACTAATTCTATGTCCCCCATGTTCACTACAAAATAATTAGCCTTGAACTCATAGTTGTTCAAGCGCAATGGGAGGTCTCTAATCATGCGCTCACACCTAAGAGTGTGACCATCGGCTACCTTAACTCTAATTCCCTCAAAATCTTCGGTAGTGAGTCCACGCTTCTCCACAAATCTAGCATCTATGAAATTATGTGTGGCTCCTGTATCAAGAAGGGTGGTAACCTTCTGCCCTGCAAAAACTCCACAGAGTCTGAATGACTCAGCCGACTGAATGCTAGATAGGCGTGCCTCCTGTATATGAAGCTCTAAATATGCCTCTGCCTTAGGCTTTGAAGCCTCTGCCTCCTCAAAACTATCCTGCTGTTCATAATCTTTTGATTCTGCATCCTCATAATATGCCCACATCACACGATTTGCTTTGCCCTTAGGCCTCAAAGGGCAATCGTGATGGATCTCATATGGACCTTTGCAGTAGAAGCAAAGCTTCTTCCTGCGTAGATCATTAAGCGCCTCACGATCCAAAGGTGGTGCTGCTGGATTGGCTTTTGAATCATTTTTAACCCCGGATTTATCTATGTTAAAATCCGGTCTCTCTGTATCCCCATTGGAGTGCTTATGGTCTCTAGATGAAGAAGTACCTCTGGAGTTAGATATACTTGATGGGGCTGCCATCTCCATACTGCGTGCCTTCTTCATAGCTTCCTGTAATGAAGGAGGATCAAAGCCTTTGATCCAACCTCTCAATGGTTCTGTCAATCCCTCCATGAAGAGTAATACTAGTCGCCTCTCCGAAATGTCAGGAACCATGACTGATAACTTCTGGAAGTCACCAATGTATGACTCTAGACTGCCGCTTTGGCGCAACTGTGCCAACTCTCAGAAATAGGACTCTGGATCCCTCCTGTCAAAACGCTCTACTGGCCTGTCCACAAACTCCTGATAAGAAGTGATCCGATCATGATGGAACGTCACCATCCCGTGGTGCCACCAATCGTGAGCTACTCCCTCAAGATGTAGTGTCGCATATCTGATAGCATCTTCCTCAGCCATCAGACGCAATGTGAGAAAGGTGTCCAACTTACTAACCTAGGCCTACGCTGTGACCTTACCACTACCGTCAAACATCTCAAGTGTGAGCCTGCTTGTAGCATGCTTAAGATCATTGTTCTGGTGTCTAGGTCTCCTGTCCTGTCTAGCCAATCTGTAGTGCTCTCTCCTCAGATTAACAAAATGATCAAAGGTCATCCTCTCCTGAACATGAGGAGGTAATAAGCTCCACTCATCATCTGCAACCAGGTAAACATCTGCAAATGAGGAATCTCCTACCTCCTCCTCTGCTGGAACTTCTGGTTCTTCTTGCACAAACGTAGGACGTGTAGGTCTATCCGCTGTTCTGGAGTGGGCCTGTCGGGGTCTCTGATTAACTGTAACATCTCTGTTATCACCTTGGTCCCCATTCTGTCTATCAGGTGGGTTCATCCTCCTTATCATATTAGTTAGTGCCTGTAATGCCTGTGTCATCTCACGGTAGGTTTCTCTAGTACCCGAATCATCATTATGTCGGTGGCCCCTGGGTGGGCTACCCTCACGTCTGTCACTCATGATAATCCGTTGTTGTTCTAACAACTGGGTACCTTCAAGCAAAGCTCTACTGCATGTGTTATACTTGTGTGGTCCCAACTCTTGTGGCTGCATAAGATTTTCAAACCCTCAGGATGGCAGGATTTAGCTCTGATACCACTGTGATGTCCCTTACTTAGGGGCTCCTTTTTTCTCCTACAAAAGCTCTGAACAACTGTAATATCCCCTTTCAAACAGGGAATATATAAACACATAAAGCTCTGATACCACTGTAATATCTCGTTGAATATCAAAACAAAAGCTCTGAATTGCTTATCTGAATTTCTGCAAAAAATATCTTCAAATAGATAAATAAATCATAGTATAAACTCTTATTTATTTGCTCATAAGCTTACAATAGAGATCCTCTGTCAAGTATACAAATAATATTGAAGGTACGGCCTGAATAGCCTGAATATTCTGCAAACTGGGAAAGAATTCTGAATCTGGTTCGTCTCGGCCTGCTGTGTAAAAAAACACAGTCACCGACGTCGGTTATACTGCCGTCGTCAGTCGACCTGTAGTCGCTAACTTGTCGATGTTGGTGATATGTCGACCGATGTCGGTCTCTGTAGGTCTCTGTTTGCCGATGTCGGTACCTGAACTTTCTGTAGATGCGTACGGATTTTCATGAATCTGTACGAAAGTCGTACGGCCGCTAATATCACCCAACCTGTATGCTTGATCCTGATCTGTAGAATTATGGGCTAACACAAAAGATCTATATCTGGATAATTCTTGAATCAAAACCCAAAAATAATGAAAATACCTGTAAACCCTTGTGATAGCTTCATCCAGAAGTTATCACAGAATTCCAGGATTGAGAGATAACTTCACTCAGAAGTTATCACAGTATTATAGGTATTTCTTAATTTAGTTTTGATCCAATAAGTTATACAGATATAGATCTGCTGTGTTAGAATCGTATATTCTTGAGATCAGGTTGTTCAGCTATCAAGGGTTAAGAACAGACAGGTTGGCGGCCGTACTAAGCCCGTACAGGTTCGTACAGATCCGCTCAGGCACCGACCTCGGCAGACAAAGAGCTTCCAATGACTGACATCGGTCGACTGAAGACCGACGTCAACAGAAAGCCGACCGACAGTGACCGACGTCGGCGAGATATCGACCGACGACGGCGTCTGTGTGTCGACATAGAAAAGCAGAGACCTTCCAGAATCCAGATTTCACTTCCAGATTAGCAAAAGCCAGGGTTTTAAGCCCAGATTTTAATATTCTTTTATTTGTATAACAGAGACTCAATTTTGTAATCGTCCAGAAGAACAAGTGATGGGATCTTTGATTTGCTATTGAGATATTATATTGTGATTTGTTTATGCATATGTGAATCTATTTTACAAAATTGTATCTTGTTCAGAGCTTTATGTGTTTATATATTCCCTGTTTGAAAGGGGATATTATAGTTGTTCATAGCTTTTGTAGGAGAAAAAAGGAGCCCCTAAGTAAGGGACATCACATCTATGATACTTTTCAATGATTTATAATGATCAAATGAGTTACAATGCTTGTGCATTTATGAACAAACTAAATTCAAATTAGGATTTTATTACATCCCAGACCAACATCCAATGGTTAAAAAATAAAAAATAACATAACAAGGATCATATGGGGAAGAGCTAGAAGGAACCACATTAATAGGCCTAAAAGCATCCTAATGCTATGTACAATGTATGAAGTATCGGGATATTCTAGACATTAAGCTTAAGGATAAGGAATATGGGTAGGAGAGAGAAAGGAACATCTAGAGGGTGCCAAGAGAAGCTTCATGGATGATAAAAAGATGATAAAATCACCAATAACACCTAATTTAAACCAATAATCGACAAGTACACAAAATCCAAAAATCATATAATTTAATAAATAATAAATGCCTATGGGACATTTTTAGGTGTCTACACTAGTAATGCTTTTGAGCTAAACTTGCCATCCTATCTTGGGTCACATCCAGTGTTCAATGTAGAATTGCTCTAACCATATACTTTCCACCTCTCTTTGACAATTCAAATATTTTTAAATAGTTGTAAGTCACAAAGTATAATCCTGACTATTCAATGTCATTCACTATTGATCAAGTCATGGATGTAGTGGTTAAAGGTACCTAAAATCAACAAATTCCCATGTATTGAGTGGTCAAGGTAAGGAAAAAATTTCATCAAAAACATTGGTTCACCAAGGCCAGATTTAGAATACATATTTATACATTTGATTAAATTCCAAGAATAATGAGGCCCACTTCTTCTCAAAGAGGGAGAAAGAATCTCGACAATTACTTGGGCACATTGTCAGACAATTTGGCTCATTTTTTTTAAAATACAATTTTTCAAAAAAAAAATGTAATACAAATTATAGTTTCAGAGGCCTTCAAAGCATGAAATGGCCTCATTACACATATTTATTGTAAGCCAAGCTTTATGGAAATGTAAATGGTTCAAAACATACTTAGAAAAGTTATAGCCCCGATAAGGTGGCCACTCCAAATGGCTATTATTAGTGATTATTATCTAAGAGGATTTCTTATTCTTATGATTTTTTTTCATATTTACGCGCCTATGGAAGCTCAATGGTTATTATTCATTTTGTTTATTTTTAAAGTAGGTTATTGTTCAAGGGGTTCACCCTATTTTAATGTAGAGTGGATAACATCAATTTCTTCTATAGCGATTGCTTTATTTATAGAAAATCTAGATTATTGTTCTTATATTTTTTTAGTTATAAAATAAGGGGCTTACCCTATTTTAATATAGAGTGGATAACATCAATCGCTTCCATAGCAGTTGTTTTCTTTATATAAAATATTTATTATTTTGAAATAAATATGCATTTTTTAAATTCTTATAAATTTGTGTTGATTTGATAGAAAATAGTTTGCATTATTATAATATGTTAGTTCCTAACAGTGAATGTGTTGTCCTCTAGATTCAATCCTCGATTTGAATCACATGATCTCGTATTAATCTACATTAGGTTGATGTGCATTTCATAGATAAGGTGATGTGGAGTGATTTTGTGTAAATTTTACAAATTGGTAATAGTGCAATTGAATTAGTTACCTATGATATTCTCTTTCTACTGTGTTTATCAACATGATTACAAGTGTTATAAATATTTTTATCTATCTTCTTTCCGTATTTACTTTGAAAACTATACTTCCTTAGGACTATTATGATATTTGATGTGTAGTTGTGATAATATTTAAATTTCATTAATTTTATATTATTCTCATCTTTTTATATACATAACTAAATAACTTAAAAATGAACTTTTAATTTAAAAAAATTTAATATAACTTTATAATATATTAATAAGAAAAATAAATATTTATTTTTAATTTAAATTGATGTCGTTCTCATTTAATAAATTCTAGCACATTCACATTTTACTGAAATTCTCTAACAACTAATAGATATGCACCAAGCAACTCTAATAAATTGATTTGAAAATCTTATTAAAAAAAATTCCCAAAGCTCTATTAAAGATACAAATATATTCCTATCATATATTACATATTAGGTATAAATGTTTATTTTACCACTGAGATAATAAGGTGGAACAATGTCCAACAAATATTTTGCTATTGTGGGGATAGAATGTTCAACACATATTTTTTTGTTACTGGTAAAAGGGTTTGGTTCAAATCCCTTAAGATTTCATTCTTTATTAGAAAAATATGATATTTTAAAAAATAATAATGTGGAACAATTGTGTCGATAATGATTAGGATTTAAGCCATGTTCTCTCTACTTCATATTTAAATAAGCATCTTAAGACAAGCATGCACACAAAGTTTAATACAAGTTTAAAAAAGAAATTTTACAACATTCTTTTTTTTTTTAATAAAGTTTAATATAAGTTTAAAAAAGAAATTTTACAATATTCATTTTTTTTAATAAATAGAATGTATGATTTATTTTCATTTAATTTAAAAGGGTATAAGTATTTAAGTCTCAAAATAATTTGATTAGGTAAATCTTTTGAACTCATGTTCTTAATCAAATGATAAAAGTTTTAATAGGTGTTTAGAGGATTAGATTCAACTTCTCAATTAAAAAAAGAGAATCTTGGTGATTATAATAGACATCCTAACTAAAAGATTCTAAGTTTAGATTGAATTTGATTTTTTCGTTTTTATTCATTTCTATATTTGAAATTAAAGTCTTCCTGGGGGGGGGGGGGTTATATAGGGGAATCCGTAACATTCTTTCATTTTCTATTATCAGTCAAGGGTTTAAAGTTTTGAAGTTGCCATTATAACCCTCACCTCTCCTCAGTTAACATGGCCCAGAGTCAGGGTAGTGCACTTCCATTATCTGAACATGGCTTGCCTCCAAGGTTTTGACCCTAGGTCTCCTCTTGGTAAGCGCCAAGAACATACCAACCCACAAAAAAAAGGTCTCCCTAAAACTATTTGGAACACTCAACTAACCAAGATGTATGTTGAATATTCATCCTAACAATACTTTATCTCTACGTGTTAACCCAACCCACCAACCATTGAATTGAGTGCAATTTCTTTACAATTTTTGACTTCACAACCTAAAAGATAAAATTCCACTCACCATAATCAACATATTAACTAAAATAAATCTAAGTTTAATTGAACTTAACTTCTTCGTTTTTACTCACTTCTATATTTAAAATTAAGATCTTTCTATCATCATCTATAACTCTTAACCTACCAAAATTTAAACTCCAGACATTTATCTATCGACACTCTGTTTCTATATATCACCCTAACCCAATCCAACCCAACAAAACAACCACAATTTTTATACAACCAACCCTCTTTAACTACCCTGCCACCCATGCATATAACATCCAAATAGTTTCAATTTACCCATCACCACTATCTCATAACCCTGAAGCAACCCAATAAGCTCTACAGTGTGCACTACCATCCCCAGGGAGCAATAAGCTCTAGAGCGTGCACTACCATCCCCAAGGAGCAATACTGGTTGGAATAAAGCACACACTTTTGTCAAAAAGGTCCACAAAAAATGAGTGCAGGTGCATGTGCTAGGGCTCCTCAAACCTCCCCCCTTCCCCCCCATACACGTGATGCATAAACCCCCATGGTCGGGCCTTATGGAGACACCTTAAAATAATAGTATTATCTAGGGACCAGGGCACAAGTTAGAAGTTTTAGATGGAAGAAGAATCAAACACAATACTTTATTCCTCCCATCCTTCCTCCACTTTGTCTTCTTTACATGCCCAATACCTTCCCTCCACGTAATTTACTTCGATCCAATTCTCAATACCCAAAATAATAATTTTTCATCCAAAACACAAAAAACACCTCGGGGATTGCAATGCATGCGCGTTAGATACTCATAATGAAATATATATAGCGAAAGAAAGGGACCACCTTTATATGGCGATGAACGTACATTTGCAGACACAATAACAATAATAATCAGGTAAGACTAACGCCATTCCCACCTGCACAGACTATTATGATCATATTGTGGGTGCCATCATTTTTCTTTCAGATGTGATATACTCATTGATTGTATATACGCTCTCCCCTGGAGCCTGAATTCCTAGTAAACGACAATGCTTCATGATTGAGAGGGAAAATTTCTGTGATTTCCTCATTGGGGTTTAATGTCAACTCATCCAATCAGTGTGTCCCAGAAGAAAGCAAGAAAGAATATATATACAGATATTTGTCAGGGGTAGAGAAGGATAACACAAGATTTCTCTATACATCAACTTTTGGAAAGAAAACGAAATTCATGTGAAGGTCTGGAGAATTTTGGGCTTCAAGATTTTTTTTTTCGTTTTTTTCTTTTTGGAGGGTGGTTGTTGTAGTACTGGTATGTCAAGTTATGCTTGCGTCGTGTCACAAGTCTTTTTTTTTTTTATGATGGATCACTGTGCATGATCCATCGAACTAAAAATAAGGATGCACTTATGTGCTTTTGAACCATTTAAGTTATGTGAAAGTTTGGAGAATTTTTGGCTTGAAGTTTTTTTTGCTGTTTTTTTTCTTTTTGGAGGGTTATAGTACTGATATGTCAAGTTATGCTTGCGTCGTGTCACAAGTCTCTTTCTCTTGATGATGGATCGCGGTTCATGATCCTTTGAATTAAAAACAGGCACACAATATTTTTAGAAGCTTTATATCTATACAATTTTTAATGAGAATGCGAAAGCATATAATCTCTAATTTCTGCCTTATTTTTGAATCTTTTGTCTTGTCAATTTATGCATTGTTTGGTTTATAATGTGTGGAGATTTTTTCTATTTTTTATTTGTAGAGCTTTGTTTATGGTATTGGAATTTATTCATCTTTTTGGGTGTTGGAATAATTCTTGGAATTTTTTATTTTGTTTATGGTATATGAACTGGAAAACAGCATCTGCTTGTTTGTTTCTTTTTATCTTTTGTTCTGGTGGACAAGCTAATTATGATTTTATAGTAGATGAAATGTCTGTCAGAGTTTGAGGAATTTTATGGTGGTTTTCAACTTTTGTTCATTGTGTGTGTCAATTTGTTCTTTAAGGATTCAGCTTAAAGTGCATTGTGGGTTTTGTAAAGTTTGGAAAATTGTGTAGGTCTGGACAAGGAAAATGCTGGGTTTGTGCATCCTTGTGCTTCTATAGGTTAATATCTCATGAATTTGTGCATTACATTTCTTAAAGAGTTGCCTTCATATATTCTCATATTCATAGTTCAGTGGCTAATACAATATCAGTTTACGCTTGTTTAAGGATTTCAAGTGTCTTGCCCCTGTTTCCCAATAAGGCTTCCCTGGACAACCTCTTTTACATCTTTTTTTTTTCCCTTGGTTTAATTTGAATTCTGACTTGGGTTTTCAATGTTTGTCAAAGAGTGCATCTGCTAGGACTGAAAATTCTAGTATTGACCATGTCTCCAAATGTCACCCAATATATATTTAGGTGAATGCTTATGGAAATGATCTGTGTATGTAGTTTTTGGTTGAGTTTTCCAATCAACTTAAGTGATTCATCATGCATTCATGTCTTTTCATTTCCAGAAGCATTCATCTAAACTTTATGGACTGTGGAAACTTGAGAAATCATAATATATATCCATTTTTCTGCATCAATGCATATTTGCTTTTCTGCATTTATATGGTTTGGGGGATTTTTCGCTTGTGGTTTGCAAATTATGGCTCGTTCTAACTTTCATGAGGGTGCATTGCAGGTATAGCTAGAGATCATCCATGGCTACCTATTGCTATGGTTCTTGGAAATCTTTTTCTCCTTTCCAATGAAATCTCCATGTAAGCCACTGCTTAGATTTGCGGTCAATGGATTGGATACTGGTAACTGCATCAAATCTGCTTTTCGTCTTTCCATGAAGATAGTCATTTTTACTGAAAGCAAAAGGACAATAATTCTGAACGGGATGGCCATATTATTTCTCATAATTTCATTTGGTAACCTTTAACTTTGCTCTTCAGCCTTAACTTTTCTTGTTTTGGTTTGCACTGGAAAAGAAGCAACTATCAGAGAAAAGAAACCATTGTACACCATGAATGATTATAGTTCAGAAAGCCCCAAGTCCAGAGGGACCCATAACACATGGAATTTTTCTCCCCCTGAAGAAGTGCGTCAGGATGTTGATAGAGAGGCTCACTGGAAGCATTTTGATACCTCTGTCAATGCTGTATCTTTTGGTTTTGTAGCCACTGCCATACTAATTTCAATGTTTTTAGTGATGGCAATATTTGAACGCTTTTTAAGACCAAGGCCCTCGTTTTCATCAGTTCACAACACAGGCAACGGAGCTTTAGTTCGAGCCCAAATGCAGTTGTTGGATAAACTTGACCATTCATCTCCGGTAAGTATTTATGCTTCCCAATCTTTTTCCTTTTCTAATTAAAATTTTCATTGAAATATAAGTGACTGAGTTTAGTCAATGTCACCAAAAATAAGCTAAGCATACTGCATGGATGTCTTGTTAGCTTCAAAGATTGGATTAGATTTTTTTTTTTTTTGATTGAAAAAATTAACATTTTTCAATTTAGTGCCAAAGACCGAGGAGTATCTATTCTGCCAAACACGCTCAAGACTCCACAAGAAATTTTATTCCAATCCAAATAAATTTTACTCAGCAAAGTGTAAACTCAATTTTCATGGATTTTATGTATCTATCTGCATGTACCACTAATGCAGGACATTTCCTCTTGCATTGAACACATTTTTGGTATGACGCTAGAGTACTGAAAATTAAGTAGAAAAAAACTTGTAATGATTGCAACTTGATGTCTGTGTTAAACAAACTTAACTACTCTATTCAAATTTCAGTGTATCTGTGTATGTGTATCATTTGACAAACCCTCATGCTTTTTGTGGAAAACTGATATTGGCACGAAATCCATTTGTTGCGAGCCTGACTGAAACTCGCTATTTAAATTTTCCAAATTCAGATCTTGTTATGAGCCCTCTTCTAAGAAAATTCAGATATCATTTGATATTTGCCCTTGTTTATCCCCTTTGCATTTGCAGTTTACCTTAATCGTTGTCAAAATTAGTATGAGCCTAAATATGATCCAAAATTCAACCGCTACTTGAATGAGAGTCCAAAACAAATGACTTCAGTTCGTAAGACAGGATAGACTCAGCATCTTTAAGCCCCTGCTGCAGAGTCTGTGAAGCATTAGTCACCATTAAAATTGTTCATATTCAAACTGTTAACAAATTAAGATCACAAGCTAAGCCTATATGCAAAACCTAAATTGACCTTGACTAAAATACCACTAGTCATGTACTTGCAAATGAGAGAGATTGAGATTGCAATTTTGGGAAACTGCAAATGGGGATTGTAATACTAGATTTTTTTTAATTATTTCCACTGTTTTTTTTTTTTTATACAATTGAGTGACAAAGATATCATCATGGCGTGACATACCATCATCCTCATCAGTCGAACTACAATGATTCTTATTTTCAATATATCTATCTGGATGTAACTTTTTTAAATCCACTTTTATATATTGGCATTTTGGGTCTAACTCTGTCTTCAGTAATAATTAGGTCTAACTTCTAGACCCCTTCAAGGATAAATAGGATCCAGTGTATCTCTGAATAGGGGTTTAGAACTTAAGAGTTAGGCGGTTGGTATATTAAAGTGGATTGAACAAGTTGCATGATTTCATCCATGTGGATGCTTCAAAGATTGTAATGTTGTTATCTTTTCATTATTTGATTCAAGCGGAATGTATCAGATATATCTTTTAAATTTTTTAAAGTTACCAACAATGAAGTGAAATGCTGAGGGCTACTTAAGCAGATATACTTCAGAAACTTGATGAACAGTTGCAAAGACCAAAAGCAACTCCTGTTATACAGAGTCTTCTCTTTCCATTATGTAGCCTACAGATTCCACCTACATATTGTCTATCATCTACATCTTGAATGCATATGTCAATAGTTTAATTTACTTTTTATTTAGCAAACTAAACTGTGTTTTCTGAATGTAGGTGACTTATTCTTGCTTTTCCTCCTCCTTACTAACTTTGAAAAGTTCAAATGCAGGTGTCTTCATATACAATAGGGGTATCAGTGGTTATGCCTGGTCAAGAAATACCCACATTCATTGCTCATCCAGTTCCACTTCCTTGTCCTCGAGAAGGGGTTGCATGGCCATGCCATGAACATGAATATTACTTGGCATCTAGTAGCTTGGACATAAAATCCTCCCCAACAAATACAGTGAAATCCGAGGAAAATGCAGCTCAAACCAGAACAAACAACTTAGTCTGATGACTATTCATTGTATTTTTATGTAGATAGGTGGGATGCATCTTGCAAGCTAATGTCAACCATTGCTCCCAGTAAGCCATGGCAAGTAACCAGGTTGACTATAGATATATAACCATAAGAGGACTGCTAATCAATGGATTTTATTCATCCAAATACAAATGGCATTGGAGCTAGCTTTCCATGTTCTGTTGACCATTTGAAATTTTTTGTTAAAATTGGCACAAGATCTGCATACACAAATCATGACAAACTTTTGTGTAGAAAGATACTCTGGCCTTCTCTACTACTACAATGCTTACTGACTTTTGCAAAACCAATAAAGATATAAGTAATGATGCACAAAGGAAGCAATGCATTTGAGATTTTTTTTAATTGGACTTTTGCTCTTAGTACCCAAAAAAAAAAAAAATGGAGATATCTATCTTGTCAAATTAATCTACAACTATTTTAAGGTGATTTAATAAATTTAAAAAATTATAAGCTTTTCGAACTCATAATTATCTTGTTGTCTAGCAGTGATTCAATTGGAAGCATTTTCAATACTTATAAATATCCATCATTCTAACTCATGAATTGCGTTTGGAAGGCAATCGAAGTTTTCCAGGGATCCAGCCAAATAATAATAATAATTTATTTATTTAATTATTTTTTGGTGGGTAATATAAGAAATTGGTTATATCTTTCAGTGTCTCCATCAAAGTTAGGGGTTTTATTCTGCGATGTAAGCTATCATCATGAATAAGGTTTTTGATTCTAATTACGGACTCTCGGGGATGTAGGTTTCGAACCATCAACCTTTAGTTGACAAACAATCTGTCGGTATCGTTCATACATTGGGCACGCCCAAATCCAACTAAATTATAATATGTATGATTATTTGATATGTGTGGAAAAGTTTAAAACTAAGTCACCCCCAAAAAAATACTTATTATTGCAATTTAAAGGTAGGGTTATTCCAACCCCAAGTTATGGGTGCAGGGTAGGTGGCGTACCTAAATTCATGCTATAAATATTGTTAGGAGATTAAAAACTAAAACTTATACTATGAACACATGATTGAGAATAAGTAATTCTCTATAATGAACAAGAACCGTGCAATGGTTTTAGTACCTGCTGGTAGTATATATGTTAGGTTTGGTCTTCCGTGGATGTTACTTGGCCTTTCTGTTGCTTTTTGTTTTGCCACGTGGTAAGGGCAGGGTCTGTTGATCTATCTTTGTCTTTGACGTTTGCATTTGGCTCTTGGGCTCATTTGAGTTTGCCACATGTCCAAAAGTTGTTCTACATATAGTATGTATCCCGTGTCATAGTATCGGGGCTCCTAAGATACTGCCACATTGCAGCATCCTAGGCACTCAGGTGCCTAGGGGTGATTGGGCTATGTCGTGACCCCCAAATGCTCGGGTTGGTGCGACATGGCAACATCTCGAGCACCTAGGTGCTTGGAGATGACTACATTGTGTTAGGCATTGGGATGCATGGGATATTGCCAAATGGCAACATCCTAGGAACCAAGGTGCCCAAAGGTGATTGTGTTGTGTTGAGACCCTTGGGTGCTTGGGATGGTGCTACATGGCCACACCCTGATGCCTCGGTGCCTGAAGGTGACCACATTGTGCCAAGACCCCAGGGTTTTGGGATGTTGCCCAGGTGCTCGGAGGTGATTGGGTTATGTCGAGACTCCCGGGTGTACGGGATGTTACCATGTGGCATCATACCAGGCGCTTGGGGGCTCAAGAGTGACTAGATTGTACCGAGACCCTCGTGTGCCCGAGATGTTGCCATGTGGCAACATCCCATGCACCAAAGTGCCTAGAGGTGACTGGGTTGTGTCAAGCCCCCTCAGGTGCCTGGGGTGGTTCAACCCAAGAGGCCTCAGCATAGCCCAGTCACCTTCGGGCACCTGTGACACAACGCTGAAGAACTAAAGACTAGCGAGCAAAGAGATTTTAACTAATCGTAGGTGATAAATGATAGCAACATTTTCAATGAACATTCAATAAATAAATTTATTTCATATTTTTTTATCATTTGTATTAAAAAGCTAAAGTTTTAAATTCAGAATGCCAAACAAATACTCTAGTAGCATTTAACTAGTTTTTGGACTTACCACGCGATGCAATTTAATTCTCTGCAGCGTTTTCAATATCCAATCATTGCACAATGAAATCAACTCTAAAACTTTGGCAAGTTTTAATTCTTGCAAATGATTGGATAGTCTAAGTTTTTTTACATTTTTTAAATTGATTTTCGCCTACTTTCCCTAGGAAAATAGTCTTATCCTATCACACCAACCAATCAAAACCTAGGTAAATAACAACTTTTGAATTTTCTATTTTAGAAATTACTTTATCACTAAAAAAAATTATAAAGTGGGGGTCTGCATGTTTGCCAATGCAAAATAATCAGGATTACAATATTAACTGTGCAACAGGGACTTCCATGGTTGTTACTTGACCATTCTGTCGCTTCTTGTTTTGTCATGTCGTAAAGGTAGGGCCAGTTGATCTATCTTTGTATTTGACATTTGCCTTTGGATCTTGGGATCATCTAGGGTTGCCACATGTCCAACATATGCTTTATATATGGTTTGTATCTCGTGTTATAATCCCTAGGCTCTCAAAATGCTTCCATGTGGTAGTATTTTGGGTACCCAAGTGCCCAAAGGTGATTGGGTTATGTCGAGACCCCTGGATACCTGAGATGGTGCCACGTGGTAGCATCCTGTGTGCCTGAAGTTGACCGGGTTGTGCTTAGACTCTCAAGTGCTTGGGTTGGTACCACATGATAGCATCTCAAGCACTCAAGTGCCTAGAGGTGACTATGTTGTGCCAAGCACCCAAGTGCCCAAGTTATTGACACATGGTAGCATCCAAAGCACATGGGTGCTCAGAGGTGATTGTGTTGTGCCAAGACACTCAGGTGCCTAGAATGGTGCCATGTAGCCTTATCTTGGGCCCCTGAGTGCCTGAAAGTGATTGGGTTATGTCAAGACCCATAGGTGCCGATGTTGCCACATGGCAACACCCAAGTACCTAGGTTATTGGAGGTGACTAGGTTATGTTGAGACCCTTAAGTGTTCGAGATGTTGTCATGTTGCAGCATCTCAGACACTCAGGTGGATGGAGGTGATTAGGTTGTGTTGAGACCTCTAAGTGCTCAAGATGTTGCCATATGGCAACATCTTAGGCACATGGGTGCCTAGAGGTGACTGGGTTGTGCTAAGGCCCCCCGAGTGCCCAAGATGGTGCCATGTGGCAGCATCCTGGGCACCCAGGTAGCCTCGACACAACCCAATAACCTCCAAGCCCCTGTAACATAAAGTTGAAGAACTAAAGACTAGCAAGAAGAGAGATTTTAACTGATCATAGGTGATATGTGATAGCAAAGTATTCAACGAATATTCAAGAAATAAATTTATTTTGTATTTTCATTATCATTTATATTAAAAAGATAAAGTTTTAACTTCAAAATGCCAAAAAAATACTCTGACTTACCACACAACACAATTTCATTCTTTGTGGCCTTTTCAATATCCAATCATTGCATATTGAAATCAACTCTAAAACTTTGGCCAAGTTTTAATTCTCGCAAATGATTGGATAGTCTAAGTTTTTTTGTATTTTTTTAAATTGAAACTCACCTATTTTTCTCAAGAAAATTGTCTTGTCTTGTCACACCAATCAATTAAAATTCAAGTAAATAACAAATTTTGAATTTTCCATTTTAAAAATTAATTGTCACTGAAAATACTTTAAAAAGTGGGGTCTACACATTTGCCAATGCAAAACTAATTAGAGAACTGATTACAAAATTACCTACGCACCCATTACTAACAATGTTATAGAATATAATTGTGGAAACCCAAAAATGGCCCCCTAGGCATTTATTTCACATTATTTTACATGTGGTATGCACATTTTTTCATGCATGGGTAAATAGTTAAATTTAATGTTATTGAATGTTATGGTGATATTTTAGCCTTAAACCATTTTTAGATATCTTCATGCAATCTCTACATCCATTTCATGTTTGTCTTAATTTTTAACTAGGATTGTCCATATGGTTTTAACCCTTATATTTTTCATATCTTTCTTGTTTCTAGTCATTAGATGTTGGTCATGTGTGTTAATTTCACTAAAGTTTGAATTTATTCATTCATTAAAAAATAAGTGATTTAACTCGTTTGATGATCAAGTACTTATCAAACATTTTATTAAAATTACACATACAACACAGTGTTAGCACTATTATTATTATTATTATTATTATTATTATTATTATTATTATGATTGTCAACTTAAATTTTTTTTTCACATTTTGAGGGGTCTGACAAATCAAAAGGGAAATACTAGCCCCATCTATGCAAACCCCCAAACCAAACCCTTCCCAAAGTTAATCTCACTGGATTTGCTCATTTCAATGAGTCTGAAGTCAAATTAGGGCGGAAGGTGACAAATTGGAAGCAGACAAACATGATCAAAAACTAACATTGCAAATTTGTAGGTCCTAACCATGATCATCTATATGACTAAGATATTGATCATGATTGTCTGTCAGTCCTAACACTGTACCCCTTTTAACCAAGATCTAGTTGATGAACATGTTCTAACATTTGTAAATAGATGTAGAGAGTTTAGATTGTGATGATAAGCTTGGAAATGAACTACAAACACTTGTTCACCAAATCAAAAATGATTTTAATAGCTAAGAGACCCTCATCTCCATTTGCGTTTAATTATGTAACCGATTAGGATTTTTTTAATTTGATATAGGTATATTTTTATGAATTCATTTTGGTAAACATACTTTGTGCATGGTCCTTAGGTTTTCCCTTTATGTGAAGCCCAACTATCTTACATCTTCTAGGATTTCATCTTTCAATGAACTTACTTTGTGATTGCTCATAAATATAAATTTTTGGCTTTCTTAATGAATTTTTTCTTACTTAAAAGTTCTTGATTCTAAATGCAAGGTTCTTTTTAATTTATGAAACTTCTAAAACCCAGTGTGTGGCTTTATGTGATATGTTCGCTTCTATTTTTGATTTTATTTTATGCCACCAAAATTGATTAAATATAAAATTCAAATTAAAAGAGTGCTAAAATTAATCAAATGGAAGAAAAATTTATTGCAAAACCTTTAGTTACCTTCAAATTAGGATTGAAAAATAAAATGTAATATAAAAATGTGTCTTCTTCTTTGAAAATGAATGTGCCATTGTAAGATGATGTGGTTCCTTTTTTTAATGTAAATTTTAACAATATACTTTTGTAGAATAATGTGGATGATAATTATGAATATTTTAATTATGATGCATTTGTGAATGCTCAAGTCAAGGCTAGTAGTGAAAGTAGTTAACCATTTATGAGGGTAAGTGCACAAAATTAGGGGACAATTTTAACATTTACCATAATGCATATGTGTTATTTCAAACTAGGCTCGGGTTTATCGAACTTAAATATGTACATGTTTTATGTAGTGAATATAGTGCGTACGCATTACTTTCAAATCACACAAAAAAAAAAGAAAATATATATTGGAAGGGGTAGATGGTTTACTAAAATAAATGTTAAGTATAATTTTATATTTATATTCATTATACTTTAAATTTATTTTAGTATATATAATAAATTATGGTCACTCTACATCTAATAGAGTTGGTCTCATAACTACATGTCTTACGATGTGGGAGATAATTTTTTAAAATCCAATCTGGTGAGTACTTAGGTATTTTCAAGATCTCAGCATTGAACCTATGGATTTTAGGGCATAACTTTTGTAATTGATGTCCATTTTTAGTAAACATAGTCATTTTTTAGATTTTCTACCTTTTGGATTGTTTGTTCACATTTTTAGGACTCCTAGGTTTATCAAAATTGAAGTTTACAAATCCCTCATTTTGAATTCAAGCCAAAGTGGTGTGATTTTTATAACTTATGTCATATTGATGACTTGTGCACATCATACAACCACTTTATGTTCATTTCACTTGCTCATCATCCCTCCCTCATCCCTAATCACTTTCTCCTCGTCCCTTATCATCTCTAATTACTCCCTTTTTGTCCTTCATCATCCCTAATCACTCCCTCATTGACCCTCATCATCTCTAATCACTCTCTCATCATACCAATCCTTCCCTCATTAACCCTCATCATCCCTTATCCTTCCTAATCACTAATTCATCATCCCTCATCATCCCCAATCATTCCCGTATTTACCCTCACCATCCCTCATCATCTCTAATCACTCCCTCGTCATCCATAGTCACTCCCTCATCATCCCTAATCACTACTTCATCATCCTCATCATCCTTAATCACTCCCTCATCGTCCCTAATCACTCCCTCATTGACCCTCACCACCCTCATCATCTATATTGACTCCCTCATTGTCCCTCATCATCTCTACTCACTCCCTCTTTGTCCCTCTTCATCCTTAATCACTCCACCCAATACCTTGATAGTGGGTGCAATAGTTTTTTGCTTGTGCCCAGTTGGCTTATGTTCCAATTCCAAATTTTACTCACTCAAATGAGGCCTAAATAAACTCTTATTTCACTCAAATAAGGAACTCAGAGCTATCATCTGATTATCTGGTAAGATTTAAAGATCTATATGGCAATCTACGCCTAGACCATGGAATGAGTGTTTATCTAGAACCCCATACTAGAATAAATAGGTGAGAAATCAAGCAAAGGGTGGGATGAAATTGTATCACTCACATATATAGATTGGGATTTGGGCATTTAAGAATCTCAATTCAAGAGTTGAGAACCAAAATTTATATCTATATAGATGGGGGTTACAGGAGACTAGTTGAGAATTTCAATCCCAACCCCATAGTTTACTTCTCGCTTTCTCTAAATATCATTGAGAGTATGTCCATATTAGATCTGATTGCCATATAGATAGATAGGTATTCACCAATCCAATAGAGTGTGCTCCAATGTAGTAACTAATAGAGTGTGTTTCCAAACCCAAATTGATATATTAAGGGAATGAAAGGCATATGCCTTAATCTAGTGTATTTAAGAGGGGCTACTTAGAGCTTAGACATGGCTTGGTGTCCTTAAAGGCCAAATTGGGGCCCTGTCATACTCGAAGTATTCCCTAGTCTCCAATATAATATATAAAAGGATAGTATAAGAATGGAGGCCCCACCACAGATATAGGGGGGCACCATGCTAAAGGCCTTACCATGATCTCAAATTTTCCCTATTCGTTAAGGCAATGGAATCTTTCCCTACCTACTTCATCTAAGTCAAGGAGTAAGGCAAGGGAAGCTTGACTTTTTGATATCGATCTTTGCTTCACCTAATATTGTATCAAGGTAATATTGCCTTCTTGATTGATAGCAAGGGAGTAAGGCACAACTATTAAGGGAAGTTTGTTTTCTTGGTATCTAGCTTTGATTTGCTTCTAGATTAAGGCATGGATATTAATGAAAGCTTAATTTATGATTGATAACTTTGTTCCTACCCTACCGAATTAGTTATGCCCTACCCAATAAGGCAAGGAAAGCTTCCTTCCTGATATATAGTTTTTTTATTGTCATACCTACTTTCCCTATCTAGAATATATTCTTAGCTATCAAGGGAAGCTTACTTCCTAGTCTATAGCTTACATATATTCTTTCCCTACCTTCTTAGTTATGCCCTACCTACTTAGTTATTATTCCTGGCATGGGAAACTTGTTTGCTAATAGATATAATGAAAAATTAAGTTTTGAATCATGTTATATATGTAATAGATATATACTATTGAGTTAACCCTACCTACCTTACTTGAGTATGCCTTAATTGAATATTTGAGCCATACCTTAATCTTGAGAATGTCCTAACTAAATACATGAGCCATATCTTGATCTTGACTATGCCCTACCTACCTTCTTGTACTTGAGTATTCCCTACCTACTTATCCTTCTTTCCCTACCTACTTGAGTATTCCCTACCTACTTGAGTATGCCCTACCTACATTATTATACTTGAGTATTCCCTAAATACCTATCCTTATTTCCATACCATTTGAGTATTCCCTACTCGACAAATTACCCAAGTGATATCTTGATCTTGAATATATGAATCTAATCCTGACCATATATATCTTACTTGACCATATATTTAAAACTTAATACATAATTGAATACCCAAGGAATATTTTGAAATGAGGGTCCATTCTAATCTATTTAGAGAAAGGAGTGACTAAGGACGATCAGACACAAGCAAGAATCCACTACTCCCACCATAAAGGTATCAGAGGGAGTGATTAGGATTAAGGAGGGAAGAGGAAAGAGTGATTAAGGATGATGAGAGATGATGAGGGTCAATTAGGGAGTGATTAGGGATGAGGACGGAGTGATTAAGAATGATGAGGTAGTGACTATGGATTATGAGAGTCAATGAGGAAGTGATTAGGTAAAATGAGTCTAGATAAAGGAGTGATTAAGGATGATGAGTGACATTGAAAAAATATTTCACCATATCTATATATAGGGCCCATAATATATATTATTTGGGTGACCTTATCTACCCCATGTGTGAAAGATTGATTCAATATATTATTTCTTATTGAATGGTCACTAAAACATATGCTTCAAATGAGAGGGTATTGACTAACCATATTTTGAAAGGAAAGAGGGCATTCTAACCTATATAGAGAAAGGAGTGGCTAGGTATGATCAAGCACAAGTAGAAAGCCAGTAAACCCACCATAAAGTTATTGGAGAGATTTATTAGAGATGAGAAAATCTATTAGGTGAAGAAAATCTAGATATAAAAAATGTAAACTTCCCTTTTCTTACTCCTTGGCATAAATGAATTAGGTAGGGAAAGCTTCCATTGTCTTATTTCAGGTAGGGTAAGTTTGAAATCGAAGTAGGGCCTTCAAAATGGTGAACCCCATATATCTATGATGGGTCTTCCATTCCTAATCTATCCTTTGAAATATTTTATTAGGGCTTGAGGCATACTTAGAGTATGATAGGGCCCCATTTTGGCCTTTAGGGCCCACTAAGTCATGCCCAAAAGTAGCTCCTCCCTAATACATTTAATTAAGGCATATGCCCTTTATTACTTTCATAGATCAAGTTGGGTATAGATCACATTAGGTATAGATCGATTTAGGTTGGGAAACACACTCTACTAGCTACCGTATTAGAACACACTCTATCGGATTGGAACACACTCTACGTAAGCCAATTGGGCACAAGCAAAAAGCCATTGCACCCACCATCAAGGTATTGGAGGAAGTGAATAGGAATGAGGAGGGATGAGCAAGGAGGAGTAGGGATAAATAGGGAGTGAGTAGGTATGATGAGGGATGATGAGGGGATCATTAGGGATGATGATAGAGGGTGAGGGTCAATGAGGGAGTTATTTGTTGGAATATTGTCATTGATGTCAAATGAATTATAATTATTGTCAATGGAAGTGTCATTAACGCAACAGAATTATCATTAAAGTCAAAGGAGTTATCATTGAAAGAATGATATCATTAACATAATGAGGTCATAAAATAAGGTCTCAAGACTCAATAGACTAATTTAATTGAGATGTTTATTGAAACATTAATGATGAAAGCCAACCAGCATAAAAGAAGAATTTAATTAATGCAGCGATCAAGGAGTTTGTTTGTGTAAGTGCTTATGGTTAAATTTCCCCCCTCCCATACAAGATATGAAATAATGGTAACCATTGAAAGTGTTGACCCTTATTTGTATTGGCAATGATTTGGGAGTCACCCTCTTAGTTAAATTAAATTAAATAAAATAAAAGAGACATCTTTTGGTGAAGAAGTGCCTCTTTGATAGGACACCCCCTTTGTGAAGATCCTTTGAAGGCTATATAAGGTGGATACAAGGTTGAGAAAAATATGAAAATAATTATTTATATCATTCAAGCATAAACATATTTTTGTGGAGAAGGAAGAGGAGATTGAATTTACCATCATTTGTTGATGAAGCAACAATAGTAAGGTGGAAGATTGTTTCAGTAGAGGTTAATGCCTCAGAAATGAGAGATTGGTGTCTCTTTCTAAGTTGGTGCTTAGGAGTGGGGATTGGAGTCTCCAAGTAGATTGGTGCCTACAAGTTTTTTAAAACAATTATTATTTTATGACTGGATTTGGATGGTATATCCAAGCAGGTCCTCATTATGGTTTTTTCTAAGAGAAGGTTTTCACATAAATCTTGTGTTGCCTAATTAATTGTTCTTGTTTGAATGTTTTCTTTGTGAAAATTAATTTTAAGAAATTAAATATCACACAATGATTCAGCCCCCCCCTCAATGTGTTGTGTGCTTAACAATTGGTATTAGAGTTGTTCCTTCATAATCAGTGTAACAATGGAAGGTAGATCTCGAGAGCACACATGGTTAGTTAAGAAGGTTTCTCCACAAACAAAGCTCTGTTGTTTGACGAAACAAACTATTCATTATGAGCATAAGAATGCAAACTTATCTAATGGATCTTGGTTTTGATATCTGTAAATCAGTTTTGATTAGATATACAACTCTAAAAACTCCTCCAACAGATCAAGATGAAAAGAAGGCTAGTGAAAATAATGCCAAAGCAATGAAGATGATTTTCTGGGGCATGTCACAATTAAAGTTTGTCAAGATAATGCACTGTGACTCTACAAAATAAATCTAGGACAAACTTTAGAACATCTATGAGGGTGACAAGAAAGTGAAGAAGGCCAAACTCCAAACTCATAGGAGACAATTCAAGAGCTTGAACATGAAAGATGAATAAAATGTTATAAAATATCTTCTTTGTGTGGATGATATTATTAACACCATCAAAGGACTCAGTGAAAAATTTGAAGAATCCATGGTTGTTCAAAAAGTGCTAAGGTCACTTCCTTGAGATTTAATGCAAAAGTTTTTTCTATTAAATAAATAAAGGACATAGACTCATTAACAATGGATGAGTTGCATGGGATTCTCACGATGTATGAAATGAGAACTAAAAAAGAAAAACCATCTAAGAAGGAAGCAACCTTTAAATCTTTCAAAGAAAATGAAGAATAAGGAACCTGAATCAAGTGATGACACCAAGGAGCCTTTAAATTTATAAAGGATCATGCAAATACAAAGGTAAACTACCTTTCAAATGTTTTAATTGTGGTAAAATAGGACATTTTGCTACTAAGTGTTCACATAAGGATGATAGTGATGATGAGGAAAATCATAAAAAAGAAAATAAAAAAAGGATATTAAGCTTTAATACAAGAAAAACTGAAATCAAAATGGATATAATAAAAATTTAAAACACAAGAAAAACCTCTATTCCAAAAAGGGTATTAGCTCAACTGAGGAGAGTGATGAAAGCATATCAAACAGTGACAGAGAAAACTATTTTCATGGCTATAGAAATGAAAAATGATGACTCTACAAGTGAAGACACCTTATAATAGGAAGAAGATGTTGAAGATGAAGGAGAAGAAGATCTTGAAGAACTCATTTGTGTTTTAAGTGAGATAAAAGTACTCAAGAAAAAGAATCTAAAACAAAAATTACAGATTCAAATGTATGAAGAAGAGGATTGTGCTTTGAAAATAAGAAAGTCAAAAAATGTTGATGAGTTAGAAATGGTAATCATAGGCCTAAAGACTCAATTAGAAGAATTAAACAGGATAGATGAGGAAGTGAGAGCCCAACTAAAGACAAAGGAAGATGAATGTAGAAAGCTAGAATCTAAAATGGTTGTGTTAAGAATAGAATTGGAGAAGACCACTACCCAGCTAAAAAATAGCTTAAAGTTTGAAAAGAGCACCATAAAATTATGTGACATCCGAAATTATCAAAGATCACCATTCATTAAAACTGGTCTTGGTTATGAAGAGCACTAAAGAAGGGCAGAGTTAAAAAATGTAGAACCATTAAAGAAGGTATATGTAAAGAATCCCAAAAGCTACACAAATGCACTCAAAGGGCATGCGAATGGAGGAAGTGACAAGAATTAAGAGCATGATATTCCTCACAAAGAAAATAAACGTGAGTATATCTTTGTTAAAAACTTTAAAATATCATTCCCTTCAAAACAATTTAACATGATCAAATATCCAAGTTCCTTTTACGATTATTGTTATTTTTACAATTAGTTTGGGCATAGAGCAATAGAATGTAAGGTACATGAAAGAAATATGTATGCATGGGATAATGGTAGAAGTGCTTATAGATTTACAAGAATAAATTATAACTCATTTGCCCCTTTATCAAATTTCAATGAGAATTGTGTTGTTTATTAGAAATGCAATAACTATGGACATATAACTCAGTTATGTAGAAGTGTTTTTGTATAACCCCTAGATAGAAAAAGAAAGTGGATGCTCTTATTGTAAAGAAAAAAGAACCTACAAAAATCTATAAATAGAAACAAAAGGAAGTTAATCAAGACAAGGAGAAATCTATGCTTGTGTAAACAACATTTCATGTACAAGACGAAAGGCAGTAATGGTAAATTGACAGTGGATGATCAAGTCACATGATTAGAGACAAGAGCAATTTTTTATCTTTGAAGGAAATAAATAAAGGCACTATAAAATTTGGAGATAGTGCTATGGCAAGAATAGCTAGAAAAGGTACTCTTGGTATTGACAATGGGAAGACAAAAATAGAAAATGTCTTGTATGTTAAAGGTTTGAAGCATAAGCTTCTAAGTGTTAGTCAAATGTGTGATCATGGACACGTTCTCACATTGTATGCTCAAGGGTGTGAGATCAAGAAGGCAAATATAGGGAAAAAAATTATAGATGCTAATAAAACAACAAAAAACTTAATCATTCTTAGTGAAGTCAAGGGAGAAAAATGCTATATGGGTCAAATTGATGAAAGTTGGCTATGACATAAAATAATGGGCCATATAAACTTTGATAATCTAGTGAAAATCAGTACCAAGCAAGATGTAAGATATATGCCAAAAATTACAAAACCTTAAAATACTCTTTGCAAGTAGTGTTAGCATGGGAAACAAACAAGGGCGAGTTTCAAATCAAAGAAGTACTCAACAATTAATCCATTGGAACTAATCCATACAAAACTCTGTGAGCCTAAAATAATGCAAAGCATACAAGGAAACAATTATTTCATGTTTTTCATTGATGATTATTCTAGAATGAAATGGGTCACTTTTCCAAAATAAAAATATGAGGCATTTGAGAAATTTAAAGCTTTTAAATCCTTGATTGAAAATGAAACTGATTCAAAGATCAAGTGTTTGAGATCAAATCGAGGAGGTGAGTTCCTCTCAAATGAATTTAAAGAATTTTGTGAGCATCATGGTATAAAAATAGACTTCTCAGCTACAAAAACTTCACAACAAAATGGAGTTGTATAAAGGAAGAATCGAACTGTTTACGAGATGGCAAAAATAATGTTGAACGAATCTAATCTATCAAATCATTTTTGGAGAGAGGCAATTAACACTGTAGTCTACATTTTGAATAAATGGAAAATTAGAGTAAACAATATCAAAACACATTATGAGCTATGGAAGGGTAGACCAACATCAATTAAATGCTTCAAGGTGTTTGGGAGTAAGTGTTACATCAAAAGAGATGATGAAGAATTGGGAAAGTTTAACTCCAGAACTGATGAAGGTAATTTTAATGGATATTCCTCAAGAAGTAAGGCATATAGATGTTATAATAAAAGAATACAAAATATTGTAGAAAGTGCCAGTGTAAGAATGGGAAGCAAGGCCCCAAAAAGAGAGTGTACAAGTAAATGATCATTCAGAAGAGCCATAATACAAGGAGAAAGAACAATAAAAACAAAAAGAAGTGGAAGAAGAAGATACAAAGGCACCATCAAGATTTGTTAAAAAAATCACTCAGAAAGTCAAATTATTGGTGATATAGATATTGGGGTGCAAACTAGAAGAATATTTGTGAGTACATTTGAACATGTAAACTTCTCTTTTTTATCCAAAATAGAACCTAAAAACTTTGCAGAAGCTAGCAAAGATAAGTATTGGATCAATGCTATGGAAGAAGAATTGAATCAAATAGAGAAGAATGAGACGTGGGAACTTGTTCTTAGACTAAAATAAAAGAATGTGATTCATACCAAATGAGTTTTCAGGAATAAGTTGAACGAAGATGGTCAAGTGAAAAGAAACAAATCAAGGTTGGTTTAC
>JARHVA010002571.1:1277500-1357500 GCA_037957365.1 Torreya grandis
GCATGGTGACCAAAGAGTTGTCCAAACTAGGTGGAATTGTGAAGTAATTTCTAAGACACTTAACCTTTCAGACTGAAGGTTAAGGCATTGTATTATTTTTGCTTGCTTGTTGCTGTAAATTTATGTGCATCGCTGAGAAGAAATGATTCCAAGGAATTTGTATTTTCTCTTATGTTAGTGGTTATTGCCCCCTAGCCTTGGTTTGGGTTAACCCTTCCCAAATCTGATTACATCAGGGCAAGTCTCACCTATCAATCCTTAACTTGTATGGGTAGGTCAATGGAAGATAAGTGATACAGGTTTTGCTCTTAAAATTAGGGGAATGATATTTGGGTATCTACGATCAGCTTGTATGGGTAAGCCTTCCTTAGATAATTGAAACATTATGACTTAGGGAAGACTAAGGGTTCAACTTAAACTTTGAGGGCATGATAGGGTGTGAAAAGGGTTGAGTTTCTTGAGTAAGTTAGCAAAGTTTGAGCTCTTTGCTCATGGAAATGATTGCCTCAAACTGTTGGTAACCTATGACCTTACATGGGTGTGCTATCTAGTATCCATGATATGGATGGATTTAGTGGAGTAGACATGTCTCCATAGTTTGATTTGCTTGAGGATAGAAAGGCTACCCCACCTCTTTTTCTAATTATAACAAGCTGTTATGCAGAAAGTTTCATGCAATGACATTACAGTGACAACTATGGTAAATAGATAGATTTTGGCTTGGCCTGGGTGTCACTATAAGTGATTGGGAGAAATGATATCAAAAATTTATTATGGTGACAATGCCTAGGAGGCATTGTCTCATCTAATGTATTAGACTTTATAGTAAACCAAGAAGGTTTTATTACCTATTATGTTACCTGATTGGCTGAGTGACAGCTGTTATGCACCCTTAAAACATGCAAAAATTTGTAGAGCTAAAAATTTATGCATTTCAACTAAGTTAGGATTGATATTGTTATCCTCTTTCAAGTTAAATTGATGAATCAAGTGGCTTCGTAACTCCAAAAGGGGTGAAGTTAACTAGTTTTGGCATGATTATTATGATCATGGATCAATTTTATGTCTATGATGTATGTTTTATTCCTAGATATGTTTGTTACCATGTGTGTGTTGATTGATCCTAGATGGGTTATACACACATGGGGATGTCTATTCATGATAGAATTCTTCTTATCACCCATGAGGATGTCTATCAAGACATTGGATATGTCTTACAGCCATGATGTTTATTGCAATTTCTGATTGAACTTGATGATTATGAGGAATTATGATTTCTAAAGTAGTGATATGGTACTCCCCTTGAGCCTTGGCTAAGCTCACCCTTTCCCAAATTGATGTTGCATTAAAATAAACATCTCCATTCGACCTTTGACATGTTTGATTTAGTCAATTGGCTGAATTAGGATAAGCTTGTTGTTGGAATTATATGATAATGCCTAGACATTTATCGATTGCTTGTATAAGCAAGCCCTCCCATGAGGTTGCAATATGTTATCTTGGGAGGACCAAGGGTATAACTCAAGTCTAAAGGGCCTGATGGGGTGAGTGTGATTGAATTTTGTGAGTAATTTAAGAGTTTTGAATTGATTATGTGATACCATAGATAGGTATCTAATGTCCTTTGCATAATTTTTACACATCAGGTGGACTTATGTAGGTTCATAGACCCTTGTGCTTCACAAATCTGTGTTTGACTATTGTGATGTGGGAAATACCTTGACATAGTTTCTTATGACCAATTGTGCATTAACTTGTGTTGTTTTTTCATTCATGTACATTGTTATATGTTATTTTATAAGCCTTATGAAGTGTGAAAGTGTTAACTACATGGAATGTGTGAACTTTTCTTGCTATCTAGTTGGCTTTCCCAGTATTATCATTATGTTATACATATGATTATTGTGTTGTTAAACTATGATTTGAATTTAATCACTTGTGTTGTAACTCCCTTTTTGGAAGTTGTATCTCTTGTTAGGCTATCAAGGTATAATGTCGTGATGTGTTTGTGATCCCACATCATTGTTCTAGTTTTGAACATCGATGCAAGTATGAGGTTGAGGTTAAATAAATACTAATTTCGTAATGGTATAGACCAACTACGGTCTAGGGAATAAAGTTTTTCATAGGCTAAAAATACACACCACCCCTTTGCATGAGGTAACCACTTGATTCATTCAGAGTGTGCACCATGTGAGCCACATATTGGTCATGGGATCCTCCTGCATAATGGTCGCCTTATGGTTTAGTGTTCCTTTAACCACCTCTCAGAGGTTGTTTCTAAATAACCTATGTGAAATTTCATTGTGTTAGCCTTGTGAATCACTTATTGGTCCTACCTTGTGGATGTGTATGTAAATAAACAAGGAGGTATTTGTTGAAATGCATGCAAGCATTGACATGTGCAAGTAGACATATGATTTTGGTATTGCCTAACAATACCTACATATATATATATATATATATTGGTAGGATATATTTCTATATTATTTTATGCATGACTAGATAGTATGTTAAGTTTGTGTTTAAAATGAACACTATAATTCTTGATTAGGCATATTTTGTATGCTTGGGCACCCATATCTTTTTCTTTCTTGTATTTTACTACCATGGGGTAAGTGTAGTATGATGGTGGAACTGTGATTCCTGTAATCATTGTGTGAGCTCACAAAGTGTTGGAGAGCATGTGATAAACTTTTAGGTAGCATGTAAGGCTTAAGTTGGCTTCTCTTGTTGTTCAGTGTGTATAGTGTGGGATGTTATACTATCCCCTGAATGGTATTTCGTTGATTTGGAAGTAATCGGTCGAAATGGGTTACTATCTTCTGATAGCTTTCTATGATGAATGCTAATTAAATTATGTGTAAGACATAATGTGTGTCGGTATAGACACTATTTTAGGTTTGGATTTATGTTTAAAATCTTGACGAGATTATATAATTTACAACTACGATCATAAAATTTGCAGTTTATGTGATGTTTTCTCCTCTTAATGAGAGGGATTCCTAGCTAGTGTTTGATTTTCTATCAAAATTTTGATCTAAATGGTATAAATTTGATAGAATTTGCCTATCTTTTAAAAGCTTTCAGTTGATAGAGATGTGCCTAGAAGGAAAGGGAGACTTTTGTTATCCTTTATTGAGATGGAAAAATTTGTTCCCATGGTTGGTAATGTTGTTTTGCTTGGGAAGTCACGCCTATATGGGTGACTAAATTTTAATATTTTCTTTAAACTATGTTTAAAATGGTGGTATATCATTGGTATGTATGCTAAATACGAATAAAATTAGAGTTGTTAAACCTTTTTCCATGGTTGTGATTATCTATTTTGGCTATCATTAAATGACCTATGCATCATAAACTTAGATTGCATCTCAATTTGAGATGTGTATATGGACACTATTGCTATATAACTTTTGATAGCTCCATATTATTCTTCTAGTATTGTAAAATGACAGGTGAGTTGTTATGATTTTTCTTATGACTTGGATTAAGAAATTATATGGTTGTAATTATGATTTATATAGGGAATAACAAATGTATCTTGCCTATATAGTTTAGTGCACTCTCTTGTTTTACTATTATGTAAGCTGATGTTTTTGTAACTAATATTATAATTGAGTAGATGAAATCTTTGTATACAGAGTGATTAAGTCTCTGGGATAGTTGGGTCCTTGATTGATGATATAGTCATCAAGATGGCTCCTCTCTAAGAGGAGGAAGATGTCACGATCCTACCCTTGCATACCCTTAATCGACTGCTTAAATATTGATATATCAGATGTTTATCTATTAAGCATTAATATTATTATGTGTATAGTTATTACTGCACTTTCTTGTTTAGTTGGATTGTATTATCAGATCTTGATGTTGTGATATATGATTTTAGGTTGATGCATTTATCATGTTATAATTTTGCATGTGATGATGTATGAGTTATTTGATGTATTTAATATTTGATTACAATTCATTACTATTTAATCATTTTTATTGATTATTGGATTAGATACTTCTGATGGATCCACTTGATGGTTGTAGGTACTGACTATGGTCTAGGCTGGATGCTGAGATTGACTCTTGGAGTAACAAAGTAGTTTTGAGCAGTAAGATGAGTTCTGACAGGTAAATGTATTAAAACATAGACTTTAAGCCACTATTTGGTTATGTTTGTTACTCTTTATTTATGTTGTTCTTTCTAGTATTGTGCATAAATTATCCTTGTTGCCCTATGCAAAGTGATCATTCTATCTTTTAATATTATCGAGTTGTACATGGTGGTGTTTGTTTCTTGACTGATCATTTTGATTAGCATTTACTTGTCAATTATGTATGTGTTCTTTTATACTTGTTGGTCTTTGGTGCTTTGTGCATTTACTTATTCCTTGTTGTAGTTTTGTATTCCCCATTATTCTTGGGCATAAGTAATTTTGGGTTTTGAGCCATGATGATGTGGCACACTCCTGTTTTTATACTCACTGCAATGTATTTGAATTATTTATATATATACAAATATATAGATATAATTATATATAAATATATATATTCAAGTGGAATTATTTATGAATTTTAGCCATGATGGCATGACGGTAGGTGAAAGGGAGTATGGCATAGACAGGAAGGAGAGAGGATGGTATGGGAAGGGAGGCATAAGGAAGAAGTATGCAGGGGGTAGATAAGATGTGTATGGGTAAAGCATGGGG
Organism: Torreya grandis; assembly: GCA_037957365.1. Classification (NCBI taxonomy): domain Eukaryota; kingdom Viridiplantae; phylum Streptophyta; class Pinopsida; order Cupressales; family Taxaceae; genus Torreya; species Torreya grandis. The sequence continues at coordinate 1,282,201 of JARHVA010002571.1, forward strand.
GCAGGGAGGAGAGAAAGGAGGATAGAGAGAGAGAGAGAGGAAATATATGTAGTTGGGAAGAGAAGTAGAAGGAATGGCAGTGAGAGGAAGGAAAAAGGATGACATGTGTGGAGAAAGGGTAATGTGGCAACAAAATAAAGGATAGAAATGTGTGAGGGACAAGAGCATAGGAGTTGTGTGGGAGAAAAGAAGATAGAACCCATGGGAAAATAAAAAGAGATGAAAGGAAATAAAATAATGAGTAGGAAGAAGAAGTCGGGAACAGGTGTGGGAAAAGAAGGAGAAACACAGCAAGGAAATACAGAGGAAAAAAATAAGGAAAATATAGTAGAAAAGAAACATGTGTAGGATAGGTGAGAAAATAACATAGAAAGGAGGACATAGTAGGATTTGGGGGTGCAACTTATCACCAGATCATTAGAGTCACAGTGAGGGTGGACTCATTGTGGAAAGGAGGGAGGTAATGCTTGGCACATTTTAAATTCTTGTCCCCTACATAAATTGGTAAGTCATTCTGACGTAAGTTGATTATCTTCATAATGGGGGATGATTTTTAGTGAAGTCAACTTATATCGATATTACTCTCTTGTTCATAACCTTGCCAAAGTTAAAATGATTATATTGTTTATTTTTCTCAAACCTAGAAGTGATCAAATTCTGTGTATGTCGAATGCCTGACTATTTAATGGGATGTGTATTTTATTAAATTATTTATGCCACAGCTTCACCTACTAAACCTATGACTACATTTTTATTCTGACTATGATATTTGACCATGACCTTTTACCTTGAGGGACGCTATGCCCTATTCCTTTGGCTGCATACTTTTGGTGGTTCGATATATGATATGAAACATATAAATTGTTATCTTCCATTTAAAAACCTTGAAGAGGAAATTTGGTGTGGTCTTTATTATATATAATTTTCCATCAAAATTATAAAACAGATTTGGGGGTTATTAAATTCCATGAACATAATTCTATTATTATCAATTTGTCCCTTTCAACCAATAATTGTTCAAGATCTCATAGAATTCTTCAAATGGATTTTGGGAAGGTTTATTATACTTTTCCAAAATGGATTAAAAAATATTTGGGCCTTTAAAATTTAAAAGAATTGAGATTATTATGAGACATATGGGTGTTGGCTTCTCATTAAAATCATTAATAATGAATTAAATCGATGGGGTCTCTTAAAAAGATTAAAGAGCCGAGTTTTATACCTAGTTATATATTTCCTTGAATTGAATTGATGGGAGTTCCTTTGAACCGGTTGTGCATGTAACTATTGACTAGCATCTTTTGTATATTTAGATATGCTTTATTTTTTGGGATGAAGCTCCATATATTGTATTTAATATGAACCAGTCAGTTATATATATATATATATATATATATATATATATATATATATATATATACACACACACACACACAAATGTATGAAACATGGATTGGATCTTTTCTGTTTTATAAACTGGTTACTCATGTTCTTTATATGAGTTTATTTTCCTTCACAAATTATTATATGTGGATTTAATGGAAGATTTTTGGGTGCTAATTCTGGGTATAGTTTTATTGTGGCCTCTTGTTCAATCCTACGTGTTTGTTTACTTTTGGTTCTTTAGAGTATGGATGAAGCCCTATTGAATTATCCTCTATAAGGTGGGTTTTTATTTTAAATCTAAACCATTTAAAAGGTTATTGTACCATCTACCATGTTGAACCCATTTTTTTTTATGATCTGGGATCATATGAGGTCGTGATACCTCATGATGATCCCCCAAATATCTTATAACGTTCATTGGCATTTACATCTTGTGTTGTTTTGAATGCTTGCTGAGAATTTTTAGATGTCATCAATTATAAAACCTGTTGGCATTATTTTAATCCAAAACAAGTGTTTGGTCTGAGTGTTTATGTTGAATGTTTATGACTTTGGATCGATTATGGTTTATAATCGATTATGGGTTGGATTTCTTGCTAGATCCCATAATTATTGCCTTGAGATTGTGGTATGGCTGAATTACCAGATTATCCTAATTGGTTATTTTATGTGTTGGTCCTTTGACCTAGTTATGTATAACTATTAAGATATATGTGGTGTTTCTATCTTGATTTATGATTAGGTGGAGTGTACCCTCATTAGCGATCATGCCCTTTTTGTTGGTGTATGTATTTTGTTATGGTGTCCTTTGGTTTGAAATTCAACTTGCTCAGAACTTCCTTCTTGATCCTATGTGCCAAAACCACCATCTAGCTGATGGTTGGGGTGGTAAGGGCCATCGATGGTTGGGATCATAAGGTTGGTTGGGAGGGTTTGTCTAGTTTAGTGATTTGTGGCCCATGCTTGGATGATCCTACGAATATATGGAGTAAGTTGGTAATGAATTTTCTATGTTGTTCATACATTCTTTACTTAGTTGATGATGTTTAATGATTAATTGACTTTGAACATAGTTATTATCTTACCATGATTTGATGTTGGGTAATTATGTTGACATGCTAACCTATGTAGATGAAATGTGGGGAAAAGGAATGCAAGCTTAAATAATTATAAGATGAAATTGTACAATGCTGAAAGTAATTCATGGCATATGTAAAGTAATTAAATGTTAATTAGTTTTTCCACCTTCTACCAAAGTATTTTGTTGACATAACTAATGTGGTATTACTCCTTGAGTTATCAATGGAATTAATCATCGCATTGTTGGTTTCTTGTTTGAGGTATATAATATCGATTAGTTAGATAAGATGGTTCCATGGATATCATGAGTGGATTTATTCAGGATTATACATATGTTACTTGATATAAAAACCCACATAATTGTTAATAAAGTAATATGGCCTAATGATTATCATTGGTGCATTCCCATAGATCTCTGAATTTGGTGTATAGGCATACTTAGATATGCTCATTGGATTTTTATCATAGATTTATAGTTGGTTGTCATTGTTAAATGTTATAGTAGCATATTACCTTCCTTATTATCATTATGGTAATAACCTATAATTAGTTTTGGCATACTTGGTGTAGTAATTACTCTTTGGACAATTCTTATAAAACTCCTATATAGTCTCTTAACTTAAACCATCATGGTAATATTGGTGTAGAGATTGCTTAGGCAATGGATTTCCATTTATTTTGTGTTTAACATATTTGAGTGTGTCAACTTGGATCATTAACAATTTGAATTTCAATTGGAATGATAGTCATTGAGTGTTATCTATTTATGTCCTTGGAGATGTGTGTGTGTGTGTGTGTGTGTGTGTATTTGGCTCATTTCCCTTTTATGAAGGCATGAGTAAATGGAGTTATGCTTTAGTGATTTGCATTTGTGTATGGAGTTTAGATATTCCTTGAATGTTGTGTTTAATCAATCCTATCATTGTATGGTTCTTAACTCTTGAGGTTAATTGATTTTATTGTTAAAATAAATAAATCATGATTTGGCTAGTTTTTGGGGTTGTCTACTATGGAAGTGTTTCATTTTAATATTTAGAATAAACAGCTAGTTATGTTTGAAGAAATAAATCCTAAATCATTGCAATGTGAAGTAAATGGTAATACCTTATGATACATTCCCTTAATTTTATGCTAGGAATGAATTGGCTGAAATTATGTATATGTTGATTATCTCTTATGTACTAGTTATGCATATTACCTTCTTTTTTACTGAGTGAAAATTCCTCATTGAGTACAACATTGTTATTGGCATGAGCTTATATGTGTAATAAATTCATGCAAAACCTTATCATTATGATTTTTATAAATTGGTTCATGTTAAAACCAACCGTATGCATGAATAACTTATATTGGTGCAATTAGGAACCATATTATTCTACCATGTTGGGTATGATGGGAAAATGGATGTGAGCATGCTTACTTTGTAGTTGTCCTTATAGGAAAAATACAATTACCAAATAATGTTGTATATACTAGTGTGTTGTAAAATGAAATGGGGTCACTTCATTTCTAAACCCTTGGTTGTAAGAGTTAATCATGCTTAATAATTCCTGATTTATTATATGGCTGGAAATGTTAAAGTGAATGTGAAATGGAATGGCTTTTATGCCTTCCTTATCTAAAACATTAGTTGATAAGATAATAAATGTTAGTGAATATATGGATTTTAATTGCCATGTACTTGGGGGTGTCCTGATTTCCCATTAATTTTGGTATCACATTGGCTATTTTCTAATTTGGAGTTGATTATAACGATCCAAGGATTGGTCACCAATATATTCTTGCTTGTTAGACTAGTAAGTCATGATTGTATCTTCTTCCATCTTTTTAGATTATGGTAAGCATACATATAAATATATTTGATCATAATATCCTATGAAATTGATGTAATGTTACATGCTCAAGAGACTTAACATAGTATGTATGCACTCTAGATGGTAGTGTGTTGCTATATGTGCTTAACAGGATAGATATTATGGCTAACTATCATTAGGGGCAATGTTTTATTATATTCTATGTCATGGTCTTATAGTGATCGACATGACTCAAAGGGTTAAGATTAACCTTTCTAGTTATGTGTACGTGGATACACTATGCTAGTGTCACTTGTTTCAATAAGTGAGGTTCGGGTTGGTTATGCATCTAATGCATACTCAAATATGCAACTTCAAAAAAATATTGGGGTTATTTCAGCACACTTATGGTTATAGGTTATAATTTAAGTCAAGATGATGAATCTTCTGAAGAGAATCAAACACTTTACATGCCCATGATTGGTAGCTTCTTATACACCACAACATCAAGGCCAAACATCATGCAAGTTGTAGGATTAGTAGCAAGGTTTCAAGTAGCCTCAAAATAAACCCATGTGCAAGCCATCAAAATAATATTCAAATATTTAAAAGGCACATTGGATTATGGTTTGTGGTATCCAAGAGGGGAATATTTCACATTGACAACATACACAAATGCAGATTAGGCAGGAAGTGTTAATGAAAAAAAGAGTATGAGTAGAGAAGCATTCTTTCTTGGAAAACATCTAGTGTCTTGGCTAAGCAAAAATTAGCCTTCCATTTCTTTATCCATAGTTGAAGAAGAATGCATAGTGACAGTGTCTTGTTATACACAAGTACTTTGGATGAAGTAGACATTGAATAATTTTAAGATAGAGTACGATCATTCAATTTTAATACATTATGACAACACTAGTGTAATTAATATTTTAAAGAATCTGGTTATGCACTAAAGGACAAAATATATTCCAATAAAGTATCACTTCTTGAGAGAATAGGTTGCAAAACAACATGTAAAGCTAGAGTACATTACCAAAAAGGAACAAATAGCATATATCTTCATGAAACCCCTCCCAAAAGAAAATTTTGAGTTTCTATGGTATAAATTAGGATTAATCCATTCTTCATCCAGTCATTAAATCTGTTAATAGAAGCATCAATTAAGTAGGAGCTAATAATTGCATTATTTAGCTCCATAGATACTTTGAGGATGTACATTATGATCATATTGTATATCCCTTTGCCATTGATGTCAAAGGGGGATAATTAATGAAATGGAGATCAAAAGAGGATAACTACAACAAGGAGTTTCTCTACAAATTTTCCATCAATGACAAAGGGGGTGATTGTTGGAATATTGTCATTGATGTCAAAAGAATTATAATGTTGTCAAGAGAATTGTCAACAAAAGTGTCATTAATGTAATATAATTATCTTTAAATTCAAATGAGTTATCATTAAAATAATGATATCATTAACATAATGATGTCATAAAATAAGGGCCCAAGACTTAACAGGGTGATTTAATTAAGATATTTATTATAGAATTAATGATGAAGGCCAATCACCATAAAAGAAGAATTTAATTAATGCAGTGATCAAGGAGTTTTTTTGTGTAAGTGTTTATGGTTAAAATTCCCCCATCCCATACAAGATATGAAATAATGGTAATCATTGAAAGGGTCAAACCTCATTTGTATTAGCATTTATTTGGGAGTTGCCCTCTTAGTTAAATAAAATAAAATAAAAGACACATATTTTGGTGAAGAGGTGCCTCTTTGATGGGATGCCCCCTTTATGAACATCCTTTGAAGGATATATAAGTTGGATAGAATGTTGAGAAATATATATAATTAATTCTTTATATCATTCAAGCATAAGCAGATTTTTGTGTTGTGGAAGAAGAGGAGATTGAATTTGCCATCATTCTTTGATGAAGTAACAATAATAAGGTGGAAGATTGTTTTAGTAAAGGTTAGTGCCTCAGAAAGAAGAGATTGGTGTCTCTTGATAAGTTTGTTCTTAGCAGTGGGGATTGGTGTCTCCATGGTGCCTACAAATTTTTTAAAAGAATTATTATTTTATAGTTTGATTTAGATGGTAGATCCAAGCATTTCCTTATTGTGATTTTTCTTGAGAGAGGGTTTTTCACATAAATATTGTGTTGCCTAATTAATTGTTCCTTTTTTAATGTTTTCATTATGAACATTAATTTTAAGAAAGTCAAGTTTTATCATACACTGATGCACCTTGCCCCTACCCCCCATTTAGTGTGTTGTGTGCTTAACATGATTAGGGATGATGAGGGAGTGATTAGGGATGATGAGTGATAGTGAAGGTCAGTGAGGATGAGGAGGGGGTGATTAGGGATTATGAGGGATGAGGGTGGAGTGATTAAGGATGATGAATGAGTGATTAGGGATGATGAGGGATAATGAGGGCCAATGAGTGAGTGATTAAGGATCGTGAGGGTCAATGAGGGAATGATTATGGAATATGAGGGATTAGGAGGGAGTCATTAAAGATTATTAGGGATGAGGAGGGAGTGATTAGGGATGATGAGGGAGTGATTAGAGATGATGAGAGATAGTGAGGGTCAATAAGGGAGTGATGAGGGATAATATATAATGAGGAGAGAGTGATTAGGGGTGATGAGGGATGAGGAGAAAGTGATTAGGGATGAGGAGAAAGTGATTAGGGATGAGGGAGGGATGATGAACAAGTAAAATTAGCATAAAGTAGTCATTTGTTGTGTGTAGGTCATCAATGTGACCTATGTTTCTCCAATCACACCACTTTGGCTTAAATTGAAGTGAGTGGTTTGTAAACTTTAATTTTGACAAACTCAAGACTCCTAAAAATTCTAGTAAAAATTCAAAAAACAAAAAAATCTTTAAAATGACTATATATTTACCCAAAATAAATATCAATTACAAAAATTATGTCCTGAAATTCATAAGTTTAATACTAAAATCGTGAAAATACTTAAGTACTGACTAGATTAGATTTTGAAAACTATATCCCACATCGTAAGGATTGTAATTGTCATATAACTCTATCATATGTATAATGACCCTAATTTATTATACTTACTAAAATAAATTTAAAGTATAAGTTTACATTTATATTGTTACTTTTATATTTCTTATTATGAAAGTAAAAATATAAATATAAACTTATATGTAACATTTATTTTAGTAAATCATCTACCCCTTTGAATAGATATTTTATGCTTTGTTATGCAAAGTGAAAGGAATGCATACACACTATAGTGCATGTGCATTCCTTTCACATTGCACGAAGAAAAGTAGACACCCATTCCAATAGATATTTTATGTTTTTTAGTGTAATGTGAAAAGAATGTGTATGTACTATAATGCATATGACTTATAACATGTACGCATTATAACACATATGGACTATGTTTTGTTTGAATTTAAAAACTAATCCTTTTAGTTTAGAAATGGTTTAGATTCTCGAGCCAAAAGCTTAGACCTATCAAAACACAACCAAATATGAGAGTTTCGATAGAAAACAATAAAATTCAACTTTTATCATCAAATACACTATGAATTTCAACAAGAAAATTCATAAAATTACTATCATGATAACGAGAATGCTTTCCTCTTTTCAAATATATGATTTTTATAATTTTTGGACTATTTTAAGGTTTTAATCTATGTTGATTACTAACTATAACTTTTGTAGGCCACTACATGCCATAAATATACCTGCCTATATATGCTTATGCATATTTTTTTTGTTGATTCAAATGTGTGTGTGTGTGTGTGTGTGTGTGTGGCTACAAACTAGGCCTAATTCTACATGCATTTAGAGAAAAAACTAGTTTTTATTTTTTCTGAGGCAGTTGGGGAGTTGCACGATCGACTATCCATTTTTTCAGATTTGAGAATCTATTTAATTATAAAATTAATAAGAATATTCATCTAAAATTATAAAAAAATATAGGTTACAAACTAAATGATCTTATCTAAAGTTTCACAAAAGGGTTTTGAACAATATTAAACTATGCTCAAAACATGAGTGGTTGTACGACTAACTATCTACTATGTTTTCTTAAAAATAAAATAGGAGTTCAAACTGTAACTCTGATACCACATATAAAAACCACTATGGGATCTACTTAGAAATATGTTAATTTTTTTAAATTTAAAACAACATATAATTTCATTAGATTATCCCATGAGAATCTAATTAGTGATCCATATAAAATACTATAAGTATGATAAGTGTAAAATAAGCATGTGACATTCATCACTGATCACTATCATCAAAAGAAACACATCATAACCAAATATAGAAAGTAATTACAAATATCCAACTATGGTTGGTACAAATATATAGCCACTATTATCAATGTACAACAAATAAGTAATTACAACTTATCATGATAATGTTTCAATAATAAATACAATTCAATGTAAATATATAAGATACATGGCTCCATGGAGTATAAGTTTTCCAAACTCTATTATCTATGATAATCTCAAATGTTGTCTCTAAGTAAGTACTATTGTGAGGAGGGAGAGTATCATCTAAGCACTTTTACACATATAATTTTCCATCATGGAATGGCCCTGCCTTCATGGATGAGTAGATAGCGATGGTGCTAGAATCCAGAGAGATAAGCTAGTACCCATGTGCTATATGATTTCTAAAAAAAATATGCAATGAACCATAAATAAATATGTTCTAAAAATATATCACACAAACATGTAAATCATATAAATGAAATGACAATGTCTCACTAACATTACTTCAGCCAAAGTTTATAATAGTTAATGATCTCTATGATCGATCAATTTCAAACACACTGCTTGATTGGATTACCTTCATCTAACATTGTAATGCTAGTAAGCTAGTGAAGTCCATCTCACTACTGACTCAATACCAACAATGCAAGATTTGATTAATGATAGTATAATGAATAGATTCATATAGATTACATCCTACTATCAATCATAAAACATGCTAAGCATAGGAATAATATAAATGCATACATTTATTCCATCAAATGTATGAATAAATCTCACAATATTATCTATCACATAAATAATTTAACATAATAATTATAGTTTATACCATCTGGTACACTATACATTTAAATTGGAATTTTCTAATTCTTATAAATAGTTTCCAATAAAAGGCACTCTGTGAGATCCCATAATATCATAGTCCATTGTTCTTAAGCCTTCATTCTCTAATCCTAGCCTTTCATGCCTAGTGTTATACTAGTTGGACACTAGCATCATAATAAGGACACCAAAACAATAGGAACACACCACAATACACTAATACATGTTACATATTTATATACGCTTATATATACTAGCACACTTTTGAGTATGTATTACACCCTCTTTTCAAAGGAATAATATGCAATACATTAGCCTATCTAGCTGAGAGGATTCAATCACTATGGTTTTTAATATGGATCTTTTTCTATATCAACTCTTACCTATATATGGTCGATTTAAAGTATAATCACACCCACAATTATCAAAACAAAACATACTAATTATATAGATGGACTTGGCATGGTTTTTCAGTTTACTTCCTTTTCATAGTTCTTTATTTTTATACGTCACTGTATATGTTAATAAATATCACTTCAAATATATTATCATATATATATTAATTATTGAAATACAAAATCTACATATAAAGAGTCATATATGTAGACACCTAAATCTGGCCATCGATAATCTCTAATCAGGGTTATGGCTAGTTTCCATCCAAAATGCATAATCTGGCCTAAAAACACTAAAACACACTAAAAGATGTGAAATTAACATATTCAAGTGCCAATTTTGGCCAGGGTATCACTAAATGGGATAATATAATTTATGGGCTAGCTAACTTTGATCAGATCATTCTGAGTCAAAATGCCAATTTTGCATCTAGGTGCTATGGATTGCTCTTTCCTATCAAATCTTCTGCATTAGACATGTGCCTTTGTTATTTGTTTTTTGTAACATATTAAATGAGAATATAGTTCCAATGGATCTGACATCACCTTCTAATTCCAATCCAGTCAAATTTTGGATCAATAACAAGGCATTCTGATCAACTTGAGTGATTTGTGCACAAAGTGTTTAATCATGCTTAAGAGATAATTAACCCAAATCAAGGCCTAATTAATAATTCAATGAAAAATTATTGAATACTTATTTTTGTAAATTAATATTGAATTTCTACATCATCAGGTGACCTCATTTCTTGGGAAGATATCTCTAGGCCATAAATGCCACAAATATCAGAATTCATGCCTCCCATGCCTCATCAATGTCTTCCACGATGCCCTCCATGCCTTTTAATTTCCATTTATTCTAATGTCATGATGAGGATAATTAATAAATTAATTCCAAAAATTGAATTAATCCTCAACTACACATCTCAATCTCAGGATGGATGGTTTAGGTTGATTATAGACATTTGTAAAAATCTATAAATAGGATGCCTTACCACATCATTTCTAAGCTATTTTGGTGAAAAGTTATAATGTAAAAATATCTTCACGAATCCGTTGTAATTAGTGTTACCATGCCAAATTGATTTCAATCCAAGCTAAGCCACAAGCCAAAAGTGCCAAGGACTTCATAAGCAAGAGATGGAGGTAGCCAAGCTTCCATTGCCAAGGACTTCATAAGCACAAGCCAAGCAAGCCACCACTACAAAGGCATTTGAAGCATCTAAAGAAGGTGAAGGAATTATTGTGTTTTCATTCCTTATTTTTTAGTTGTGTTTGTCATTTTATTTTGTTACCTAAGCTCTCCCTAGTGTCTAGGCCTAGAGATGTTATTCTATTAGTGTGCTTATTTCATTTTGTTTTCATTTTAGAACTAACACCATACTAACTATCCTCTCTTGAGTCAAATTTCTAGATCACAATATATTTGTTACCTATTATAAAAACTTAAATAGATCTATATTTGTAATTATCAACATTATTACATAAAATTAATAAACCTATTTAAGTTAATAGATGGATCAATATATTAACTTAATTGAATTATCACTTAATCCATACAATACATAATATTAATGGATCTCGTAACTTAATCAATGAAGTTAAGGTAATATTGCTATTAAATGTTATTACGGGTCGCAGATCAAAACATATGCTACTATGATTTTAAATTATGTTACAATGTTTCACATATTTGTATGTCATATGATATAAAATGTTTTGTACCTCTATCATTTAATAACATTACAATTAGTTTGTTGTTCATTGGACATTGCTAGTAAAAGACTACGTCGCCTACCTATGTAATTCAGGGGAAAGTATATATATAAATCATCATACAAATATATATTGTCATAGTTTAGGAGGTTAAACAATTTTCATAAATCTACTTATATCTATACTATTATACGGCCCCTAAATATATAACTATTTTATGTGTCAATAGAATTATACAGTTATAGAATAATATCACGATGCCCATGATATATCTGCATACTTCTAGTTTTAAGTGAGAATGGATACTTTATTTATATTTTGACTCATATATAGCACCATTCATACTAAAATTAATGCATAACTATACTCAGATAGCCTAAATTGTTTGGCAAAGATATTAGCATAGTTCATCATTTGCCTGTATTGATGTGTTCCTACATATATAGTGACTTAAATCATTGTATGAATACTTCAGATTTTTTGTTTATAAATCAACTCAAGGCATATAGGTCACCATTCACATACAGTCAATATACCTTATATATATAAATATGCACAATCTATTTAATACAACATACTTAGCTATACAAATCCAAATACTTATCTTTTTAATCCTAAATTGATTTTTATGCTGACATATGTAAGTCACGGCTCATATTGAGATCAATGAATATTCACACACATGTATATAGTCTATTATAAAGAAAATCATGCTGGAATATAACCTATTATTTTAATATGATTCATTATACATATATTAATTTAGCTCATTGTATAAAAATACTCAGCTCAATATGTATTCAAACATTTTTGGTGTATATATATTTATACAATTTGCTAAGTGTAAAATACCTAGTTATATATATATATATATATATATATATATATATATATATATATATATATATATAGATCGTTCCATAATAATTTTGTATAACATACAAAGATCACTTTATATCATAGTGATCCTAGAGTTCTGATGGGATTCAAAAAAAATTATATAATTTTATGTATCATAGCTCACTACAATATTATCAAATTTATACAATATTCAACATAAACACACAAAAATTAATTACATTGCCTACCTGGAAAATTGCTCTGTTGTTCAAGCTTCTTTGCCTTCTCTTCCCTTCCATTCTTCACACTCTCTTCCCTTCTGTACTGCGCTCTGACCCCCCACCTCCCTCTTTATCTTTCTTTATTCCTCTTCATGAATATGGCTTTTTCCTCCTTTTTTCTTTGCTTTATTCATTATTATTTTTCTTTTTCCTTAAGGGTATGATGCTTAGCCTTAAAGCAGATCTTTTTTTATTTATTTTAAGAATTTATTCTTTTATTTATTTTTCTCCTAAACATTAATTATTATATTTTATTCATTTTATTTCTAATTACAAAAATTAATATATTTGCTAATTAAATTATCACCTCTAATATCATAATAACTTAATGATTAATTCATTAATCAATAAATTCAAATTTACTCTAATATGTAAATTACATCTCCAAAAATATTAATGGTTATGAATACGGCATGAATGCAATCACACAAGATGAGTTCGATATAACCATTAAACTAAGATAATCATGCGTAAACAATTCTAAATGTAACCAATCATCATAAACATAATAACGCTAAAATTTTTACTATGTATCTAATATATACTATTTAATGTGGTGTGTGTAGGGTTCTAGTCGTTCTTCTATCATCCTCCAACAACTCCATCTACATTACCTTTTACGACGATGCTCTCCCTTTGTCATGCTCTGAGGGATGAGTCTCATATGCGTCAACCTCACAACAAACATGTAGTTAGTCCATAAAACCATAATATATATATATATATAGTTGAAATAATAACTCATCACAATCATAATCTAAAAATATCTACTATAACTAACTTATAGCAATGTAATCATGTAATCTAAGCAATATTCAACTGTCTTATACCAATATATAACTCATAGCTTAGACAAATAATAAACAAATTAAATTGTCAACTATAAATATCAACGGATAAACAAGTGAGTTTGCTTAGCAAAAAATTAAGATGTAACATAATGATTATGTTATTTTTAATATTACATCATTATTTTATGATATATATCATGATGTATTAGATTAACTACCTTCTAATCATGAGTTGGATGCAAAAACTTTCATCCCTTAAAGCATGACAGAGGGAGAACATCATCAGAGAAGGTGACATAGATGGAGATGGTGAAGGATGATAGAAGAAATGTTAAACCCATGCACACATCACATTAGATTTTATATGCATTGTGTGTTTAGATTGTTAGAGTTAATATATTTTTAAAGTTAATTGCAATTAACTATTAGAGTTTACATATTATAAATGTTAGTACATAGATATGAAAAAAATATTGTACGTGATTGCATTGTGTATATTTTACATAGACTTAGTTCTTAATGATGCATTATGATTTTATAGATTACTTTACTTATATTTATTTATGATTATAGGAATGTAAATCTAGTAAATCATATCTAATTACTATTATATGTAGACTAACAAAATGTCTTTAAAACATTTTAGAACATTTTCTTGCTATTATTGATATTTGAGAATATCAATATACGCTAAGCTATTAAAATAACAAAAGACATAGTTAGCCTATATAAACTAGTAATAACACAAACTATTATCTTGTTATAATTAAAATAAATAATTGTCTATTCTATCATTTTGATATAAGAAGATAATTGACATTGTGTTAGTCATATTACCATAAAAATAAAAGAGATAATTACCTTTATTAGTTATTGAAGGAGGTTGAATTATCCTAAATACTATCTTAAGATCTATGCCTAAACTTGTTATCATGCATGACTACATTGAAGTTGAACTGATATTTATCTTTACTAATAATGTTTTAAGTGGACTTATATGAGTGAAATACTCAAAATTGTAATGTAGAGTAACATGTACAATTTTAAAATGAATATATACTAATGATTGAAGGAAAGAGGAAAGTTTGAATTAGGGTTTTCTTAAGTTTTGTTAATGGCAGTTAACTGGTTTTAAGTCACTGTTAAAATGGCAAAACATGGTTATTGCATGGTGACTACAAGGTGGGAAAGATTTCATACAAGGATTGATGGGTGAAGTAGAATAGAATAAAAGGTGAGTTGAGAGGAGAATGGGGATGGCGAAGAAGAGAAGGAAAATATAGAACAAAGAGGAAAAAGAATTCAAATTCATTTTGTCTCAAATTTAAAAGTGACTTACCAAGTTGGTGAAGAATTACTTTCATTTTCTTATTTATGATTTGAATTCCTAGGGTTTAAAAATATATGAAAATTATAATAGAACATAAGCTTAGCCCTATGGATGGCTTGGCCATCCATAAAACTAAGCCAAATACCTTCTAAATCCCTAAGATTACAAACTAGTTTTTTTTGGGAGTTGAGCTGTTAGGGTATAATGGATTAAATTTCATAAATATACTTTGCCCTAGCTTAAATCAAAACCATGGATAGATGGTACTATTGTGTATATATTTATATAACTAAGTTTTTAAATCCTTAAAGATATATACATGGGTGAAATATGTTTGAAATCAATATATATTTATAAACTTAGAAATATAGTAACGGTTTATTATGTATATATCTATATACATACATATGGATATATGTTTGTGTGTAAGGATATATATAGGTTTAAAATATTATATAATTATTAAGTTTGAGTTAAAATGGTTTTCAAATGGTTTAATAAAGAAGTCTGCATACTATCAATTCAATTTTATACATACATAAATAAGTTGATGTATGGATTATCGACTTGATAACAAACTGTATAAATTTTGATAGATAAAACTATGAACAAAATTCATATATTTCTACATATACTGATTTTGGGTATTTAGGAATAATAAAGATGTAGGGTGCATATATATTCATATATGACCTATGTATATATGTGAACATGGCATATATATATATATATATATATATATATATATATATATATATATATATATATATATATATATATATAAATAATTATGTTGAAGCCATAATTATAAGTTTTTAACATTGCAAATAGTCCTATAACCGAACTGTGTAATATGTGGTAGTATAAGTATACATTTATACTTATGTTGATTATGTTTTAAGGTATTCATTGAACAAAGAATACATACATATGTATATATGTCGACAATGTGTGTTTAATTTAATTATGAATAGTATATATACATATATATTATATATGTATCAGTTGTTTATTGCCTTTTTAAGCATAGTATGTTATGATGACTATGCATATGTACATACAAAAAAATTGGGAAATAAACTTTAACAAGTTAAAGAATGAGATTGTGTTTGAACAAGGTGTATACATATATACCTTTGATTGTGTATTTTTACTCAAACAAGATGATATAAATATATACAATTTATATATAACAAAGACAAGAATTTCAAGAGTTTCTATGAGTAGATGTCTTTAATTATATGAATGGAAACTTTATGAGTATATACCTAAATAGACTATGCAAAAATTGTTATAATTATGAGTATGAAACAGAGAAGTATGTATTTAAGCATTTAGAAAAAAATAGAGTATTAAATTTGGAATGATTTTGGGGTCAAAATTGTACCACGACTAATATGAAGTTTATTGTGAATCTAGTTAGAGGCTGAATGAATTATCGAGACCCTTTTTAAATGTATAAGCTTGTTCATAAAATGGTTATTAAACCATATACTCTTGAAATAAATGGAAAATGCCATAGCATGACAGAAAAAGATATATATATTATGAATAGTGTATAAATATATGTGTTATAAATTTGTAAGTGAACTTAGGTCCATATACGTATATATAGCAGGTAATGAATATATTGGATGAATACCTATTGCTATAGTTTTAATAAAATAATGAAATCGAAAACTTAAAGGATAGGGTGCTTTAATAATAAGCATAAAGCCTCCAATAGGTATAATGAAATGAAAGATTATACTTTGGCTTAATAAGTTAATTTCTTATGATTATTGCTATAATAGAGTAGTATGTGCAATATATTTTTGAGAATGTTAATTTTATTACATTTGCATTTACTTATGGAAAGTATATTATGTATTATGAGTTTGTATTTTACCCATTTGGTAAATAAACTTATTTGTTATGATTATTATTTATGTGATGAATAATAAGAACAAAATTCATTCATACGTTTGATGAACTAAATCTATGTAAAGTAATTATTCTTTTAATTAGCTTAAGTTATACTTGCTAGTAGGAATTAATTAGTATTAATATGTTGGTTATATAGAATTTAACCAAATCTCATATTATTGGTACTAATTAAGTAATGAGACAGATTTCACTAGTTTATTTAGCACCACTAATGTCATATGAAAGTAATCCGATCAAGTGGTGTGCATGAATTTGGCTGATCCTAGAGATCAGTAGTTATTTAAAAACTTTGACTAAAGTAATGTTTAAATAAAAATTGTTACTTCATCTATATGATTAACATGTTTGTGCGAAATCATGTTAGAACGTATTTTATTTAAGGTACACATCATGTAGTAGAATCTTACAACACACATGTGCTACAATGTCTCTCTAGATTCCTGCACTATCACTATCTACTCATCCATGAAGGGAAGGCCATTCCCTGTTTAAGAGATTGTAAGGGGGTCGATGGTCCATGGTTGGTGTGAAAAATTACTCAAATGATACTCTCCCTCCCCACTACAGTACTTACTTGGAGACTACACTTGAGATTATCAGAGATATTGGGGTTAGAGTGAGTCATGCTCCATGGAACATTGTATCTATTATTGTATTTATGTTGAGGCTTAATGTCTGTTAGAAATGTAATTGATTATTTATTATACATTGATAATAGTGGTTGTATTATTGTACTAGTTGTGGCTGGATTTTTCTATAATTACTTTCCTTATGCAATTATATTATATTATATTATATATTATGCTAGTGATCAATAATTAGTATTGTTACATGTTTATATATATTTAATATACTTAGTAGTATGTTAATATCACTAATTAGAAGCTCGTGGTATAATTTAATGAAAAAATAAGTGTTATGTAATTTATTTATTTTATAGAAAAAAAATACATTAATCTAGTAAATCCTTGTGGAGATGTTACAAATGTATTAAGAGCATAAATTTGGTCAATAATCATACAAAGGGTCACCTTATTAAATATGGTCATAAATTAAAATTTAAGAAAAAACTGAAATTAATTTACGATAAGAAAAATTGAACAATTATATATGTTTTGGAAAATTGAAAGCAATATTTGTTAGGGAGTAAATTTTTAACTAAAAATAAACACAATTGTCTCAAATATATCTGACAAATAAATACCTTGTTCATATAACAATAAAAATGGGTAGAGAAGATTCAGAAAATTTATTTTAAACATTTACATAAAAATTATAAATCTATTAAATGATCAATTCCCTATCTTGAAGAGATTAAATAGTTTCAACTTAAACAATTTTGTAAATTATTGTAAAATGAATATAAAATGTTTAGGATTATTATGTCAAGAATGAAGAATGTCTAAAATTGATGAATAATACTTACAAATAGTTGAGAAGTGTGAAAATAATTGATATAATATGGATAAATATGTGTATTTACCTCCCAAAAAAAAAAATTATAAAAAGTGTTCTGACAGAAATTCATGACTCTCTAATCACTTAAAATATATTATAATGCTCATAAATCATTTTATCACAAGGGAATGAAATAAAATATACAAAAGTATGTTATGGAATGTGACAAAAGTATTTTATAATCCTAATTAGTTAATATAAATTGTTTTGAAAAGATGTGCCATTATACTCATATACTCATATCCCTTCTTTTATTTATATATATATATATATATATATATATATATATATATATTATATTTTATGGAATGTGACAAAAGTATTTTATAATCCTAATTAGTTAATATAAATTATTTTTGAAAAGATGTGCCATTATACTCATATCCCTTCTTTTATATATATATATATATATATATATATATAATTTTTTCATCTCATTTTATATTTATTAGATTAATTTATATATTTTATATTATTTATTGTTTTATTTTATCTATTATATTATATATAAATTATAATAATATAATATATATTTTAAGATATTAAGAAAGAAATTAAAGTGAATGAGGGACAAATCTGTAGGGACCAAATCCTATCTTAAAATATAGATTTTTTTTGTTTAATCAATGTTTGTCTGTGAGTATAACTCAAATATACTTTTTATTATCAGATATCTTTTGCTAATCGGATAAGCATCTAATCATATGGGTTAAGCATCTATTATCTTTTATTAAATGAGCAAGCATTTAACCATACAGGTGAGGCATCTATTATCTTGTACCAAATAGGTAATCATCTAACCATATGGATTAGGCATTTATTATCCTTTGCTAAATAGGCAAGCATCTAACCATACGGGTTAGGCATCTTACACATGAGTAGGTTATGCTCTGACTAAAGACTTGACTCATCGAGATCAATCAGATCCTGAGTCACTCATTATTCATCACTTATCTATACTAGATAAACATCGAAGTTGCTATGACAAAAGTATAAAACATATAACAAATAGTCGCATTCTGCCTTAAAATTTGACCTAAAACCTTAGGATCTACGATGATCCAACCAAGATCATTTCGATTATATCACAAATTTTTTATCTTTACTTTGTTTATCTAAACTAAGGTCTTATTAGAATGGTCTTATCATTTTAGTTAACTTTAATCTTGTTTAGCACACAACCCCAACCCCATCCTATTCACCTACATACTGGAAGCATCCTTCACTTTCCAGACTACCAACATACCTGCTTTCGAATAGGATCAAGGTGTAGTATGCATGTAGTTCTATTTTCTATTCTAAGTTTCATGTGAACTATAAGTCTAGGTATTCAACCCTTTCTAGGGCCCAATTCCCCAGATAGTTCTTCTATGATTACTACCCAAATGAGAGCATAAAAGTATCATTTTAATTGATTGAATACTTGTTTAATTAAACTATCCCTAAATCTTAATAAGAAATAGAAATGAAAATTTTCAAGCTACATTTCCTTTCCACATTTATTTACATCAATAATATTTTTGATCCTTGATTTAGACAACCTAATCATTACAATTGTTGTTGCCAAGGTTTTGTTATCTGAGAGCCATATGGTTGGTGGTTTAATAA
This sequence comes from Torreya grandis, assembly GCA_037957365.1. Classification (NCBI taxonomy): domain Eukaryota; kingdom Viridiplantae; phylum Streptophyta; class Pinopsida; order Cupressales; family Taxaceae; genus Torreya; species Torreya grandis. The sequence goes on from JARHVA010002571.1 coordinate 1,301,901, forward strand.
ATAAAATCTAGTTTAACACTCTCAATCTTGATTTTTATTGCTCTTTTTTAGTGGTACTGAGTTTTGAGTAAGAAATATACTTTCTCCATTTCTATTTCATAAGTTCACAAATCAAAATCATTTAAGGTAGTTCAAGTTATTTTCTTATCTTAATTAGTGTTGTTGACCAAGAGGGATTATCCCACCCCTTGGTCTTTATAACATGGTATGGTCTTTATTTCTCCTTGACAGTTTATAAAGATGATGTCTAGATGTCGTTGTTGTAGCTATGTTAAGCTTATAGATGTAGTAGCTCAAATGTGATGACATTACCCATAAATGTGAGTTAGAGGCACTGCTTAATACCAAAAGCTATGTAATTTTGTTTAACCTTAAATTTTTGGTCTAAATTGAAATTTGAAAAGTAAAGAATACTTGAAATAAATTAATATTTATATATTTCAAAAGCAAATTCTTGAGTAGAAAATTAGAAAACAAATTTGTAATATGATCCTCTAGTTTAGTCATCAATGTTATTTTGGACAATTATATTTTTAGTCTACTTTTCTATAAGATAACTTATCCACAAAGAATTCTATATTGAACTATCAACTTAATGTTAAATAAATCTTTTATGAAGAATATATTATTATTTGTTGATATCGTTACAATGTTATATTTGATAAGATATAATTTCTTTAATAAGTTGTCTTACTCATAACAAATAAAATAATTAAATGCAAGGGATTCATAATTGAGGTTAATTTAAAATCCAATCATAGATTTATCACAATGTAATTTTCATATTATAAACTAACAGTCAAGGATGTAAAGGCTTAAAAAATGAATTAGACCCTTAAATTTAAAATGTCAATAACAACTTAAGCAGTGAATAACATATAATTCAATGTCATATATCCATGAAATCAAGAGTTTTTAAAGTAATGTATTCATGAATAACACTTAGCAAATGAAGTTATTCAACAAGAAACAACCTTATGTTTGGTGAGAAGTCAATCAAGTTTATGCATGAAAAACCAAACATACAACATGATTGAATAAGATGACTCCTCATGGAATATGATAATTGCATCTCATGCATGGGTTTCACCAAAAACAATCAAGCTTTTCTAGTATGGATAGTTTTTATTAGTCCATACCTAGGAAAGTATATATAGCTTTCACCTAAGGTAATTAGATTACACTAAGTCATTGTTACAAAAATTTAAAAGAACCTTTCTTATTTAAGCTAAAATTTTATATTTATTTGCATTTAAGTATTTAAATGGATATGTTGGGTGAAGAGTGAACTACTTTACAACTTATATACAACTATTATTTTACAATCCACTGCTACATATCACTGGTAAATTAGTTTCTAAATTTAGGGCATTTAATAAAAGATAGCTACATGTTAAAAGTCTAGTATTCACTTACAAGGAAATTCAAATTGGAGGCAAAAATCAAATTTTCAATGACCTCCTCTAAGCGTCGACCTGCTCTCTCCTTTGCATCAATCTATTTCTTTTCTTCTTCTGCTACCTTTTGCTCCTAAACATTGATCTTATCTCTACATCTGAAACCGTTCTCTCCACCTACGTCGATCTTCTTCTCCCCTTCTCCCTTTTGAAAGCATTTAATAAAAGATAGCTACATGTTAAAAGTCTAATATTCACTTACAAGGAAATTCAAATGGGAGGCAAAAATCAAATTTTCAATGACCTCCTCTAATCGTCAACCTACTCCTCCTTTGCATTGATCTCCCGCTCTCTCCTTTGCATCAATCTATTTCTTTTCTTCTTCTGCTACCTTTTGCTCCTAAACATTGATCTTATCTCTACATCTGAAACCCTTCTCTCCACCTACGTCGATCTTCTTCTCCCCTTCTCCCTTTTGAAAGCATTTAATAAAAGATAGCTACATGTTAAAAGTCTAATATTCACTTACAAGGAAATTCAAATGGGAGGCAAAAATCAAATTTTCAATGACCTCCTCTAATCGTCAACCTACTCCTCCTTTGCATTGATCTCCCGCTCTCTCCTTTGCATCAATCTATTTCTTTTCTTCTTCTGCTACCTTTTGCTCCTAAACATTGATCTTATCTCTACATCTGAAACCCTTCTCTCCACCTACGTCGATCTTCTTCTCCCCTTCTCCCTTTTGAAAGCATTTAATAAAAGATAGCTACATGTTAAAAGTCTAATATTCACTTACAAGGAAATTCAAATGGGAGGCAAAAATCAAATTTTCAATGACCTCCTCTAATCGTCAACCTACTCCTCCTTTGCATTGATCTCCCGCTCTTTCCTTTGCATTAATCTATTTCTTTTCTTCTTCTGCTACCTTTTGCTCCTAAACATTGATCTTATCTCTACATCTGAAACCCTTCTCTCCACCTACATCGATCTTCTTCTCCCCTTCTCCCTTTTGAAAGCATTGAACTTCTTTCTCAGTGTCGATCACTATTTATAATTTTTTTCATGAAAATTTTCCTTCATCGGATTCTCTCCTTGCATCATGCTAACACCCTTCCTGATTGGCATTTTCCCTTCATTTAAGGTTTCTAACTAGTTCTTATGTTGTAGTTCCTTTATACGTAGCATGAGTTAAAGTGGACGATGGCTCTTAGGGAGGTGGAGTGAGTTAATCCAAATGGAGAGAAAGTTATTTAACACTGAGAGTTTATGATTATTCCCTCATGCATTAGGTGGTAGAAAAGTGTAGTTTACCTGCATTAAATGTGTCTTACGTGGAGGATTTGGTAGAGTGTAGGCTTAGCACGTAGGTGAGGTGGTAGGTTAGGTAGTTTAGAATAGTCTTATTTTAATATTGTTAGCTTATACATAAGTTTTTTTATTAGGTATTAATTAATAATAATTAAACTCTTAAATTATTTATGATAATTTATTTGAAAGTTAAAAATTAAAATAATTAAATAAAATAAAAGTTTCTTTTTATGAAAATAATTTTGACGTATTCTAATATTATCGAATTGATAATATTCTTCTCCAATCCTATGCACGGTATTTATTACATGAATATTAAATTGTTTTTAAAAACTATCTTACGTATGGTGATTAATTATTTTAGCAAAGAGAGTAATGGAAAAGACTAAATATTCATCCCATTTAATTTTTTCTTGTTCACAATTGTATATTATGACAACATTGCATATATTTCTATGTAAAGAAATAACTTTAATATTTTAATTATTCCTAACTTTTGGAATTTGAAAGTGAAATTAAATCATACCTTTATTTTTTTGCAAAATCTCGTCGACGATCTGATAGAATTTGAAATCAACACAAAAGTTAACTTAAAAATCATCTCATCTTGACACAAATACTAAATGAGGTCCAAACTAACTTAAAGTATGAGCACGAATCTTATGTACGGGAAGAGAGGTCGTGACAAAATCCTTCCACATTTTATGAGGGAGTAATATTTTTTGAAACCAAAATCCTTTTAATAAAAGGAGGTACATAATTCATAAAGGATTAAAAAAATAATTATAAGATTAACATATCAAAAATAAAACAAAAAAAAATATATTATGATATTTATTTTGCATTAATTTACACATATTATACACATTTATCTATGTATGGGTGAATTTTTGAAATTTGACATTGTTGAATTAATGATGATATTGAAGGACCAAAACTATTTTTTTATATATTTGTGCAACCTCCACATCTACCTCATGTTTGTCATGTCTTGTGATTAGGATCATCTATACGTCCTAACATTTATTTAGATAGTTTCTTAAATTAAACTAGCTTATATATGTATTTCTTGCCTTTTCTATTTATAAGTGTTGTATGTTTGCATTTATTTATGTATAAATAGTCAAGTGATTTAGCGTATTTGAATTTTGTATCAAATATTTTATCAAAAACACATTAGGAACCCTTCATTAACATTATTATTCTTATATATTTTGTGAATTTCTCTACGTAAATTTTTTTTATACACTTTAATAGGTCTGAAAAAATGGAAAGGAAAACTTAACCCTATCCACAAAAAACCAAGATCAAAACCTTACCAATTTCAAACTTGCAATATTTTCTTATTTTGGAGAGTTAGAAGTTGAAGAATGAAAAATTATGGAAAAAAGTGTCAAATTAAAAATAGATAAACACATTTAAAACTCAATTTTAAAATTTTAAACCCTGATCAAGAGCATATATATAATCCTAATACTATCTCATATCAAATTCAACTCCAATTCAACAATAAATCAATAAAATGATATATTGATACCAAAAAATTAAGTTGTTACAAATTTAAAATTAAAAAAAAAAAAAACTAATTCACTTGAATGATAACATTAAAAAAAAAAAAAAAATCCTAAATTAGCATCGTGGAATTGGGAAGAAATGACATTCACATGTTTTATATGATGATTTGAAAAAATAAAAAAAATTACACACATTAATTATATGGATTTTTTTAGTTATTTTTTTAAAAATATTTGTTGTTTGAAATTAAATATTTTAAAGAAATGAATATATTTTTATCAAAAGAAATGGGTAAATGAATATATGTGAGAATGTGATATGTTATCAATCTCGATATTAAATATTATTGTAGAACAATTGATTAAAACCAAAAATTTAAGAAGAAATATGATTATGCTATATTCCAACAATTCAAAATGCAATGACAATGACACAAATACTGAAATGTTAATTTATTAAAAAAATTGAAACTCTATAATTACATCCCTATAATAATTTCATAAATTAATTTAAAGAGGATTCAATTATATATCAACCTCAACATTACATCATATTAGCCACAAAAAATATAAAGTTTCAAAAGTTTCAAATTCAAAATAAATTATTTAGTTTTCATGGCAAAAATATTAAAGATAATAACTTAGATGCTAATAGTATTTATAGTGAAAGTGATGTCAAACTAGACATAGACGTATTACCTTATAATGATCAACTTGTTATCATAGTTGTTGTGGTGATAATATCATCTTATCAAATAGAGAAGATGATACATAAGTGAGCAACAAAAAATATGACTATGTGTTTTGTATTGTATATAACATCAAAAGAATTAGATGTTAATATTGAATAAAAAATTAGATTTTAAGATCGTGTCATTTGGGTTAACCAATGCACCATTAAATTTTCAATTTGTAATGAACAAGATTTTCCATCTTTTCTTGTAAAAAGTTTTGTCATTTTTTTATGGTATCTTTATCTATAATAAAACATGGAAGAAAAATCTCAAGAATGTATACCAAATCTTATCAATTTTAAAGGTAAATAAATACAATGCTAAAAATTATAAATATAATATTGAAAAAAAGCATCTTCAATTCTTAAACAATATAATTTTAAAAGAATATATTAAATTAGACCTTACAAAAAATGAATTTATAGTGAAATGGCCTATACCTAAAATCATTTAAAAAATCATACGATTTTTAGGCATAACTAAATCTTATCAATAATTAATTAATAAATATTCCCATATTATTGAATATTTTTCAAAGATTTTAGAAAAGGACTTCTTCATATGGCCTATTAAAGCAAGTAAAATTTTTTAAAGGTTAAAGAGATATTTTCATCAACAAAATTATTTGTAACTTTATATTTTTCAAAACCATTATTAGTGATTGTAATGCATTTGAAGGAAAAAAATGGGGCAATAATCATGCAAAAGGGTTATCCTAGTGCATTTAAAATTTATAAATTAAAATCTAAAGAGAAATTGAAATCTATGAACAATAAGGTAATTCTAGCATTTGTGCATGTTTTATAAAAATTAAGGCAATAATTGTTAGAAAGTACATTTCTAGTTAAAAATAAACATATTAGTTTAAAATATAGTTTACAATAAAATATTTTAATATAATAATAAAAGTGTGTAGAGAAGATTGAGATCATTTATTATAAATTATTACATAAAAAACATAAACTTTAACAGATAATCAATTACCTATTTAAAAGAGATGAAGGAATTTCAACTTAAATAATTTTAGTGATTATTTTAAAATAGATAAAGAAATTTCAAAATAATTATATTAAAAATGAAAATGTTAAAATTTAATTAACAATATTAACAAATAATTGTTTATGTGAAAAAATAATATAATATAAATAAAGATATATATTTACCTCCCTCAAATTTTAGATTTATAAAAAAAAAATGATTGAAATCCATGACTCGCCAACTACCTAAAACATATTATAATGCACATTAATTATTTTATCAGGGCATAAAGTAAATATACAATAGTATAATACAAAATGTGACACTTTTCAAAAGAACAAGAAAGAGTTCATGCCATAAAATGATGTTTTACAACCATTTTACATTTATGAAGTTGCGATGGATTTTATTAATGTGTTTCCTATTTCAGAAGAAAAAAATTGGATTTATGTAATAGCACACTATCTCATGATTTTTTTTTTGAAAAAAAAATTGGTATGAGGGAGATGAGTTTAACAATAAATATTTTGAAATTTTATATATAAATGTTTTACAAATTCAATGGATTACTTAAGCGATTATTTGTAATTGTGATTTTTTTTTCACAATTTTTTTTTAAAGAAATATATGTTTTTCCAAACAAAGATATATTTGATTACGAATTTTGTGTATCATTACAACTCACTAAAACATATAGATTTTATACTTTCTCAAGAAAAAGTTTATATTTTGCTTAATTTATAGATTAATCTCATGCTATAATTTTGAAATGTGATTGAAATAGAATGAAATAATATATAAATTAACATCATATTTTGAGAAAATTTTAAAAAAATGATTTGGGTTTATGAACACGTAAAACCTTATAAACAGATGTCATTAAAATACAATGATAAGAACTTCAAATTATATTTAAAGTACTATGATCCTTTTTAAATTTGAAAAAATATTAAGTAAAATGTATATATGTTATTTTTCATATCTCATAATATCTAAAAAGAAGTTAAGGGCACACTCTCTAGCTATGAATATTTCAAAATTAAAAATTAAAAACATGAACCAAATTCTTACACCCTATATTAATTAAAGAATAATTAAATATATGAAATTTTTTACCAAAAACAAAAATATTCTTTTAAAAAAATAGATTTTTGTGGATGTTTATCATTTGCTTCATATACTTTATAAACAAAGCATTTTTGAAAGGGATGACTTATTATAATTTTAATTATTTAGTATAAATTATCTTTGAGGGGATGTGTCATTATATTTACATACTTTCTTTTATATATATATATGGACACACTCTTTTCATTTTATTTATATTTACTCCATTTTATATTATTTATTATTTTATTCTATTTATTTTATTATAGATAAATTATAAGAATACATGTCTTAGTAGGTTAAGATCAAGGTCAAACACTAACACAAGTATAAGCTATTTAAGAGAAAGGAAGAGAAATCTTTACATATTTTATAAGGGAGTAATATTTTTTCGAACCAAAATCCTTTTAAGAAAGGGAGATACATGAGCCATAAAAGGAGCATAAAAACAATTATAAGATCGACATGCTAAAAAATCTATCAAGATATCAATTTTCTAGCTCAAACTAAGAAATTACCAACCCTACTTTGTAAACAAGTGGTTGCACTTGTGTCAATAGTGTTACAGTCATGTTATCGGTAGTTGAATCATATATCGCGATCTCAATTTTATTATTGTTGTGTTACTTGTGAGTGATTAATAGATTTTTTTGATAAGTTTTTCTATTAATATTTAGGTTAATATGGATTTTGTTATATGATGACAATTTTTAATATTTTTTAAATAAAATTAATTTGTAAGATTGATCAAAACATATAAAATATAGAATTCAATTATATTATAGATATGAAATGTAATCTTAAATTTATCTTCATTGATACTCGATGGTAACTAAGTCATCATCTTATCTTTAAACTCTTCTCAATTAAAATGATTTGAAATAAAAAATTATATATTAACAAAATAAATTCAAAATAAATTTAAAATAAGAAAAAAGAGAGAAAAATGATTCTTAATAAGAAGATGGAAAATTTTGGACCATCAAAATGTAAATGCTTTATACCCAAAAAAGTATTAACAATGGAACTCAAAATTGATTTAAACCACCCAATTCATGGGAGTTTAGCGAGAGTTTCTTATAGGATATATTAATGAAAGGCAACGTTATTATAAAGAATGTGGAATTTATATCATTTCTAAATTTTATGTTTAGTTTGATTGAATTAGGGTGTAAGTTTAATTTTTAAATTTATTGATAATTAGAAGTTGTAAAGTTTGGATTTCGTTATCAGTTTTACATATTCTTAAAATGTTTTTGAGTGTTATAAGGTATTTAATTAATTTTATTTGGATCTTTTTAGATATAGATTTGTTTATTTTAGAAAGTTTGAAATTTAAAGTGTATAAAATTAGGAAAAAAAAATATTAAGTTGGTAATAAAAAAAATTAATTAAAATTTTAATTTTTAAATAATAATTTTTTTCAGGTTTTATGTATTAATTTAATATTATTTTATTTTAAATTCAAATTCAATTAATAATAAATTTATGAATAAAAAATTAAAATTAATATAAAATTGTGAAATGAAAAATTAATAATTTAATATGATTTTATTTCAAATTTAATCAATAACAAAAATGAAAAATTGATACAAAATTGTAAAAAAATTAAACTATAACAGCAAAGTTAAAATTAATTTGAAATAAAATAATTTACTTAAAAACCAGTATTTCAAAAAAGATAAGATTCCTACCCAACATAAAAAATTAAACACACTAAACAATTAAAATGGACATCTTACCTCTTTAAAAGATAAAGTTGTACGTATATGACACATGACAAGTCCTCTTTGATAAAAACAACTAAAAACCTTTAAAGTACCAATATTTCAAAAAAGATAAGATTCCTACCCAACATACAAAAATAAACACACTAAACAATTAAGATGGACATCTTACCTCCTTAAAAGATAAAGTTGTAGGTATATGACAAATGACATGTCCTCTTTGATAAAAACAACTAAAAACCCTTAAAGTACCAATAATATAAATCAAACCTTTAATTCTGAAAAGTGGATTCCCTGCACATGTTAATAAAAAGTACAATGCAACTATCTACAAATCCCCACCTCATTAAATCCATTATAAAAATGAAAGCTCCCCCCCCCCCATCTTTAGTTTTCTCGCCCCTCCAATCACAATTGAATTATTTCTTTTCTCGATGGACTTTCCTTTCAGAAATAGACATAAATAGATCATCAAAAAGATACTTGTCCACTTATTATTGTCTCTGGGTTTTAGACAATTAACATTTATTAGCATGTAATCTAGCAATCTAAAAAATATCTTGCATTATTATATACAATTTGTTTTGATGGAAGTATCTATAGCATTGAGGAAAGTTCACAAGTTTATTTTTAAGGTTTTTTATAAGATAATGTACTCTATCTTCAAGGTAATTTTTTAATTATTTTATTTGTTTTGTTTGAATTTGATAAATCATATCAATAGCTTGAATCTCATATCCTTATTTGTTATTTTGTGGGACATATCTCTGTTGAATCCATGCTCAAGAGATGGATACAAGCTCATTCACAATCTTATGGCATCAAGCTTCTTGGAGTGCAAAACTTGACTAAAGGTTTATTCCTTTTTAAATTTTAACACCCCGAATACTGCACGACCATACATAAACATGGCCCATGATATGTTAGAAGCTATATACTAGTGTTTTCTCCCTAGAAATGTGATTTTGTCATCTCTGATAAGTCAAAACTCAAGGTCACCATCGTGTTGGAGTTCTTCATCTTACCTATGCCATTTTGGATTTTTCTAGAATAATTGATTAAGTCTATGTGTCAATTCATATGTTTCAAAATTGATAAATTTTATGTTTCTTGACCACAACGGCATGTCTATGTTGAGATTCACCTTGCACAAGACCTCCACAAAGCTATCAATATTCAAATTGAAGGGTAATATTTCACCTATCAAGTTATGTGTAATGACCTCCCCAACACATGATTTCAGTGTCAGGCTTCAGACCACAAGATCAAGGATTACCCACTCATCATAGTGATGAATCCCCTATGAGAATTGAACATCCAATACTGGTAACTATAGAGCGATCACACACAACTGTTGAACCCAAAAATCATAAGAGAGTAGAAATTACAATAGATTGTGTTCAAGAATGAGGAATAGTACACAACTTACATCACAATGGTGCCACACTAGACTTATGGCTTATAACTCACTAAGCTCACAACTTTATCACTCACAACTTACACAACAATTAACACACTAGTATCATGACACAATAAGCTATGACTAACTAACTCCATCTATCCACCCTTGAATGCCTTGGAGGATAGGCCTATAAATATGCTAGTTGAGTGCATGATGACTCAGCCAGACAAGGTGAGTGGGTGGCCTCCTCCACTATGGGTGGAGAGAGCACTAAGGGAACATAGTGGAAAGATCACCCTATCTACCCACTAAGTGACCCCATGCACTCACATGTATATTATGACATCATGATGATGTCATTACTCACCTAATAAAGACCTATTATCCACATAAGCAAGATGAATAAACAAGTGTAGTAAATACCTACACCAACACCCCCCCCCCCCCCTTAAGCATAACTTAGGTGGGTGGTAGAATTGGGACCCGACAACTAGGCCTAATAAGGTACCCAAGTACATAAAAACTCTCACAAAGTGGAAAAAAAAGAGAAAACCTACTGGGAAACCCCCCCCCCCCCCCCAAAAGAGAGAAAAGAAGAAGAGGAGACTAAAAGACCCCCCATAAGATGAGGTTGAAGTAGTTAGTACTCCACGTACAGCTCACAAGATAATGAAGGTCGATGACAAGATCCTTTGTTTGAAGACTGTAGAAGCTCCATCTGCATCGAACAATGTTTCTTCCCTTTGTCAAAGAAGAGCACAATGTGTGTACTAAAAGTCTATCCATTCAATAATGAGAAATTAAGGAAACAATATGAAGATATTTGAATGTAGTTTAAATTGGATTTGTGTCATAATTTTGGCAAGAATATATGCAGAAGCTAGAGGTAATACCATTGAAATAGATCAATCAAAATAATGACATGGAACATTCACTGAAATAATGCCCATGTGAAGTGTGGAGCATGACTCACCAATTGAAGAAAGAAAATATGCAAGAAGAGATGAGACATCAATGTTCTCAATGGTTGTACTCTCTATTGAAAATAATAAAGTCATCCAAAGTGTAAATCTATGATGGATCTAGAAGAGCAACACCCTATATAAGAATGAATGTAGAATCTACAATAGGACACCTAAGGTCTAGCAGAATCTCATCTTGTATTGGTGGCTCGATAGAAGGAAGAGCATTGTCCACCTAGAATGTGTCATCATGGAAAATAGAAGGGGGAGGAGAGAGTACAATAGTCTCAAAAAAGATAATACGAAGCGAAGGAGGAAGAGTGATATAGATCTCACTAGGATTTTGAAAAATACTTTGAAAAGTTCTCCAGACTATGGAGGAACACTCTGTGTGCTCCACATGGTGGTGTAGATCCCATAAAACATGAATCAATAAGTGACCATAGACACAGTAATAAGAGTCGGCCCAATCATCGTATTAACCTAGGTCAATAGGAGTAGGAATCTATCCATATAAGAATGGGATAAGTTCTTAATATGTGAGTGAATATTCTATGTACACATGCCATGAAGCATAATTGGTCTTCCCAAAAAGAACCATTGGTGTAGACTCAACTTTCCTCATCTGGTATCTCTCGAGTGGAGATGACATGACCATAATTAAGAGTAATAATGCATGCTCTAAAGATGGACTTCAGACTATGCCAAAAATGAATCCAATCAAATGAGATAAATCAGTGCACAAGTGCTAAGACATGCTAAAATGGATGTCAGGATCTGCTAATAATGCATCTAGGAATACAAGAGCAATTTGTGCAAGTAGTCATTAAATGAGCACAAATAATAGTTACAAAAAATTAAGTGGGCATATAAGGGAGAATGCAAGGCCCACAACAACCCTCTCAAGATAATCAATAGTGACCCCCCTGTGTTTGTAATTACAATCATGCTCAATGTGAGGACGTCATACTCAACTGACAATACATTTAGATAGGTACAAACAAATAGTGCAAAAGTGACAATGCACATCTCAATAAATGGATGATAGACTCAGCTGACAATATGTCGACAAGAATGAGAAATTAGTGCAATTGACCAAATTAGTACATGTGAAATACAAACATGTTAAGTAGGAGGATGTCAAGCTCTACTGATAATACGTTTGTATGAGAAGAGAATCAGTATAGAAAATAGACCAGCAATGAGAGAAATAAGCATGGAGAGAGAATTAAATGTTTGGTTTGCTTGTGAAGGGGTTTGGCTACCTATTAAACTGAGCCTCATGCTCTAGTCTTCAACTAGCCAAAAAATGAGATATAACCAAGCAATAAACCTTTTACAATATCCTTATATCTCCCATAATAATTATCTCTCAATGATTGTTTTTAATTAAAAAAACAATAAAAAGAAGTTCACCATGCCATAACGATCTCCACCTCCCTTTCCATAAAGGCCCCTTCCACCATATAAACATATGTCCTCCACCAAGCAATAAACCCCACACTTATCTTGGCAATGTCCCCCATGAAGATTTATCCCCCATTAGAAAACTTTATCACAAGTGTTTTACAATTTAAAAGTGTCAATATTTGACATTAGAATGAAAAAGTTTAAATTGTTGAATGATGTCAAATAATAAGATTAACCTTTATTTTATTTTCATTTTTAAAAAACTTGTGAAAAAACCATGGTTTTAAGAAACCACGGATGGGTTTTCAGAAAACAAAAAAAATTAAAGGGAGAGGTATTGTTGATCAAGGAGATGGTCGATTTGTAGGTGTTGTGGAGCTTAGAAGGATGATGAGTGGGTGCAAAGGAGAATGAAAATGAGGGGTCATAATGTCATGGAGTTGAAACCGGAAGGAGGATGTTGACAATTTTGAGATGAGCCTCGACGCTAAGGGAGAAGGCCATTAGAGTGTAGAATGGTAGCATGGAAACCGCCAAGGGGCCATAACTCAAACCTACTTGTTAGATAGAAACATGGACCCAAACAAAGCAAATGTTGTTTTGAACCAAGCAAAAAAACTCATGTGCAAGTGTCATTTAAGCCATTAGAGGAGGATCAACCATAGATGTAATACATAGATATATACGTTTCCTCTCACTAATTGATCGAAGAATACAAAATATAATATATACTCAAGATTTCTTATAAGCAACAATAAAAAATGTAAACAATGTTTGTTACTAGATATATGCTATGATACCATGTGAGAATCATCTAGAGTTGAATGTCCAAGACTAGTGACTATAGAGCGAAACACACGACTATTGAATTTATAAGTTAGAAGAGAACAAAAACTACAATAGATTGTTTTCAATAATGAGGAATAGTACACAACCCACATCACCATGGTTCCCCACTAGACTTATGGCTTACAATTTACTAAGCTCACAACTCTATCACTCACAGCTTACACAACACTTAGCACACTAGTATCATGACACAATAAACTATAACTGATTAGTTCCCTCTATTCACCCATGAATTCCTTAGAGGACATGCTTATAAATAGGTTGGTTGAGTGCATAATGACTCAACTAGACAAATCAAGTGGGTGGGCTCCTCCACTATGGGTGGAGATAACACTAAAGGAACATAGTAGAAAGATGACCCTATCTACCCACTAAGTGACCTCATGCAATCACATGTCTATTATGACATCAAGGTGATGTCATTACTCACCTAATAAAGACCCATTATCTACATAAGCAAGATGAATAAACAAGTGTAGTAAATACCTACACCAACATCCCCCAACCAAAGCCATAATGGAACTCACTTGCCCCCTATTAGATAAAATGATGGTTAGAAAGTGGTGAGTAGGTCATCAAAACAATCAAGCCACCTGCAATAACAAGACAACAATGATAAGTGTGGTTTTCAAGTCTCAAGAGTCTTCAAATCCTAGTTTCACTTACTTTCAACCATAAGATTCCTCATCATAAAAGGCCCCAATTTTGGCTTCCAATCCTAGGGAAACTCCCCTCTCCCCTCGGTGCCAGGGTATGTGTTGCTTGTGAAGCCCTTCCTCGGGCATGAGGAGGATTTCATGCAGAACGAGCAATGCCCTATTTTTCTTACAGATTTTCTTACCAAAAGTCAACAAAAGAATTTCTTAAATAATAGTTTCACAACACTTGAAGGCCAAGATGGTGAAACCATGAATCTTAATGATTTCCAATGAATGTATATGCATGGAATGCCCAAGGATTAACTGACCTGACATGTATATATAGGTATGAGCCAACTATCAAAATTGTGTAGATTTGCATATTCTCTGCTTGTAAGAGGTGAAGATTAACAGTTTTGTGTTCCAAATGGTAAATAAGACCATCCACCCTAATGTTAGATGCCACATGTCTAACCATGACATGGGACATGGTGAAGTCATCACTTTGATAATGCTAATTTTCACCTCTTTTGTAAAGGGTTTGGGACTGGACCTGTCTAACCATACTCTTTGGATGATCTTCAAATTAGACAATAAACCCTAGGGTTCATCAATCTCTATGACTCTAATGACATTCTAGAGCAAGTGGCACTTTGGTGGTGGAAAGAAAATAAACTCTCCATTGCCCACTAGTTGATATGTGGAGATTTTAATTTAGTTTAATCTATAGAAGATAAATAAGAAACTCTACCCATGAGATGGTGTGCTTAAGAATAAGAGGCACAATTTTACGTACAAAATAAACTAGGTTTATTTGACCCTAACCATCACTACAAATCATTTCTTTCCACCCCTTGATTTACATGGGATAACTTTTGCCAAGGGAATGAAAAGGTTCTCAAGAGTTTAAATAGAGCCCTTCTTTCTTAATAGGATGTCTTATTCTTTACCTATAAGTATGGCAGACAAGTCAATGTGTTATCAGATATTCTTTAGTCAAACCACCAACCCATTTAATTTTGCATTGAATGGTCTTGTCCTCCAAAAAATATTTTTAAATACCAATTTTATCTCAATGTTTTGCATCCACAACACAAGTAAACCCTTGATCATATCAAATGGGTTTAGAACCTTTTTCCACACTCCTACAATGCTTGTGGTTGGATTAATTGGTGGGAGGTTGCCATTTTATGTACACCAATTTTTTTGAGAGTGTTTGGTAAACAACTTGTATTGTTAAAAAATCTAATTTTACAAGGCAAATCAGTCAAGTTGCTTTAGAGGTTGAAAAATTCCCTTGTATGAAACCCTTCAACATTAAGAGGATGAAATATGACAAAAACTTAAGCTAATAGAGTTTCATCAAATTTGAGGTACCCAAATCTGAGCCCACATTTACTAGCTCAAGATTGCAGACCAAGTTTCTGAAGAATGTTTATGTAATCTAAGAGTTTGTCACTCTTTCATGAAAATCAAGGCTATAAAAGAAGTTAGTGACCACATCAGTGGTCTCCCAAACATTCTTTAGGACTTCTTAAAGCACTATAAGTAAGTTTTTCAATCTTGGGTCCTTTCTTAGGAAAGGGAAGTTGCCTTATAAAAGTGCCTTGATGTTACTCCCTGTAATCTCACATCAGTTGAAAATATCACATGTGAAAGGCTTGTTTATATTGATGTACTCCACAACACAATGATAGACATGGCTAAGGACAAGACCCCAAACATTGATGGTTTTCCTTATAAATTATTTGAAATTATATGAGACTATGTGGGACCTGATTTGCATAATGTTTATTTTGAAGCCATGGCTAATGGCTCTCTAGGAAAGCTTAATAATAAAGGCAACATCAAATTTATCCTTGATGCTAAGGACCCTAAGCTAATCACTAACTGAAGGCACATAACATTACTCTATGTCTCTGACAAAATTATCACTAAGGCCTTAGCACTTATAATCAAATATCCACTACCTTTAATGATAAGACCCAGGCAAACTAGTTTCATCTAGAGTGGATACATTTTGGACAACATTATAGTGATCTAGTAAGGGATAGAATGGGCCACACTTCTAATCAAAAGGTGTTGTTTGTCAAGACTGACTTTGTAAAATCCTATGTCATGATTGAATGGCCCTTTATTATGGCCATGATTTAAGCCCTAGGGTTTGGTCCCAAGTTTGTTCACTCTATCAAGACTTTCTTTCAAGATAGATCTACTTCTCTCACTATCAATGGCCATCAGTATAGGATTTCTACTTTATTAGGCAGGATTGCCCTCTAGCCCCCTCCTTGCATGTCCTCATTATGGAATTTTTTGGCTTTTTATTGGGGAATTATAATTCTAAAGGGATAATCAAGGGAAATTTCTCTTCCCAAACTATCTCTAGACCAACTTTTAAATGGCCACCTTATAGATGATGCCTTTTTCATGCTATTGGAGGATGAAATTATGGTTCACAATGCCATGCATTGTCTTTAGACCTTTCACTTGGCTTTGGGATCTATATATCATGCATATTTGTTTATGTATGGGTGAATGGTTGAAATTTTGCATTGTTAAATCGTTATGGTAATATATGAGATTTGAAATTGTTTTTGTGCACTTCTATACAACCCTCTCATCTACCTCATGTTTATCATGTTTAGTGATTAGGATCATCTATGTAGTCCTAAAATTTGTCTAAATAGTTTCTTAAATCAAGATAATCTATATATCTTTCATACCTTCCTTATTTATGATTGTTAAATGTTTGACATACACACTAATTTCATCAAAATTTGAATTTGTTCAATTATAAATAGACAAATAATTTAACTCATTTAATTATCAAATATTTATAAAAAATGTACACAGACACTTCTTTAACATTGTTAACCTTAAAAACAACCAAAAACCCATGTACCAACAATATAAATCAAACCTTTAAATCTGAAAAGTGGTTTCCCCGCACATATTAATAAAAATTACAATACAACCATTTATAAATCCCCACCTTATTTATCCATTTTAAAAATGAAAGATTCCCCCTCATCTTTTGTTTTCTTGCCCCTCCAATCACAATCGAGTTATTTCTTTTCTCTATGGACTTTCTTTTCAAAATGAGACACAATAGACTATCAAAGAGGTACTTGTCACGTTAGTGTTGTCTTAGGGTTTTAAACAATTCCCATGTAATATGGGAATTCATCTTTTAGGCAATTATTTTTTTATTTAAATAGGTTTTCAAAAGGATCTTGTATTATTGTATGAAATTCATTTTGTTGGAAGTATTTATGGTATCAAAGAAATTTTGTAAGTTTGTTTTTAAGAACTTTAACAAGATAATGTATTCCATTTTCAAAATAATTTTCTTATTGTTTTATTTTTTTTGTTTGAATTTGATAAAGTATGTCAATGGATTGAATCTCATATCCTTATTGGTTACTGTGTGGGATATATTCCTCTTGAATCCATGTTAAAGAGATGGATACAAGCTGAATCTCAGCTCCAAGGTATCAAGATTCTTGGGGTGAAAAACTTGACCAAGGGTTTCTTCCTTTTTAGGTTTGAAATCCCTAAACATTGCATGACTATACACAAACATGGTCCATGTTATGTTAGGATCTCTATGCTTGTGTTTTCTCCTTGGCCCTATGAATTTATTGTCTTCGACAAGGCTAAACCCAAGGTCCTAGTCTTCATAGAGATTTTCAACTTATCTATGCCATTTTAGACTTGTCTATAACACTTGGTCAATCATATGGGTGAATTAATGTGTTTCAAAACCAACATATTCTATGTTGCCTGACCATAATGACGTGTATGTGTCAATATTGATGTCATAAAAGAGCTTTGTGAAACTATTGATATTCAAATTAGAGGGAAACATTTCACCCATCGGGTTATGCATATCAACCTCCCCAACATATAATTTTTAGGTTAGGATTAAGACTACAAGATCAATAATTAAATGCTCATGGTGACCATGAATCCCCTAGCCAAAGCCACAAACTAAACCCAATGATCCCCCTATTGGATAAATTGATGGTTGTAAAGTGGTAGGCAGTCAAAATAATTAGGCCACCCATAATAACAAGACAACAATGACCATCTCTAAACTGACCATGTCTATCATGGTAGCTCATCCACAACCTATTTTCCACCCTGTAGTTATCAAGTCTTCTCAAACAAACCCTAACTCTAATATAATAATTAATCTGTAATGAAATTACTTAGATGTTCACATAGAATAAGCAAATATGAGATATCACACAACAATAATTGATAGTAGAGCATAATACTGGATAATATAGTAAAGCCACTTCGAGGGGGCAACCTCCACAACAATGCACTAAGAGAAGAATACTTAACATGATGATCAAAGACTAACTACTACTCACTATATATAGTCTACTTATCCATGGTTATTCCATAGGCTAACCTAACTAAAAACATAGATAAATGTAACAAGAATATAAAAGAGGAGTGTAAGCCATAAGTTGGCCACACATATCCCAAGATTTACCAAAGGTTAAGGGTGTAGCATGCCCCTCCCCTTTAAAATAACATTGTCCTCAATGTTGCATCAACTTTGGATGTTTCTACACAAAGGATTCATCCTCCCAAGTAGCATCTTCATAGGGTAGATTCTTTCATTTGATCACGTACTCCTTAATCACTTGAGACCATAATTGCTTAGTGTGCATTTGAAGGATTGCCTCAAGATCAAAAATAACTCTTCCTTCCTCATCTAATTATGGTAACTCAGTTTGGTTAGCAACTTTGTGCAAAATGAATTTCTTCTGGCATGATACATGAAATATTGGATGTATGAAAGTGGAGGAAGGAAACTCTAACTTGTAGGCCATACAACCAATTTTTTACAAGATTTGATAAGGCCCATAATACTTAGGGGACAACTTGTTATCCTTTTTTTGTTAATTCAAGGACATTTGATTATATGGTTGTAAGCGGAAAAAAACCCAATCACCAATGTCAAAGTATCTCTCACTCATGTGTTGATCTGCCTGTTATTTTATGCAATTATGGGCCATGGATAAATTTTCACACAAATTGGCAAGGACTTCCTGTTGATGCTGGATATGTTATTCAACTGAATGAACCTTAGGATGGACCTTCAAGATTGAAGTGAGGGATGGAGGGTGATATCCATATAGTTCTAGAAAAGGAGACATTTTGGAAGAACTATGAACATAAGTATTATACCACAATTCAACAAGTGGCAACCAATGAACCCATTTATCCTATTTATTAGAAACAAAACAATGAAGATATCCTTCTAGATAATATGTTGACTGCCTCAGTTTGTCCATCTAATTAAGGATGATAGGATAAAATATGATCCAACTGGGTGACCAAACATGCAAATAACTCCATCAAAAAATTATTAATGAAGATGGGATCTTGATCACTGACAATGATCTTAGGGGTACCATGCAATTTCTGAACTGTATTGAAAAAAGTAGAAGCTATTGTACTAGAAACAAATGGTTGTGATAAATAATAGAAATGATCATACTTACTGAGATGATCTACCACAACCATGATAATATTTTGACCATTAGATCTCGGTAACCCTGTAATGAAATCCATAGACACCTCTTCCCAATGTTGGTTAGGGATGGATAAAGGCTGCAAAAGACCTAGGGTTTTGATGGTTTCTCCTTTATTTTTTTGATAGATCATACATTCAACCACATATTTTTTGACATCCCCCTTGAGTCCTTCCCCAAAAAATCCTACTTGATTCTATGATAGGTTTTCAAAAATCTTGAATGACCCCCAATTGGAGTTGCATGAAGTTCCTAAAGGATTTTTTGTTTAAGAAGAGAATTATTACATAGGTATAATATGTCTTTATACCATAATGCTTCACCCTTCGATGTGAATTTTTTAAATGCACCCAAACCTTGCAGAAGATTCTCAATCAAATTATGGGTAGCATTATCCTTGTCCCATTTTGATCTTGCTTCCTCTAGCCAATCTGCCTGTAGAATTGTCATAACATATAACAATGCCTCAACTGATTCATCATTCCTAGATAGTGAATTTGACACTACATTTTCCTTGCCTTTCTTGTAAACTATTTTAAAATCATAGCCTAACATCTTAGTTACCCATTTCTATTATTCTTCATATGATAACCTTTGTTCCAAAAAAATATTTGAGAGTGTCATGATCAGTCTTTACCTGAAAGTAATGACCCATCAAATAAGGCCTCCATTATTTGACTGCATACAAAATGGCCATCATTTCCTTCTCATAAATGGGCTTGTGCTGATTTTTACCCTTCAGATGATGACTTTTAAATGCAAGTGGTCTACCTTATTTCATGAGTACAACACCCATACCATACCCAGATGCATCACATTCAGCCAAAAAAATCTTGGAAAAACTAGGAGTAGCCAACATTGGAGTGGTGCATATCGCCAATTTCAATTTTTTAAATGCCTTGGTAGCTATATCAATCCACTAAAAGGAGTCTTCCTTCAAAAAAGATGTGAGTGGGGGTGCAATACTACCATAATTTTTGACAAACCTAAAATAGTAACTAGTTATCCTCAAGAATCCCATTAGTTGCTTGAGTGTCTTAGGAATCATCCAGTTCACCATTGCTTGGATTTTTTTAGGATCCATTTTTACTCCTATATGTCAAACTAGATGACCTGAATACTCAAACTCACAAGCTCCAAAAGTACATTTAGAAGGTTTGGCATAGAATTGATGTTGTTCTAAAATTGAGAGTACTTGTTTCACATGGTGAAAATGGTCTTCCCAATTTTTATTGTAAATGAGGATATCATCAAAAAATACCATAACAAATTTTCTCAAAAATGGCCTAAAAATAGTATTCATCAAATTATAAAAGGTAGATGGTGCATTTTTTAGCCCAAAAAGCATAACCAAAAACTCATAATTGCCCTCATGAGTCCTAAAAATAGTTTTGGGTATGTCTTCATCATGTATCCAGATTTAATGATACCCAGAACACAAATCTAACTTGGTAAAATAAAGAGCACCATTTAATTCATCTAAAAAATCATCAATGATAGGAATAGAAACTTATCTTTGATAGTGTACTTGTTGAGTTCCCTGTAGTCAGGGCACATCCTCCAAGTGTCATTTTTTTTTGCATCATGACAATTGGTGAAGAATATTTGCTTTGGCTATGGCAAATGATTCCTACATCCAACATCTCATTAACATCTTTTAAATTTCACTTTTTTGGGCATAAGAATACATGTAAGGCCTGATGTTAGGTGGTGTACTACCAAGAATAAGTTTGATAGCATGATCATGCATGCAACTAGGTGGAAGTCATTTTAGCATGTCACCAAAAACAACTGAATGAGCATCAATCACTTGTTACAAATCAGGAGGTGTAAATGGTTGAGTTGGATGAAATTCCATGGAAAACAAGTGAGCTATAAATCCTTCAACACCCTTTCAGAGAATCTTTATCATTTTATGAGAGATAACAAGTCATGGAGATTTAGACTTTAATCCCCTTAGCTCAAATGTCCTTCCCTTAGAATGAAAATGCATGAATAATTCTTGGAAATTCATCTCAATAGTGCCCAAAGTAGTGAGCCACTGTACTCCCAAAACAATGTTAGCTCCCTCCATGGGAATAACAAACATAGGAGAATCCAACAAGTAGTCTCCCTTGGCCAGCTTAATACTATGGCATTTTCTTGAGCAACTGACAATACCACCATCTACAATCATGACCTAAAATTTTGGCGTAGGATAAATGAAATAGTTTAAGCGAGCAACCAACTTATTGTTGATGAAGTTGTGTGTGCTCCCAGAATCAATCATAATAGTGACCTTTTATTTTTTTAGGAAACCCACCACCTTAGGATTTTGGGGAGTATTAATCCCTAAAAGGGCATGATAGGAAATAGTAGGTTGAGAGTCTTCAGATTCTTCTTCAGGACCTTCTTCATCCTCACCAATTGCCTCCTCATCATCATCATCCTCATTGTCACCTTGGATGTGAAACAACTTTTTTTAGCATAATGATGGTCTTTACTCCATTTTCTATCACAACCATAACACAACCCTTTGGCTCGCTTCTCCTCAATTTATTGAGGTGTCAGTCTGGTGGGTTGAGGATATGATGGTGTTGGAAAGGTGCGATCACAACTAGTAGTGGAGGTTTTTTGTTTGACCATATATTTTTCTTCTACCATGTGTACTCATGGAATAAGTTTTGATATAGATCCTGGGTTAAGCATCCTAACCTATAATTAGATTCTATCTTTAAGACCATCCAAAAATAGACCAGTCAAATTTTCTTCAGTGATGTCATCCACCCATAAGGATAGATTTTGAAATTGATGAATATAATCCTTCACAGTTCCTATTTGCCACAGTTTGGCTAATTGGTTGAAGTAGTTCTCAAAGACATTATTTTGATAATGAGCCAACAACTCATTAGTGAAAATAGACCATGTAACAGGAACACCATTCTTTTTCTTCTAAGCACACAACCAATGATACCAAAATAGATTTTCAGGTTCTAGATACAGAGACGCCACTATCACCTTCTAAGAACTAAGAGTTTGATGCAGATCAAATAAATTCTCAATTTGGGTAATCTAAGTGAGAGGATCCTTACCATCAAAATTATGCATGTTCACTTTGGGAAACATCAATTTCACACCAAAATTAGAGTTTTTAGTGTTGAGAGGAAGAGGACTTGAATGATGAAGTGGAGGGTTGTTTGACTGTAATTGAGATGAAAGGGCAACCAATGAAGCAGTGATCTGATTCAATTGATTGTGAATCCCATTAATGTATTTGTGCATCATTGTAACATCCATTTGAATTACAAAAAATTCATCATACTGTATGAAGCCCTTTATGTCAGCCTAAAGTTGAGAAATCAATAGATCTGAAGTACCATATTCCATGTCATCGATAAGATTCTTAGGAGTTTTTTGCCCCCTTTTCATCCCCGTGTAAAATTACTGACCATATACAAACCCTAGGAGTGTTTTTGCCTCAAAAAAGTGTACCAAGAGATGGTACCATTGTGATTGCCTCACCAAGATGAATCTAACGAATATCTTTGTGCACTAAGGTAAAAAAATTTGGCACAAAAAAGTGTACCAATGGAATATACCATTATGCTCATCTCATTGAGATGAATCCAATTACTACAATTGTGCAAAGCGAAAAAAAAATTCATACTTTTTTTTTTGACAAAAGCATTTCAAACAATACTACATTGACAGAAAAAAATAATTCATCTCAGATTGTAAGTTATATTTTTTGCTCCTTCCGCTCACAAAAGTTGCACCTCACCAGATTCGAAAAACAACACCACATGAAACTTGCCCAAATCAAAGCTTTGATACCACTTATAATGAAATTAATTAGATGTTCACACAGAATGATTTTATATCACACAAAATAAGAAAATATGAGAGATCACATAACAATAATTAACTACTGGATAATATAGCAAAGCCACTTTGAGGGGGAAACCTCCACAACAATGCACTAAGAGAAAAATACTTAAATGATGTTCAAAGACTAACCACTACCTCCTATATATAGTCTACTTAACCATGGTAATTCCATAGGTCAACCAATATAACAACATAGAGAAAAGTAACAATAATATAAAATAAGTATGTAAGCCACAAGTCAGCTACACATATCCCAAGACATGCCAAAGGTTAAGGGCATAACATACTCCAAAATCTGTCAGTGGGGTTTTCAAGTACCAAGAATATTCAACTCCTTATTTCACTTAGTTTCAACCATAAGTTTCCTTGTCATAGAAAGCCCCCATTATGGATTCCAAACCTAGCGATACTCCCGTCTCCCCTTTTCACCAGGCTACATGTTGCTCAAAAATCCCTTTCCCTAGTAAACACAAGGAGGATTTCATGTACAACAAGCAGGAACCTATTGTAAGTTTGAATATTTTCTTTCCAAATGTCAACACAATAAATTTATAAATAAAATGTCTTCTTATTTGACCATAAGTATGATAAGGTAGTTAGTATCTTCTTAGATATTCTTCTATTAGACCATCAATGCATATAATTTTGCATTAAATGGGCTTCTCCTCCAGTGAAGTTTTTTAATAAATAATTTTATCTCAACACTTCACATTTGTAACATAAGTAAACCCTTGCCCATATAAAATGGGTTTTTAACCTTAGTCCATGCCCCTCCAATCCTGTCGGTACACTTTTTTGTGCCATTTTACACAACCAATTTTATGAGAGTGTTTGGAAAAAAACCACCCTGATTCAGTAAAAGGGCCAACTCTACTTATACAAGGAAATTCAATTGAATTGCTCAAGAGCTATAACAACCCCCCTTGGATGAAACCATTCAACATAAAGTTGTTGATCTATGATAAAATCTTAAGCTATTGTAGTTTTATCAAGCTCAAGGTGCCTAAATCTAAGCCCTCATTCACTGGCTCAAGGTTAGGGATCGAGTTTCCAAGGATTTTTTCAATACAATAAGATCTTGTCACTCTATCATGCAAATCAAGGCTATAAAAGAAGTTGGTGATTACATTACTAGACTCATAGACATTCTTCAAAACTTCATCAAGCACTTTAAGGAAATATTTCAAGCTTAGACCTCTACCAAGGGAATGGAAGTTGCCCAGTAGAAGTGCTTTGATGTTATTCCATACAAGCTCACACTAATTCAACTGATGGGATTTGAAAACCTATTTCTATTGAGGAACTCCATAATGCAATGAAAAAAATGGCTCTAGACAAGGCCCTAAGCATTGATGGTTTTCATTGTGAATTCTATCAAAGTTTTTGGGATTGCATGGGACCAAATTTGCATAATGCTTTTTTAGAATCCATGACCAATGGTTCTCTGGGAAAGATTATTTATAAATGCAACTTCATATTTAACCCTAAGGATAGATACCATGAGCTAATCACCAACTAGAGTGCCATAATATTTCATAATGTCTCTTAAAAATTATCGCCAAGACCTTAACACTTAGGATCAAATATCTTCTACCTTTAGTGATAAGACTTGAGTAAACTTTTTTCATATCAAGTAAATACAATTTTTACAAAATTAAAGTGGTCTAGCAAGGGATGTAGTGGGCTCATGCCTCCAATCAAAAGGCCTTGTTTGTCAATATTAACTTTGAAAAAGCCTATGACACTATTGAATAGCCCTTTATTCTGGCCAAGCTTTAAGCCCTAGAGTTTGGTCCCAAATGTTTTCACTCTGTCAAGACTCACTTTGAAGATGTATATGCTCATCTCACTATCAATGGCCATCACTCTAATAATTTTGGGTTCAACTATTCTATTAGGTAGGGTTGCCCTCTAGCCCACTCCCTATGTGTCTTTTTTGTAGAAGGTTTTGACTATCTGTTAGGGAATTATGCTTCTACAAGGTTAGTCAAGGGAATTTATTTTACCATTTCCAAACCAAACTTTAAATGGCCACTTTGCATATGACTCCTTTCTTGTGTTGTTGGAAGAAGAAATTATGGTTCAAAATGCCATGGATTATTTTAAGATTTTTCATTTGGCTTTGTGCTCTAGCATTCAATGGGCTAAAACCCAATGCTACTACCAATCACATAGCTTGATGCTAACCTAGATAGGGAAATATCAATGGAAATGGACTGCCCATGGGGAAATATTTAAAATTAATGGGTATCCCCTTTGCCTTCCAAGCCTTACAGGTTGAGTTATGGAGCTATGTTGTCCACAAAGTTTAAAATAAGGTTGTGTTATGGATAACTAAACCCTTATCTCTTATGGTAAAATTACATATCCACTCTAAAGCCTTGGTTTCTACTCATGTTTACCACTCCTCCTATTGGGATCCCTCTAAGTTAGCCTATGTGAAACTATTAAGAGATTTCCTTTGAGCTAACATGGAAGGCAAAAAGGGCTTTCATAGATTTTTTTGGGACATTTATTACAAGCTCAAGAAAGTTGAGGGACTTAAGATCATTGATATTTCCAAACAGGGAACTACCCTATATGCCAAATGGATCCCGGGGCCATTGAATGGTAGGAAGGTTGGAAAATTCTTGTTAGAAATTATATCTTCTCTGGAAACCCTTATATCCAAGGTGCTTGGAAGAACCAAGGCGTTTAAATAATGCTTGTTACTCCAACTCCTATTAAAATCACATGCACATTTATGGATGAGTCTTTGGAAAGCCTAAAAATCCATCAAATCATGGTTAATTTGTAAATGGGAAGGTTTCATATATGTCCTCTCCATCAACTCTCACTCTCTATGGTGGTCCTTAGTTATTACCATTATTCAAAATTCCTTAGCAAAGGTTCCTAGAATTAAAACACCGAGGCTATTTCATAGAGGCATCAAGGTCATAGAAGATATATTTGACAAGAGATATCAACCCTGAGCATGTTGGACAAATTTAAAAGCTAATTTTAAGCTCAATAACTAAGACTTTGAATCTATTGTATAATTTTAAATAATGGTGCTTGATTATGCCTTGCATCAAATTAGAGTTTTGTGCTTCCCTAAATGGTGAAAAAAATAGAATCGGAATGTGCCCATTCCCATGCTTTAGTATAAACCCTAACTTGGTTATCAATGGATCTCTTTTAGTATTGTGCCTTGGAAGACACTCAAAAAATGATGGAATTTTAATAACTCTTCTAGTCTTTGGAACAAGTGATTATAAAACATATAATATGTAATGGTGGAGCCAAAAGAGGCTACTTTTTATTGGAGCGTCAGTTATCATGACCCTCTAAAGGGGGATATATTTATATGTATGAGAATCTTATCTCTTGGATTTATTCCATATGGCCAATCTGAGTCTCTAGAACATGTCTTTTAGTTTTTTGCTAGAGCCTAAGAGGCCTAGAGATGGATCCATTCCTTCTTCCAACATTTTAGACTTAAACCTTTTTCCTAGAATATGGTTCTGTTGGGAGAATTTTCTCTACTCCCTACAAGATTCAAGTAGATTTGGTGCATCTTTCAAATTTAAATTATCTTTTTGTTGTGAAAAGATATAAATTATGTTATTTTTTATGATAAGCTGATGTAGGAGCATCCCAAGGTTCGTACAATCTTGTATCAACCCCAAAAAGAGTTTGTCATGTTTTATTTTATTTTTGGGTTGTGGATTTGTTTGTGTGAGCTTGTTTACCTCTTAAAATGTTATCGTAAAAGTATTTATTTACAACAGAATGTGCAGAGACTTTTTGACTATTTTTGTCAGTACGTGGATACTGTTAAGTAACATAAACTTGTCAAAAATGGTTCTTCAATTATAAAATGATTTAGTTGATGAAATTTTATGGGGTCATAGAATATAACACTTACAACATCTGTACCAATTTTTAGACCATTTGGAGATACCAAGAAAATGTACCAACTATTACAATAGGATGAGGTTTCCTTGTGGTAATGATGAAAAAGGAATTGGATCTTGAAACTTCATGGGATCGTATAACTTAACATTTACAACCTCTGTACAAAATTTTAGGTTATTTGGAGTCACCATGGAGGTGTACCAACTATTATAATGAGAATAAGTATCCTTACTTTTAGTAACACTACTGAAGGAATTGGATGAGAAAATTTTGTGGGTTCATATTATATGACACCTAAAATTTATGTACCATATTTAATACCATTTGGAGTTACCATAAAAAATTTATAGCTATTTCTTTTAGGTTATAGCTGCATAACTTGACAAAAGGTTTGTGAACTTGAAGAATAGCTACAGTAAGAGTTAGATCACCAAATTTGGAATAGTGAGATAAACTATAATATAAAAAATAACTTCAAATTTAAGATCAGTTCAATAAGTGTGTCAAAAATTATGATAGTTTTTGTAATTATCATTCAACCAAAAGATGCATCTTTCCAGTCTGCAGAAGGTTCATGATTGTGTGAAATATCTCCATTAAGAATTGGAATTCAAAACTTTTATCACTAATATTAAATATATCCCGTAATGTGTGTTCAAAATATCATTTTAATTGGATAAGTGGTAGAAAAGTTATGGAGTTTTTATGACTGTCACTCAGCTAGAAAATGCATGTGTAGCCTGAAGGTTCATTACCTTTCGGTAAAGGTATGGTAAGAATTAAATTACCAAATTTAATGGGTTTATAAAAATTGTATTTATATTTATATGTTTCAAATTTTAGACCATTTTTTTCGCAAATTTAAATTTTTGTAATTTTTAGTAACTATCGTTCTAACAAGAATTGTCATATGTGTAGGTCGTGTCAATTAGCAAGGTTGTTCTTTACTTGTGGTAACCTGCATTAATTTGTGTTGAGTTTTAGATGATAATTTTTGTAAGGGTGGTGTAAAATAAATTCTATGATCTTTGGTTCAAATTTCATATCAATTGGATTAAGGATGTTCAAATTTCTAACTATCATCCACCCTAAAATGTCACTTGACAGTCTTTGATAGTTACTCATAGTTAGGTGTTGATATTGAAAACTAAAGTATGCATGTCTTTTAGACATTATGTAGAGGTCATTGAAGTTTAAGATACACCCCATGAATCTTGGGATGTTAAAAGGAATACAAGAAGGAAAGAAAGGAAAGTTTTTGAGGATTTTTTGAAAGAGTTTTTGGGGAGAGAGAGACAAGTCAGGAAGGAGCAAAACTCTTTAATAGAAGAAAATAAAGTTGTTTCAATTAAATAGGAACTATATGAGTGTATGACACTCTTTCATGTAATAAAATAATCTTGTAGATGAATGTGTGAGTGTGTTTGAGAGTATGGTTTGTATTCTTTTGTGTGAAATGCATTAATATAGTCTATATTCCATGATAATCAATTGTTTGATGAAATGTGCATGTGTGTCCAAAGATGATGAAACCCCTACAACATGGGAGATAAAGGAAAAACTTAAACTATCCCCCTCTCTTTTTTTTTTTTACATTGAGGGGTATCAAATCAAGGTAGTGTCCTTGTCATTGATGTGATAAACATCTCAATGTGTGTTGTAGGCTATGAGAGAGAAGTCTATATAGAGATTGAAAATTGTTGAGAAGCTTAAATAGGTGGTTGTAGGTGTGTGAAGTCCTTTAAAAGTGTGAGGGAGTTTTTGAGAGACTCAATTTGGATTTTATTGTAGGTTATGAAAGAGGATCATGTTGATTCATGGTAAGAGATGACACACATGAGAAGAGCATGGGAAATGGGTGAGTTGACAGATATGTTGAAAGTATTCTATAAGAGACTAGACATGATGGGAAAGACTACACATGGTGATGATGGTGTAACTATGTGTGATGGTGATGATGAATACTTTATGGTGGGGCTTTTTTCCCTAAAATCATGGATAGATGCTTTGAATAGAGGCCAAACAAGTGGAGGAAAATTTTTTGGTAGATAGAAGAGACCAACCAAGGTTGTGGTTGTGAAAAAAGGTAAATCTCTTAGTGATATATTTATGTTTTATGGAAAATAAAGTCTAAAACAACTCATGACTTGGATAGTTAAGTTTGAGTTATATTTTGTGGATATGAACATTATTGACCCCATTAGGGTGAAGGCTGCATGTAAGCGGTTGAGTAGAGTTGCAATAGTGTATTGGAAAGATATCCAAGTGAGGATACAAAGGAAAGGTAAGGGAAAGGTTTGTGAGTGGGAACATATGGCTTCCAAAATGTTGGGTTGATTTGTACATCCAAAATTACATTCAGGATGTTTGAGGGAGCTTCGTGCAAATATGCTTGAGAGTGTTGGTGAGAAGAATATTTACAAGAGAGGAAATCAGGATGGGAGTTGTCTTGTGAATATATAAAGACTCTTCAATAAGTAAAAAGGAGGTGCATAGGTGTGCCAAAGAGTATATTATTATGGAAGGCAACATGAAGGTGAGGCTTCTATATGTAGAGCCTAATTATGATGTTCAAAACAATAGGGTGTATGAGAGTTTTGATTATCCCATGGATGAAGATATTTACATGATAGATGAGAGAGGTGGTAAATTGTTCACCAAAATATGGAGACCCATTGTGTGATGATGGGCAAGCAACTGTGAAGTCCCATGAGTGGAAAATGTTGAATTATCCTTGGTTCATGATGATAAAAAGTTTATCAATTTTATTTTGGATGGTAGAAGGGTTGAGGACAACTAAGGAATGATATAGGTGAGTGAATATTGCAACCATGTAGAGTTTTAGGTGGATGAAAGTCACAACGAGTTATAGGAGAATGAAGAAGGCAACCATATAGAGTTGCAATTTTCCATGGTGGAAACATTAGATCTAGAGGTTATGTAAGTAAGTGCACACAAGGAGATGATTGTGAAGGATCAACCATGTGAAAGAGCTGAAATCAGAGATGTTGAGGTGGAGAAAATAACCATGAGTTTTGTTTAGAATGGGTCATTTGTAGTCCATTGTGAGAGTGAAAATTTGGAGCAACATGTCCTTGGGGCATGATGGAGTGGTGTATGAGTTTTTTGAGGGAGATTTTGTTTCTCCTAATGTATTTTTTTAATGTCTAGGTCTACATATGACGATATTAGCTAAGGATAAAGTGTGGTGTATTCCAACATGCTCATTTTTATGATAAACAGAATGAAGAAGCTGACCAAGAGTCTGATATGGATGTAGTGATTAAAGAGTTGGTTGGTGATGATATTACATCCTTGGGTGAGTGTCTTCAAATTGATATGGAGATAAGAGAGAGTGTTAGATCATGGGAACATGATTTTTCTCAAGAGGATGTGCAGGTGAATGTACATTTACAATAATATGTGGAAAGAGAGATGTCAATGAACAATTGAATGATGGTGAAGACTTTGAGAATCCAAAGCTTGTTATGGAGAAAATTTATAGCATGTTATGGATGAGAGAATGTATTTAAGTTTGATATTAGCCATGGTATGTGTAGAGGAACCTGATGTTATAGGTATGGATAGTGATTTTCTTGAGCTCACCAATTGGAAGGAGGAGTTGTTAATGTGTATGACAGCCCTAGCATGTGAAGAGGAAGTTAATGTTGTAGATGAGATAAAGATATTATTGTCATTGAAATGTATACAATGAAGGATGTGAAGGGAAGAACTATCCTTGATGTTATGGGATATCATTTGGATGCCCTAGTGTATGTTGATTCAGTTGTGTTGAGATTGGGAGTGATAAATAAGATGGAAGCCATGAGTGAGAAGCAAAAATCTATATTATATGATGTTGTGAGTGATCCAATAGTTAGTTGCAAAAAGGTTTGAACAAATCCAAAAAGGCTTTAGGAGGAGGAGGTCAATCTAGTTTGAGCCCACATGGGAGAGTGAGATGCATGAATGAGCATCTTGGTGTTGGTGGATGGATGAGAGTGGGTTTTAGCCCATGTGTGAGTTGATTGAGATATGGATGTGCCTTTAGCAGAGGAGGGAATTCTATGGTGGATCAAATCCCACAAAGGAGAGACATTTTGGGGAGTCAAATACCACAAGGAGAAGGAGAGAGAGAGAGAGAGAAAATGAGAAGAGAATAAGTTTTTAACCAACAAGTAGGAGCTATAAATGTCGTAGAAAAACACAAAAAAAGAAGCTAATTTACTTGGTATGTTTGAAGGGGATGCCATGGTCAATTTACCTCATGACCAAAAAAGTATCTTTGTTACTTATCCCACCCATGTGAGTAGGAACTCACATTTTATAAACTTTGGGTGTTTAATGCAAGAGAATCCCAAGGTTCATGTAATCATGAATCAACAAAAAATAAAGTGCAGTGTATTTTATTTTATTTTTAGGTTGTGGCTTTGTTTGTGTGAGATTTTTTAATTCTTGAAAGTTATTGCAAAAATATTCCCTTATCGTAGAAAGTACGAAGACCTTTTCATTATTTTTGTTAGTATGCGAAGACTATTAAGTAATAAAAACTTGTTATAAATGGTTCTTCAACTATGGTATGAGTTATTTAATGAAATTTTATGGGGTTATATAATGACACTTACAACATCTGTACCAATTTTAAAATCATTAGGAACAACCATGGAAACGTACCAGCTATTACACTAGTAGGAGGTTTTCTTACTTGAGGTAATGATGTAGAAGGAATTGGATGATGTAGAAGGAATTGAATTCTAAAACTTGGTGTTATCATAGAACCTAACATTTAAAACCTTTGTACAAAATTTCAAGTCATTTGGAGTCACCACACAGATGGACCAATTATTACAATGCTATGAAGTATATTTACTTTTAGTAATGATATGAAAGGAATTGGATGATGAAATTTTGTGGGTTCATATAATATGACACCTAAAATGTTTGTACAAAATTTTATAATATTTGGAGTTACCATAGATTATTTATAGTTTTTTATTTTAGGCTATGCTTGCATCACTTGACAAAAGGTTCATGACCTTGCAGAATAGATACATTAAGATTTAGATCACAAAATTTGGATCAATGTCATAAAATGTAGTCTAAAATCATTTTCTAAAATTTTAGCTCAATTTAATCACTGAGGCAAAATTTATGATAGTTTTTGTAACTATCATTCAATGAGAAGACGCATTTGTCCAGTCTAAAAAAAGTTCATGATTGTACAAAATATCTACATTAATAATTGGAGTTCAAAAAATTTATCACTGATATTAAAAATATCCCATAATTTTTTTTATAAATATTCTCAATCGGATACATTTTGGTAAAGTTATGATAGTTTTTGTGACTGCCACTCAGCCAAAAAATGCATCTGTGTACCCTGAGAGTTCATTACCTTGCGGTAGATGTGCGGTAAGATGTAGGTTACAAAATTTATTGGGTTGATGTAAAATGTAGTAATATTTATATTTTTAAAATTTTAGATCATTTATATGCACATATTTAAATTTTTAGATGTTTTATTAATTGTCATTCTACCTAGAATTATCATTTGTGTAGTCTACGTTAATTGACAAGGTTATTATTTACTTTTAGTAACTTACGGTAATATGTGTTAAGATTTAGATGATGAAATTTTTATGGTTGATGTAAAATTTAGTCTATGATCTGTGGTTAAAATTTCATGTCAATTTTATTAACAACGTGAAAGTTATGGTGGTTTTTCTAACTGTCATTCAACCTAAAATGTCCCCTGACAGTTTCTGATAGTTAGGTGTTGATCTTGAAAACTGAAGTCCACCTAAATTTTAGACATTATGTGGAGGTAATGGAAGTTGAATAGACATCCCATGAATATTGGGATGCTAATAGGAATACAAGAAATAAATAAAGGAAAGTTTTTGAGGTTTTTTAGGGAGAGAGAGACAAGTTGGGAAGGAGCAAAACTCTTCAGGAGTAGAACATAGAGTTGTATCAGTTCAGGATGAATTGTATGAGAGTTAAAAACTCTTTCATATAATAAAATAATCCTATAGAGGCATGTTTGAGTATGTGAGTATGTTTGAGAGTATGATTTGTATTTTAATGTGTGAAATGCATTAATATATTCTTTGTTGTGTGGCAGTCAAGTGTTTGACAAAATATGCATGTATGTCCATGTATTTTGAAACACCTGCAACATGAGAGATAAAGGAAGACCTTAAATAGTCCCCCTCTCTTTGTTTTTGCACCATAAGAATTTGTACAAAGCTTTTTTTACTATTGACAAAATTGTTATCTTGTTCAATGTAATGATACATATACAAGTGCAAGTAGAAAATGTGGACCTAGACATTAAGCACTTATGAACACTCATTGGTCACTAGAACAATTCCCCTTGCATTACTAGTAAGGCTCCCAAAAATACACCTCCTCAATATTTCTAAATAAGGGACTAGGAATGGTGTGACCATGGCAGAAGTCATCGTAGATCGCATATCTGTTCTACCATTTGCACTCTTCCCCATCAATAATTATCACCTTTAGGGGGTTATGGAGGGTGGCCCTCACCATCGGTCTATTATGGACACTCTATATTTATTCCCCCAAGAAGATATGCTCAAGGGAATTTCCCCAAATTGGTGCTTTTTTATATCACCCCCACACAATCAAATTGAGGAAGTTGAGGAAGAAAAGTAAGAATAAGATGGTTGGGAACCCATACCAATGAGTTGTATCCCCATCGGGAAGGATGGGGTGATAAGCCTAATAGTCCACCA
The DNA here is from genome assembly GCA_037957365.1 of Torreya grandis. Lineage (NCBI taxonomy): Eukaryota > Viridiplantae > Streptophyta > Pinopsida > Cupressales > Taxaceae > Torreya > Torreya grandis. Next base: position 1,336,001 of record JARHVA010002571.1, read on the forward strand.
CCTTCTCATCCTCCTTCTACATGGTTGGTGGCATATGTGGCCTAGGGTCTTAATTTTTTATATTCTTTATTGCTTCAATGTAATTTTGAACAGGTTTTTGTTGGGTCATGGTTGTTGAATCTTGGTTTCTCCCAAGTGGTATCCTAGTTTGTTTTTGTTTTTCCTTGGCTCAGTGTGTGCTCTCATACCACCCACTTTTTGATCGAGTATTTATTATGTTTTTTCCATTGTTTAAAAAATATAATACATGCTTCAACAAAAATGAGACACATCAAAAGGGTTATAGTTTAATTGGTTTAGATGATAGTAAAATGTTGTGTCATGTTATTCATTTTTTACAATGTCCTCATCTCCTCATCTAGCTTCTCCAAGGAAATATCTGAGAGCTTCGACCCTTCATTTGGATGCTCTAGTTTTTATTTTTAAAATTTTGGGTAATTATACCAAGATGATTAGTATGAAGATGAAATCAATTTGGGCTAATAAATGAAAATTGGTTACCACATCATGTCTAAAAAGTTGTCAAGTAATATTCTGATCCTTTTAAATTTGTTGTTACTATGTTTCTATAGGATGCTATAATATTCTGACCAGTTTTAACTTCTTGGTGGTATCATGTTTCCATAAAATCAGCTTCTAATATGTGACTCCAAGAATACCAAGGATATCATAGGAAGGTTACTAAAGGGTGTGTCTGGTCAATGAGTTCATAAATTTATTGATCTCATTCATAAATAATGTATATGCAATATTTTATAAATGTAACTATGGAAGATTCAACCATCCCATATCCCTTTATCTCATCTCCAAGACATGGTGTGAGTAAATTCTCAGGGATAACCACCTATATGTGCATCAAATATTAAAAACAACTGAAGGATTCCTATGCGAAATAAAAAACCTATGTATTTCCTATATACCAAAAGTTATATGGAAGCTAAAATCCATATAGAATGTTTCTTGGGGATTGGGTATTGGGGGGACACCCCTCACTTCATTGATAACAATGAGTGGACTTATCCAATGATGACAACTATTTGTGAGTTTTAAAAAAATTAGAACACAATTTCTAACCTTTAAAAAAATTACTTGTAAAAAAGAAAAAAATGCGCAGATTTGGGGCAAACACCTAAGTGTTGCCACTTCTATTATGATTTTCTGATCACCAAGATCTCGATTGGGTGAGGTGAGAGAATCAAATGCATAATCACAAAAATCCTTAAACTCCTATCGTTATTGTAAAACACGACCCTAGAAAGAGCTATGATACCACTTGTTACAAATTTTCTTGCAAAAATAAACCAAACTTAATAACAATATGCAAAAAAGGAATAGATTACTAAAATAACTCATAAATAATTACAAACCTTTCTTATATTCAAATATTGTGAGCCTCTTCAAGGGGGAAACATCCTTGAGAGTAGAACTCAGATTACATAGCATAGATGAATCGTTTTCCTGCCTTATGATATCAATATATAAGTATTACCATCTTAACACCCTAATTTCTTTCAATCCTAACCTTATACTCAAGGGTTAGATTTACATAGGTACTTAAATTAATTATTAATTATTCTTATCACTCAAAAGTTGGCTTTATATAAAAAGTGGCATCCAAGTTAATTAGCTAACTACATCTATTACAATGTCAAAATAGTAATAGATAAAGATATAAATTATTTAGAAATTATTAGCCATAACCCACTTTTAAATTGAAAAGTTAATTCCCTATAAGGGATGAATGCTTACCCTTAAAATGCATCCATTATGATCTAGTTAATAAGTTACTTGAAATAAATAAAAAACGTAATAACTAATATATAAATAAAAGTTACATAAAAACAACAAATAAATGTATATTTAAAATATTAACTTTACTAAAATTTCAAATATAAATATTGAAATTAAAAAATATGAAAATAAATTAAAATAAATGTAAAAGAAAAATAATATACAAAACAAACACCAAACTCAATAATTTATAGGAATGCACAACTTTTAAATAATCTCATATAATAATCAACTTTAAATCAAAATTTCATCACATAAAAACTGAAGATTTTCACATTTAAAATCAAAAATACAAAATAATAGCTATGGAGGAAAAATAATGTACAAAAGAATGCATACTGATGGAAGTATTTAATGAAGGAATGAGATATTTAAATTTTAAATAAACTACGAGAAAATTTTGGTGGCTTAAATTACTTTTTTTTTAAAGCGTAGATTTGAGTGATTATTGAGGATAAGTACGTAGTTCATGAACTGTGTTAAAAATGCTTTTATTGACATGAGATATTGTAATTAGATGAAAGGTAACTATTGCTAAAATAGTGATTTAATAAGGACTTAAGTTTTTAGTTTGAAGAAATTCCTTTCAAATGTATAGAAAAAGGAGAATATTGAGTTTGTGAAATGTATAAAAAAGAGAGAATTCAGATGATGAGAGTGCATTATATACAATACATCATAATTATATAAACTTATTAGATTTAAAAAGATTATTAAGATTTTATTTGAATTATTTATTATTTAAGTGGTTTTTTAAATGTGTCATTGATATTTTATGTTAGAAATAGAAAGAAATAAAAATGATTTAAAAAGATTTTATCGCAAATAATTTTAAGATTAAAATTTTAATTTCTTATGACATCTTTTTCATAGAAAAAATATATTTTCTCTTAAAAATAAATATTATGACTTAGTTATTAAATTATTTGAAGAAAGCGAAAAACATAGAATTCAAAACATATATTGAAACCATAATAATAAAAAAATTGGATGAAATATTATGACAAATGTTTGAACAAGTATAATTTTATATTATTTTAATATCTAGATATTAATTAGAAAAAATATAAAAAAGATTTGCCAAAACTATTTAGATATTATAATTTATTTATGAATATTAAGTGAAGTATATAGGAACATAAATGGGACAAAATCTTAGAATATTTTTATAGTTCAAATAAGGATTAGTTAATACAAGGGTCATGTAGCGGTTAGTCTATGTATTTGTGTTGACAATTGTTTGTATATGAGTTTGTATATAAAATTGTATTTAGATCATGAGTATGTAGAGTTCTTTGATGTCGGAATGGGCAATGGAGAGGAATGGGCAATGGAGAGGAAGGGAAGCAACAATGTTTTCACGAGATATTAGCGCACTTTGTTAATTTCAACATACCAATAATGAAGAATTAAATATGTTATAAACTTATACCATCGAATTAAATATGAAATTGTTGTCATTTAGTTAATACAAGGGTTGTGTAGCAGTTAGTCTCTATTCTTGTGTTGATAATTGTTTGTATATGAGTTTGTATGTAAAATTGTATTTAGATCACGAATATGTAGAGTTCTTTGCTGCCGGAATGGGCAATGGAGAGGAGGAAAAGAAACAATTTTTTCATGAGATATTAGCACACTTTGCTAATTTTAACATACCAATAATGAAGAACTAAATATATTATAAACTTATACCATCGAATTAAATATGAAATCATTGTCATTTAGTAGACAAAAACATCTCCACGTTGTAACATCATCATCTCTAAACAAGGAGAATATTAATTGATGACATTGATGCTAGCATAATTAAATGTATAAAATAAAGGGCTTGTGCATTTAATGTGCCATCGAGCAAATGTTTTTTTTTTAACTAACCGGGGTAAAAATATATTCCAAAACAAGAAAGCCGGAAAAAGTACTTTACACCGCCTTGTCCTGCTCAACCAGAAGACTCAGCTTCTGGGAGAAGTTCGAAGGCAGCAAGCTATAATCAAGAATTTCCCATTGAGGCCCTTGCTCAGAGGCCCATTTGGCTAAACAGTCAGCAACCCCATTCCATTCACGGGGGATATGCATGAAACACACCGAATCCATCACAGTACTCAACTGGAGAATCTGTTGAACAACCACCGCTAGTCGCCAATCAGCTCTATCAAAATTACGATTACTTAACAAATCAATGACCACCTGGGAATCCGACTCGCAAATAATACTCTGCCAGCCCAGTTGACAACATTGTTGTATCGCCTGGAGGATGGCGAGCACTTCCATGTAATTGTTGGAATGCCATCCCTTATAAATAGAGAAGATGAATTGAATATTTCCTGAACTATCCCGACCAACGCCACCAATAGCAGCTTCACCTGGGTTTCCTCTCGAAGATCTGTCAGTGTTAATTTTTAACTTCCCAGGTGAAGGGGGCGTCCAACGACCTCTTCTACAGATCGGTTTATGTACCTGTTTGTCTCTGTGGCAAGAGCGAAGAGATGGGGCAGTGGATGGAGCGCTGGACAGAGTGCCAGCAATGCTGGAGAGAATGCCCGACTCCACATCCCCCAGCCCGTCAGCACGGAATCCCTTCGTAGCCAACGACTCCAGAAGGGAGTCACGGACCTTCGCCCAAATGGCGTTGACAGACCTCTGTTCGGTGCGAAATATGCGTTTGTTGCGCTCTAACCAAACATTCCAAAGTATGAATGCCGGTCCAGCAAGCCAGGCGGCCTGAAGAATAGGCGCTTTGGAATTGGGGGCGCTTAAGCAGTTCCAGAAGTCGGCTAAAGAGGTGGCGTGGCAGCAGGGTCTCCTCCATGCGTCCCACCATCTATGCCAAAGATGCTTGGTAAAAGAGCAGAGAAAGAAGAGGTGTGACCCTATTTCCACCTCCCCATAGCAGAGCACACACTTGAAGGGTCCTTGGAAGCCCCGTTTGCACAAGTTGTCCCACGTGAGGCACCTATTGTAGACAAGCGTCTACAAGAAGAAACAACATTTGGGCCAAGTAACTGAATTCCATGTCTGCTTCCCCCAGGGGAAATGTGCTTCCCCAAACACTTGCGTAAGCAGAAACCGATAGCCCGCTGAGACCGAATAGCTGCCAGTAGAACACCCTCCCCAAGCAAGCTCATCCAGACCATTAAGAGAGTTGCAATGTCTAGAAGTTAATAACTGATCAAGCTCCAATCTATTCTCCCAGGATCCACCCAGCGGCCAATCCGAAGAATGTTTCCATCTGAATCCTGTGGCCAAACCCATGTTGTACTCCTCCTTATAATGGGCCACATTAGTCCAGCTAGCTGCTTGAAAAACATCATATAACGACTGCAAATGCGGGTGTGAAGACAGGAGCGGGGGCAATCCATCCCATGAATCCTCCCAGAAGAGGCCCTGTTCTCCAGACTTGCAAATTCAGAACAGGCTGTTTTTAATTAACTGAGCTCCTCCTTTCAGGGTACGCCAAATCATGGAGCCTCCCCCCTCAAGAGGCAGTCGAGAGATGACAGAGGGATCCACCCCGGGGAAATACTTACCAGCCAGGATGCGAGCCCATAATTGAGACTGATTAGTACACCATCTCCAATATAATTTGGTAGCCAAAGCTTGGCTCGCCAGGATGGTAGAGCACAAACCAAGTCCCCCATCTTTCTTTGGCCGGCAAACAATATCCCACTTGATCAAACTCCATTTGGTGCTTCTCAGGTTCCCACTCCAAAGGAACTGGCGGGAAAGGGCATCGAATTCCTTGAGAAAATAAACTGGAGTAGCCTGGACCAAGCATCGATAAACAGGAAGAGCTTGAATCACCGATTGCAACAATGTGACTCTCCCAGCCGTGGAGAGCCATCTATGAGTCTAGTGACTCACTTTTTGCCTCAGTCTATCTAACACATTCTGCCAAAACAGCCGTGGCTGCCTACCAACCACAATGGAAATGCCCAAATAAATAACTGGGAGAACCTGAATTTGAAACCTCAGGATGGTCGCTATTCTCCTCTGTATAGGACCAGGCGTATTAAAGAAAAAGATAGAGGATTTATGGTCATTGATTCTCTGCCCAGAAGCATCCAGGTATATGTCAAGGGTGTCACAGAAAGCTTGCACCTCCCGAATACGCGCTTTCCCAGTCAGGATGGTATCATCAACGAACTGAAGATGGGACGTGATTAGGCCATTCCCCCACTGCCATCCCTGCACGATATTCTGAGAGACATGGAATTTTATAAGCCGGCCCAATCCTTCAGCCAGAATGATAAATAAATAAGGGGAGAGCGGATCCCCCTGGCGAAGGCCTCTCGCTGCTCCAAAAAGCTCAGTGGGCTGCCCATTGATGAGGACCGAGTAGGAAGGCGTGGTGACACAGCTAAACACCCATTGGATCCAAGCTGGGCTGAAACCAAAGGCCAACATGATTTTTTCCAAGAACCTCCAGCTGACCCTGTCGTAGGCCTTTGATAAGTCCAGTTTGATGAACATGGCCCGCTCTTGGGACGTGCTCATAGAATGAATGGCTTCAGATGTAATGACAACCTCATCAAGAATTTGCTTGCCCGCAACAAAACCCCCCTGTTCCTCTGAAACAATCAAAGGGAGGCAGCTTTTGAGCCTACCCGCTAAGAGCTTAGTGATAATTTTGTAAACTACATTGCAGAGTGCAATAGGCCTAAAGTGATCCAGCTGGTCCGCCTGCTCTTTCTTCGGGATTAAGACCAGGAAGGTAGCGTTCAAAGCCTTCAGCATCTCTTTGTTGGAATATGATTCCTGTATCACCTCAAAGAGATCTTGCTTGATGACATCCCAAAAATACTGATAAAATTCCACTGGAAATCCGTCTGGCCCAAGTGCTTTACCTCTCTTCATGCTGAAGACCACCGCCTCCACTTCAGTCCTTTCTATAGGCCGCATGAGATACTCATTCAGCGTCGAGTCCACAACCAAAGGGATACAGGACAACATTGTATTTTCAGCTATCTCGGGTGGTTGCTGTCCGTTTGAGAGAAGACTAGAAAAGTAGCGGGTCGTTGCTCTAGAAATGTCCTGAGGAGAATTCAGCCGCGCCCCATCCGGGCACACCAAATGGGAAATGTAGCTTCTATTACGCCTTGCTTGGATAGACTTGTGGAAGAAGGCGGTGTCCCTGTCTCCTTCCTGAAGCCAATCAATGTGTGCCTTCTGCTTCCAGAAGATCTCTTCTCTGAGGTCCCACTATGTAAGTTCTTTCATCGCCTGGGTTTCAGCCAACTGGAGCTCCTTAGAGAGGCCGTGGTCTCTAATCTGCCTGGTAATCCCATTCAGCTGGTCTTGAGCATTCTTCCTCTTAATATGGAGGTTGCCGAAGCTGTCCAAATTCCAAAACTTCAACCTCCCCTTGACAAACTGGAGTTTTTTGGTGAAAGAAAACATAGCGGTGCCATAGCTAGGACCAGCCTGTCTCCACCACTTCGCCATTAAATCATGGAGGGATGGCTCTCTGAGCCACATGAGCTGAAACTTAAAAGGGGGCTTCCTTGGTCCAGGAATGTGATTAGTAAAAAGCTTAATCGGCCAATGATCCGAACCTCCCCAGTCAAGAATTTTCGAAGCAATGGAAGTGGCACTAGATTGCCAGTAACAGGACACCAGAAATCTATCCAGGCGCTCAGAGATACTAGCCTCACCACTTCGCCTATTACTCCAGGTGAAAATGCCATTAAGAGGTTTGACGTCCGAGAGGCGCAGAAGGTCAATATTGTGTCGGAAGATCTCAGATGAAGGCCCCAAACGGGCCAATCCTCCCCTCTTTTCTTCCATACTGAGGACAGCATTGAAGTCCCCAGTCAAAATCCATGGCAGATATGGATGGCAGCTCCTAATATACCGAACATGGTCCCATACTTACCACTATCCAGTAAGATCCACAGGGGCATAGATATTGGTAACCAGGATAGTTTCACCTGATTCCTTAGAAACAATAGTCATTGTAAGAGCCGAACTGCTGGCCAACCAGCAAAGAGGTGTTATGTTCTCCGGATTCCAACAGATGGTCAGCCCGTCGGAACAACCAGATGCCCCAACACATTGACTATGACTGCAATACCAAAATTTTTGCATACAAGAAAACCATGAATCTACAGAAAATTTAGTCTCCTGAATACAAAAGATATCTGGAGAGTTAGCTCTTACCAGTTTAAACATAGCTTTTTGTCGAGGAGAACTATTCAAACCCCTCACATTCCAAGAGAGAACAATCATTGAGTAACCGATGAAAAATGTTCATCCAGGGGTTTAACATGCCCTGCCTCAACTAGAAGATCTCCTGTAAGTTTAATCCGCTCCTGGTCCTTTTTTCGTCCAGGTCGAGATGGATTGGAAACAGAGGCTTTCTTGAAGGGTCTATGCATGAGACCAAGGCTTGAGGACGGTCCCTTGTCATGTCTGGGAGTTTTCATTTCCTTAGCCAAATCAGCCCAGCGAGCCCCTTTGTCCTCTGTATCAAGCATGTCTGTGGTGGAAGCTTCCTGCATGTCACGGTCAAGCTCTTGGTTCACCCGAGTTACCAAAGCAAGAGAATCATTGCCTGGGGCGAGTTGTTCCATTGTAACTTCATCTTCTGTTTGTGGCATATCAGGAATGCCATCCTCTATATTCATGTTATCCAGGGCCTCAAATCTATTAAAGTTTACTTCAATCTGTCTATCAAAATTTGTCCTCTTCAGCCCATGATTCCTCGCACGGCGTCTAACTGTGGAGAATCCGTCCTTGTCAAGACCCTTGGAGCCACTTGCGCCTTGCTGTGTGCCTGTTGGGAAGAGAGGGTTTTTCCCTTTAATCATGTCCTCTGCTTGAGCCTGTTGCTTCAAACTGTGATTTGGTTGTCTGGCTCCACTGACATTGTTGGCCACCCGAGAACCAGACCCTTCTCCTTGATGAACAGAGTCTCTATTCGCCTGCGGACACTGCCTATGCAAATGGCCATAGATATGACAAATGCGGCAACGGAATGGAATAGCTTCGTAATCTAGTCGCTGAATCCATGAGGAGCTTCCTAGACAGATCTCAAGAGAGTCTGGGAGTGGATTGTTTAGATTAATTTCAACACAAATGCGAGCATACGAAATTACCTTCTTGTCCAGTGTTTGGTGCGCTATTGCCATCGGAGTTCCAAGCATAGCCGCTAATTGGCGTAGAATGTCCTCACGCCAGAACTCCAGGGGCAATCTTGGTAATCGTACCCAGACCGGAACACAGGCTGGAATATCATCCGCCGAATTAAAACCTGCATGCCAGGGCTTCAGGGAAAGTCCAATTCGTTCATAGAAGTACGGTCCCCCTTCAAAAATCCTATTCCGATCCACAACAGAGGAAAAATTAACCATGAAATAACTATTCCCAGCAAGCAGAATGTCAAAATCTCCATCAATCTGCCAAGTCCCCCTGATCCAGGCTTCCAATGCTGCTATTGAAATACGAATCCCCAAAAATTTGCAAATAAGGGTATGAGCAGACAAATAATCAACCTCCTCCTTCATAGAGTCAGGGGATAAAACCAGAACTGGGCGCTCTTGACTTCTAGGTAAACAACCATTGATTTTCATGAGCTTAGAGCTCTCTGACACAAACGTCCTGTCAGCCTCCTGCGCTGACTCCCCAGGCAACGGCCGCTCCTTGCTGGGGGCGCCAAACTGGTCGCCCTGCAACCGTCCGCCATTCACCTCCAATCCGCCACTCGTAGCCAGTCCGCCACTCGCAGCCATCATTCCGCGTTCCATATTACATTCCAATCCCCATCGAGCAAATGTTCACTTACCTTTTCAATCAGAGTTAATTATATAGTTCGATCTCGTAGCTTGTAAGCTTTTCAAGAGTTAGATTGTCTACAAACATGAAGAAACACACATTTTATGTTGTAATTCTTCTCATGTAATTTTTCTAAGCCTGCCATAGCCTCCAAATATAGCAGAAATTACCACTAGGCCTCTGCATGACTCCATGGCCCATTTGTCTTCATCGGTTACACGGAAACCAGGGGAACGGTAATTGGCAAAACCGTATGGCAATTCCATTCCATCAGAGATTTTAAAATACCACTTTTTGTTTTGTACATCAACATTACCTCCAAAGCTCACTGGTATTGAAGATGAATCAGACCTCCCTTCTATTTTCAGAAATTTTAAAGAGAAATTCTCATTAAAATCAACTTTCTCAATCTGCGGAAGAACATTTGCGACTGACATTAATAGGAAAAACATGGTTTTAGATGAGATTTAAATCCAAAACTATGCAGTTTAACATTCAAAGAGACTATGGAATTAGCTAAAATATAGGAATATAAGTTACATGATTGTATTTGTTGTGATCAGCGTACAAAGAGAATAATATAAAATAATTACTAGCACATGGCCCAAATGTACAAGTAACATTGAAAGGGATTGTTTAGTAGGATATGGTTTGGGGAGATGCCTTGGTGCCTTGTCACTGGGGTTTAGTGTTAAAGAGGAGGAAGTGATTTTGTTGCAACCTATTACTTTTCATGGGGAAAAGATTAATTTATTAAGAGGACATGAGGTGGCAGCATCACGATTTGCTTATAGCCTTCTTCATGTTCACATTGAATTTGAGCCTCCCAATTGCTTGGACTATTTGCCATCTGAAATTGGTTAATGTGATTTTTTTTTTAGTTCTTTGAAGGTGCTAGAGACTGAGCCATGACAACAGGGTTCAGAAGGGTAAGGCCATACCAAACATACAAGTCGTGAAATATTTCAGGGGATATCATACAACAAAGGGCCTATTTTGTACACCAAAAATGTATTTACATGGTCTACACACATTGCAAAGGGGTCTAAGCTCGCAGGGTGACAACATCTTTGATTGGTTATTTTCTACTACCAAGGGTAGACGAGTATGTCATGAGAATTGATTTGATTATGGTGGGGCTCCATATTTGATGTCAGCGCGAATCAGTTTTGTAATGGCGCTAATGTGGGGACAAGACATTGAGGTCTCAAAATCTATCTCGTAGTTTCTATTTGACCATGCTGCCAATATATTGACATCTAGAGAAATTACATTAGGTTTAAGAACATACAAAAAAACCATACTCTAACCCTTGGAAGAAAAGGCAACCACAATTAGAGTTTGACTTTATAAGCATATTATTTATCCCTATTGGCAAAAAAAAGGAAAAAGAAAAAAAAAATGGAGGGGACACTCGTAAAAAAAATGTTTTTGAAAGATTTTTTAATTGAATAACATATTTTTGTTTTTAATGTTTTGTGCACAAAAGTCAAAAAGGGGTCATCCGTCATGAGTTTGAAGTGAGGTTTGACTACCAATTTACACTCTTTCACTTTAAACAACCTCGCTTTACTAAAATAAATTCTTAACAAATCCATCCCAAAAAAATAGCTATAAACTTTTATAAGAGAAGCATCTAAATGGTCCATAGTTACCTAAGCCTCTTTGAGTCCATCGCCTTAAGTGCCTTGCCATTGCTTCTCACCATCAACGCCCAACGCATGTCTCTATAGAGGCAAGACTATCTAGGACACCTAGTGCCCACCTTACATTGCAATATGATGCCCCCTTATGCACCCATGTGGCATGCACTTTGCAAAATCTTCGACAATCACTTCAACCGCAATAAAAACAATAAGATAAAATCCATAACCTCAATGTATTGCCCCCACATTAACGTCATTGTGGAATGTGTATGATATCATATGAAATATGTTGTCATTACCCTTCATCATCACTGCCCAACTCACCTTGAAATATTAAACCACTTGTAAGTTTTGTATTTCCTTGTCGTAATTTCTCTAGGTGTTAATATATTACCAACATAAACAAACATAAGTTACAATATAGACTTTGGAACCTCATTGTCTTGTCTCCATATCATTGGCATTATAACGTTGACATTAGTCACACATCGAACGTGGAGCTTTTTCACAATCAAATCAACATCATGTTATCTTCATCGACCCTTCAGAATAAAAAACGTCCAATAAAAAAACCTACCACCTTAGAAGCTCTGTACTCCTTTATAATGGATGCAAATCATGTAGATCCAATAATTGCCTAGAATCTGCATAATCCCAATAGACACAAATGCAATCTATTACATATTGATTGGTCAAAGAGGTTATCTCTTTCCATGAATAATGCTAGCCATCGAAAGCTAAAGCATTACATGGTAATTCAAATCCTGATTAATTTGTCTTTATAATTACTTTACACAAACTTATTTTGATATACAAATACATTCTTACAAAGCATGAAAACAATGAAATATTTAAAATAGAATGGGACGACAATGGACAGAAGCAATAACAAATTAGTCATCATGGATTTCAAATGAGGTTTTGGTAATTTTGATCTGAGCATGAAAACGAGCATATATATTACCAACAAGAGTGAAATGTTTTCTGCACTTATGATAACTAAAGCAAGGTTGAATGGACGTAGATATGCAATTATTTTAGTGGTCTGGTAGTGAAAAAAAACCATTGACGACCGAACTTTCTTTAATAAGATTTAAAAATTCCAAACACGCAGAATTGACCACTTCTGCTCTTAGATTCACAGGTAGTTATACAAGATCATCCATCACTAAAATGGTTTGAATTCTGGAGATAAATGACCAGGATTTTCCAACGTAGAGGTGAAATTTTAGAACTTGCTTTCTCTGGCTTTAAAAGTTTCTTTTATATGACTTGGTTTCATTTTGGCTATGTTTTTCATATAGCTAAAAAATATTCCGTCAAATCTTTGTTTTATAGGGTCGACCCTGAGCAAACTACAGGTGGTCTTAAAAAATTTGTCTGCATTATGAGGCATGTGTGATGGAAGCTTGGACTTGGCACCTGTAATGAACTTATTTCGCATGTTTCTTTCCATTTTTATCAAACAAATGCTGTGTATTAAACGATGATGATGAGGGCTACGAAAATGTTGAAGTTTTTGAGTTGCAACCGCCCACTCTTTTTGCAGAAACCGTGGTAATGACGCCCACCACTATTTTTGCTATTTTGTACACTACTGGCACTGACACACACCTACGTCACTTTAGACAGGATAGGAATGGAATCAAAAAGATCCCTGAACAAATTTCGACGTAATTAGGATTTGTTGTTCGACGTAATTAGGATTTGATAATGATGGAATATTCTTAAATAAGGGTGTTATGTGCTAAGTCTTTGTAGGTTGAGGATAGAATTAAATTTGTTACAAGTTTAAATCATTAGATGAAATTTTGTTGGAGTGAAAGAATACTTAATTTTTTAGATAGTTGTGCTTATTTTTCGTATTGATTTTTTTCCATTTTTCACCAAAATAAAAATTAGGTATCATGATCGTATTGACGACATTAATAAAGTTGTTGTGAAACTCAGAACAGATTTAAAAAATTAATCACAATTTTTTATTTGTTCAAAGGCCAAGATTGTAGGTAAAATTATATGCAAAATCGTTTGAAAGAGAAAGTATTGTATTTCGATGCTTCTTATACAATATTATTTGGGTCTTCACAAAATGTGTTAATGGGATAATTTGATTCATAAAGCAAAGCAACATGCAATTAGCAAAATAAAATAAACATAGGGTGAAGGTTTGGAGGTGCAGGAAATTATGATGAAATTTGTTCAATGATAGCATAAACTAGGGTGTTTGATGATTAGATATTGGAATTTCAAATATTTGTAATGCTAAAACAAAACTAAGTGCTAAATTTGAGAATTATTTAAGGTATGTTGGTTGTAAGGTTGTAAATGACATCACATATTAATTTGAAATCTAAATGTGCACATGGAATTTTTTTACAACAGTTGAATGAATCGCACAAATAAAAAAATATGCACCGCAATCAATGTTTTTGGATCGATATAGAAAGAAAACATTGTAAAACCTTAACCACTGAATAAGAGTACTGACAATAAACTCAAATCAAATATATCCATCTCATTATTTTTTTAACTAAAAGAGGGGTAAAAATTTATTAAAAACGAGAAGAAAACAACAGTTACAACACATTATCCTGGTCCACAAGTTGAACCAATTTCTGATGTAAACTCATGGGAAGCATCTTAAGATCAGAAATGCTCCATGAAGGTCCATTCTCCGAAGCCCATTTAGCAAGGCAATCCGCAACACCATTCCACTCGCGAGGAATGTGTTTGAAAGAAACCAAATACAAGGAAGAACTTAATTGCAGTATCTGCTGAATAACAACATTTAGGTGCCAGTCCACCTTACCAGGATTACCTTTATTCAGCAAATTAACAACTATTTGCGAGTCTAACTCGCAGACAATGTTACACCAGCCATTTTGACAACAAGCTTTCACCGCCTCCAGGATGGCCATGGCTTCCATGAGGTTATTTGTATGCTGTCCTTTACAAATCGAGAAGAGAAATTGAATACTCCCAACACTATCCCGACCAATGCCACCAATGCCAGCAGCCCCTGGGTTCTCCCATGAGGAGCCATCAATATTAATTTTAATGACTCCATCCTCAGGAGTCATCCAGCGTCCAGCTCTACACATAGGTCGCAAATGCTGACTGTTACCTCTCACCGAATGGCAGCTCGGTCCAGCAACACGCCTCAAGTTCGGCTCCAACCCAAGTCGTGTGCAAATGGTTGCGGCTTCAGGGTCCGTAACATTCTCCCCAGCACACTTAACATGCAAAGTTTCTTGCAGCGAACATATAACTTGCGCCCACAGAATTTGCAGCTCCAGCTAGGCACCCCTAAATATCCTTCTATTCCTTTCGATCCACAGGTTCCATAATATAAAAGAGGGACCAACTAACCAGGAGTTTTGTAAAAAGGAATTCTTCGAAGGAGCATGACCATATTGACCCTAGAAATCCACCAAAGAAGAAGCATGCCAGTAGGGCAGACCCCACGCATTCCACCACAAATACCACATCTGCTTAGCATACGTACACTGAAAAAAAATGTGAGCTCCAGTCTCCTCACTGCTGTGACACAGAACACACCTAGAGGGCCCTTGAAATCCCCGCTTGCAGAGATTATCCTAGGTGAGACACCTATTGTGAGTAAGCAACCAGAGAAAAAAGTTACACTTAGGCCAAGAGGTCTGATTCCAAATTTTCTCCCCCCATAAAAACTGCCCTCCTCCAAAGGATTGCATAGTCAAATCCAAATATCTAGAAGACACGGAGTATTGGCCAGTATCATCCCCTCCCCACGCAAGGACATCTCGTCCTTGCAGGGAGCTACATCCTCTGGAAGCAAGGATTTGAGCTAATTCCTTCCTATCTTCTTCTGAGCCCCCGAGCGGCCAATTGGAAGAATCTTTCCACCTATAACCAACAGTAGTTCCCATATTAAAAACTTCTTTGTAATGCGCCACTGTATGCCACCCAGCCGAATGAAAAGAAACACCTAAAGGCTACAAATGCGGGTGTGAAGATACGAGCGGTGGCTCTCCATCCCATGAGTCTCTCCAGAAGAAGGCGTCCACCCCACTATTGCAAGCCCAAAATAGGCTATGTTTCACCAGCTGAGCTCCAAGCTTGAGAGTACTCCACACCATTGATCCTATGCCCTCAAGAGGGAGCCTGGAAATCACATGAGGATCCACTCCCGGGAAATACTTAGCAGACAAAATCTGAGCCCAAAGGGATGAATAATTGGAACACCATCTCCAATAAAGCTTGGCAACAAGGGCTTGACTGGCCAGAATAGCAGAGCACAAGCCGAGGCCCCCTTCCTGCTTTGGTCTACAAACTGTAGCCCAATTAATAAGGCTCCATTTGTTATTATGTAGATTTCCACTCCAAAGAAATTGTCTAGAAAGGGCATCAAATTCCTTCAGGAAGTAGGCTGGGGCAACCTGCACCATACAGCGATATATGGGAAGCGCCTAGATAACCGATTGAAGAAGAGTCACTCGGCCCATAGTAGACAGCCATCTATGGGTCCAATGACTAACTTTTTGCCTCAGTTTGTCAAGAACATTTTGCCAAAAAAGTCTGGGTTGCCTTCCCACCACAATGGGAATACCAAGATAAATAACCGGAAGGATCTGAGTCTGAAACCTCAAAATGGCAGCAATCCTTCTCTGAATAAGCTTAGGAGTGTTGAAAAAGAAAATAGAGGACTTATGATCATTAATTTTCTGTCTAGAAGCTGCCAGATAATTATCTAGTGTGTGTCAGAAAGCCACCGCTTCTCTTATTCAAGCTCTCCCAGCCAAAATAGTGTCGTCCACAAATTGGAGATGGGTTAGGGTAGTTATCCCATCCCCCATCTCCATCCCTGTAAGCATTCTGAGAAACACGACACTTGAAGAGCTGCCCAAGACCCTCAGCCAGAATGATAAACAGGTATGGGGACAGTGGATCCCCCTGATGAAGACCTCTAGAGGCACCAAAAAGCTCAGAGGGTGTCCCATTGATAAGGACCGAAAAAGAAGGCATCGTGACACAGCTCAACACCCATCGGATCCAATCCTGGTTAAAACCAAACGCCGAAAGGACTTTTTGCAGAAATCTCCAGCTAACTCTGTCATAAGCTTTGGCAAGATCAAGCTTAATAAACATGGCACGCTCCTGAGAAGTACTCATAGAATGAATAGCTTCTGAAGCTATAACAACTCCATCCAGAATCTGCTTGCCAGCCACAAAACCCCCTTGTTCCTCCGAGATAAGTTTGGGAAGAAAATCTTTAAGCCTCTACGCTATAAGCTTAGTAATGATTTTATAGACAACATTGCAAAGCGCAATGGGTCTATACTCATCCAATTGATAAGCCTACTCCTTCTTCAAAATAAGAACTAGAAATGTAGCATTCAGAGCTCTAAGCATTTCTTTACTGGAGTAAGATTCTTGTATGACCTCCATCAGGTCCTGCTTGATGATACCCCAGAAGTCCTGAAAAAATTAACTGGGAATCCGTCCAGGCCTGGAGCTTTACCTCTCTTCATGCTGAACACCACCTCCTCAACCTCTGTCATTCCGATCGGCCTCATAAGAAATTCATTCATTTCCGCACTCACCAACGGGGGGATGCAAGAAAGGACTATATTTTCAGCCCCTTCATCTGGCAGTGGATCGCCAGCAAAGAGAGCTGAAAAGAATCGGACAGCTTCCCCACTAATAGCTTGGGAAGAGGTTATCCATCTCATTATTAATTGAGTGTTTATTTTATGTTTATTATGTTGTTATTTCAGGTGGATCAAGATTAGATGGGACATTATGTATTGAGTATGTTTAGGTGGACATCATACTCTTTTTCCAACATGAAGGGAATGATTGCTTGAGGAAACACTGATTGTCAATACAAATAAGAACTATTTCTCTCATCATCATTGTAGAATCTATTTAAGTACTTTGTATTTTGTTATAAAAAAATACAAAGTACACATAATGGCAACCTTTGAAATCTCATCCACATGATCCTACAGAGTATGAGCCTATTGTCTCAATTCTAAAGAATAAAACTATAATGGTTCTTATTTAAAAATTAATTCAAAGGTACAAGAGATAGAACAGATAAAAGCTTATAAATAGGACCTAGTACATTTTAATATTATATTGTATGCTTACAATTAAATAATTGAATAAGATTAATAGTTAGTCAAGTGGAATTTGACAAAAGTTTTTATATATAATAAGTTGGTAAAACCTCTTACAATATATTTAGTCATTGGTAAAATGATCAGTTTCAGTTATAAGACAATTGTTACACACATATTCCAAAAGAAAATAAGCTACTTTCTCAACTTAAGGCACAAATTTATCAATCAAAATTTATAGCCATAATATATTTGGAATATTATATTTTTTCTGCTTCATTTTGTAAGAGTTCTTACATAGGACAACTAAGTTAAATAAAGAGGAACCACAATTACAAATGCTATGTGAACATAAAATTAACTAATAATAAATACCTTAATAAGAAAATAATAATAATGTATACTTTTTTCCCTATGACATACTTCTATTTATATTAGACATTATTAAAAACAAACCATCACTTGATTTAAACACATTACTTTTAGAACTGGTAAAATTTATATGGCCTACCTATCACGTCTCTCTTTGACCATAATGACAACATTTGTCATATATAAACTAAGCGTGATTTATAAATCAAAGTATTTTGTAAGATGTGATGCCATTTACAGCCTTATAGCCAACATACCTTAAATGATTCTCAAATTAAATTTTAGTTTAATGCAAAAGCTTTTAAACAAGTATAAAGCCATTAAAAACATCATACAATTACAAATTAAAACTTAGCTTTGGAAAAGCTTTTAATTAAGTAGAATATTATTTTATTGACTCAGTTAAGTGACATGAAAGAAGAATAACAAATCTACAATTGTCTTTGTTACCATACTATGCTTCATAAGCCCATGAATGAATAAAACATAGAGTGAGGAACCATCTATCAAGGATTAAAAAAATGATATACTATTTAAACTCAATATTATTATCACTTACAACTGTATCTCAAACTCTTTTTCAACCCATAGAGAACAAAATTGGTTTATCTAAGGCAAAAAATAATTTACCAAAAGCAACTATTGCGTAATATTTTAGAGGACTTCCTTTAAATAGGCCAAGATATAGCGTGACTCGACAAGAGTACCACTGGTCAAACCTCCCCATAGGAACTAAACACTATACCACTATTGTGCCATACTCCGAGATTTTATTTTATCTTACTACTAGCAAATAGTAAGGCACCATTTTTAGCTGGTAAAAATGATATGGAACACAAGGATCTATGAAAAATACACTTTGGTTTCTATGTATTTTCCCTATTTTTTATGTAAAAAAACTTAAGAGTGGCTCTCTCGATACAAATCTATAAGTTGAGCAATAATTGTCTTAACTAGCATAATATCACTAACTCTGTAATACCCACCTTTACACATAGAGTAATTGCTAGAAGTTAAAGTAAAACTGATACTAAATTGACTTGAAGCATGAATTATTTGCAGCAAGTAAGAAGAGATGCTTAACTTTTATAAGTTTTTGTAGGCATCCACTAATGTCCAAAATTAAGAATCAATAAATCTGCATCAATCCACCTTTTGTTTGCATAATCTATTTTATCCAGCTTAAGAGTGGAGTGAACTCTTTTAGGTACATTTCTAGGTGGACTACCCTGTTGTATAAGAAGAGCTGACTAGTAATATGCAATAGTGAAGTTAAAAGAACTAAACTGTACACCCAAAAAGGGAATACACTTTGTAATCTTATTTCCATTTATTTCACACACTGACCACTTAACAACTACACCTTCCATAAGAACGTAGATAAGAGACTCGCATTGTGTTATGGTCATGAAATCTCCAACAAACACAAAACACAAGCCTTGTAATCTTTTCAGAATATCAAATGACTTAAACATGCTGCCACACCAAGTCTAGTCAAGATCACAAACATGACATTAGCTAAAATACTATATCCACTAAAACTAAACAAGGCATGAGAAGATGCAACATTAAATAAGACAAAATAGGATAAACATATTAAAAAAATAGAAAAGCAGAATGTTCCAAATAGGGATAATGATTTTTCCAAATTTGACACTTACAAAGAAGTCAATTGCACACCCAAATATTTAGATATACATTGGCATGTCACAACTCATAGGTTTCCATCTCCATTTCATGTAACCTTGATCTTGGCAGCCATTGTTTTGACAATGGAAGTCACATTCCACAAAAGGGTAGGCAGAGGTAGTGTACAAAGGGTAAGTCTTATCATAAATCCATTTTCCACTGAAAATGTCACAACTAGAATTTGAATTGTAGCCATTCATGACACTATTGATTGCAAAATTGAACTGACTAGAAGCAATAGGCTCTGTAGATAAATGTGGTCTAAAATAACCATGACTTGTAATAAAAGTAATAAATATGAATTCATTATGTTGATTTGTCAAACAAGGTGGACATAAAACATAATTACGATGGTCCCATTTTGGCAATACTATGACCAACTACCTTCCTTGACTCCCAGAAAAAATTCTCCCATTCACATTGATCATATGATCACAAGAGAAAAGAAAGAGTATGATTGCATAAGTGCCATGGTAACCTTGGTAACAATAAATTTAAAATTATAAAAAAAAATGGAATGGAGTGGAGAGCGCTCTGATACCTCACAATCTCACCCACTTATCTAGTGGCATTTAAATAATGAAAAAGGAGTGGAAAGAGTCAACCATGGTGGTTGCTTCTCAGTGGTGCTTTTAATGTACTAGTGCATGCGATAGATAATAAATAATTTTCAACTACGGCAACTGAAAGCCAACATAACCCTAGGGACATTGCTAAATTGATTGCCAAAGTAGGAATCTATGCCCTTGCAGGTGAAAAATTTGTAATCTAGAAGTCATCCCTAGTAAAATTATTAAAATATAAGTTTTTTTAGAAATCTCAAAAAAAAAAATGAAAGTGTAATTATCAGGTTTGCCCACCAATTTTCTCCTCCCAGCCATATAAATTCTTTAAGTAATTTGAAACACTCATGAAAATAACATTTTAATTGCATTGACAGTTGACCAACTGCGATGTACCTTTTGTTCGGTGGAAATAGCATGCTTATTAATCTCATTGGTAGGCATTAAAAGCCTCATTATTGATGTGTCATTTCTCTGCACCCACTGCAATTACTTTCATTTACTCTCATTGCCAGTGATGCTGACAGACAAGTACTATACATTATATTAGCAGTCTACCCTATAATAACATGTAAATGATCTCAGCGAATGAAAACCAAAATAATTATTTTTTTCTTATTTTTTATTAAAAATTATGCAACTCAACTTTTAAAAAAATGTAATTTTTTTTATGCATGAAAAATAATGTATTTTGATTTGTCCAATAGACACAAATTAATCTACGATTAAAACAAATTGAATACTTTAATATATCTTTTAGAACTAATAACTTTTAAAGAATATATTAATATTTATGTATAAAATTTTAGAAAAAAAATTATAATAATTGTTAGAATATATATTTGAATTTTCTGATTAATTAAATAAAAAATAATTAATTTAAAAATGAAACTTATATTCTTCTGTTTTGACAGAAACTAATAAATATAAATATTAAATATATAAATAGAAAACACTTAATCAAAAGTAAGAATAAAAGATACATGTTATATATAATACTTAAGTAAGTATATAAAGAGAAAATTTCATCATAGAATACCATTTCAACCATATTAATTAAATCAACTATATATGGAAACATTAATTGTGAATTAGATGTGGGAATCTTTAAATAAATGAGATTAAAAATTTTAAATACTCTTTTATTTGAATCAATAAAAAGGAATTATATTTCATAAGGAAGCATTGTCGTCTTAATTTATAGACCCTTCAGGAGTTTCATCACTATGTTAAAAAGACATTTTATTATGAGACCTCACAATAAATAATTAACTTTTTAAACTAATCAAAATATTAAAATCATGTTTAACAAAGATCATCATTATATTATATTTTTAACACATTATTTTGAACTTTGAAATTTTACATAATTATAGATTTAATGTAATTTTTATATAAAATTATTACATTTTCTATTATGTTTATATATTATAATAATAATTATTTACTAAAATTATTGAATATTTTTTAATTTAATGATATTATTTAATAATAGTAATTATGTCAAGAGGCATTCTGCAATAAAAAAAGGAGGCGAAGAAGAGTTTGATGTTGTGACCATTTTAGGA
>JARHVA010002571.1:2037500-2085000 GCA_037957365.1 Torreya grandis
TTTGAGTCTAGGAAGCTTTGACACTATAAAATACTTTCTCACTAGACTTAAATTACTTAGGTTGCAATTAAAATTATGTGGTATTGAAAATAAGGATGATCAATTGATCCTATCTATTCTTTCAAAATTAAGTAACTTAGGATCTATATGACATATACTAGTGGGAATATGTCCAACTAAAACAACATATTTATACATAATTATGCTTCTATGCATGTAGGGTGCCCATCCAAGACATAACCTTTGATGCCCAAATTATAATATCAGAGTCAACCACTTCCATATGTTGGTTTAAAAAAATTGAAAACACCCTTCCATTTTCTTTCTTCACATCCCATGACACCTTATCTCTCATAATTTTATGAAATCTATATTTGAAACCATAGAAAAGCCATTGAATTATGCTACATTTTCAACTTAATTTATTCTCACTCCACCTACTTGAAACCCAAGTGGTTACTAACCCATACTTTCTCCTACAACATACATCACTAGATAATAATTTAGAGGCAATTGAGAGGGATGATAATTATGTCAAAGTGTTAGCCTCTACCCCACTGGTAGTATTATCCATACAATTCTCATTCAACTTCACTACACCAAAGAATCATCATTTCTTCTAAAGTATTTAATAAGAAATAATTCGAGCTCTCAAAGTAAATGCTTAGCTTGGAATTATGTTTGTAATAAGGCTGACTATCTCTCCTAATGAATACCTTAATGGAACTTAGTAAATACTCTAAGTTAACACCTTAATGGAACTTACAACATAGGGATAAATAGTGAGATAATCATTATTGATATTATCTTTATATCCTTTAATGAATTCTTTTATTGGCCCTACTATAATAAGATTTGTATTTTCCATGATTTGGATAGAGATCTTACCAACTATTTACTAATTTCTTTGTGGGAACCACATAAATGAGGAGGAATATACCAAAACAAAAAGTTTATGGGTAAATAGACCAAAGACATGAAAAAGAATAAATTATGAGGGAATAAAAAATGTTTACATTGAGTAAGGGAAACTTCTAATAGTCACCCCTTTGACATTCCCTACTCTTTTAATTTCATCCTTATTATCCACCAAAATATTCAACCAACACCATTAATGTTTCTTTGCTACCAACTTTGCCACCTTTATAATAAATAAAATAATATAATTTTGATTTAGTATTGATCCTTGGATTATTGTAGTGACAACCTAGAGGTAACATCCATTACCATGTCTTGTTGGACTTTATTCAAGGTAGCCTTCAATCAATATATTAGGCATTAATTTTGTTTCACTTTTAGTTCCAAATTTAATATACATGAATAAGCAATGACAAGGTCACTAGAGCTAATGATCGTTGAGTTTATTTTGAAGTTTCATCATAATTAATCTTCTAAATTCTTCTCCTATTGAGTACCCATCTAATTAAAGGTTGTATAGTTGATATTAGTGTATCCCCATTAGTTAGGGAAACATTTTCACACTTATTTATTAATAAGGTAAAACAATATTCACCTCTACTAAAATTCAAAAATGATATTTGGGTAATCATTTATGATCATAAATGTGTTATATAAAAATGTTTTATGACAACAAAAGTTCTAGTGTCGAGTGTCACTATCTATTATAAAACTACACTACCATGTGGAAACACTTATAAAATAATAAACACATGCTACAAGGAAAGAAATACAAATGAGAGTAATATAAGTTTTGGATTATAAACTAGTGTTCATTAGATATTGATTAGTATAGGGAGAACCTATTATAAGCATCCTTACCCCGACATGAAAATTACATTTATTCATATTGATAGTCTAATATTATACCACCTTTATAAATAAGTCAAAATCCATTCTAATAACAATCATACCAAAAAAAATCAAGGAGAAGGGGAGGAGAAACATGTCCTTAGTGGTATTTAAGCTCATATTATAAGTGACATGTAAACTAGGTGGATATTCCACACTAAGTTTCACCAACACAAATATTTTATGACAAGTACTATGCTTGTGATAGATGAGTCTTGAGATCTCTTAAGTGTTTGATTTAATAAACTAATTATAGGAGTTGAAAAATGTGATCAAAGTAAACAAACACATCAAAATAAGAGAGAACACAAGATATTTATCCCTAGGGATGTAGTTAGAAGGGTCCATTAGGGTGAATATTGATTTTTGTTGTTCACACCTTCATATTTAGCTCTAGGGAAGTAATTGGAAGGGTCCATTAGAGTTAAAATTGATTCTATTGACTTCTATTTTAGTATCCTCATGCTTAAAAATCTATCCATAAATTAGGTAGAGGGTTAAATTATCAATAAAGGACTATGTAGAATGCTTACTAGAAGAGTATCAAAAAAGAATTTTGATTTTAAATTGAACTATACATTTGTTGTTTTCAACCAAATATAATTAACCATTATAATAAGCACTCTTGCAGATCGACCATGTGGTCCTTGGTGTTAAGTTCTTGTTCTTTTGGGACTAAATAATGTTTCTTGTAAGTTTATATTCTTGAAAAATTTATATAATAACCTATTTGTTCTTGACCAAATAATGTTTCTTGTAAGACTGAAGGGATTGGTAGCATTAAAATAAAAATATTTTATGGTATAGTAATAATTATGAAAAAACTAAGATATGTACTAGAACTTAAGCATAATTTGATTTCTTTGAGTGAATTAGATTCGTATGGTTATAAGTTCACAAGTCAAGGTGGAGATATTGAGGTGTCTAAGGGTGCCTTATTTGTAATGAAGGCTCTAAAATTTTGGAACCTTTACATATAGTAAGGGAGTGTTAATATTGGTCAAGTAGCTATGGTATATATAAAAATAGATGATCTTGCTTGTCTATGGCATCTAAATTTTGGCCACATGAGTGAGAAAGGGTTAAAGACATTAAAAAATCATGAGTTACTTCCAGTTTAAAATATTTAGATTTGGATTTTTTCAAGCACTATGTTTTAGGGAAACAAAGTGGACATGATTTTAGTGCAAGAATTCATGTAAGTAAAGGTGTTTTTTACCATATTCATTCTGATGTGTGGGGTCCAACCCCTATAATTTCATATGGAGGATCATTGTATTTGATTATGTTTATAGATGTTTACTTCAAAAAATTATAGATCTATTGTATGAAAATAAAGTTTGATGTTTTTAGTGTATTTAAACAATTTAGAGCATTGGTTGAGAATGAAAGTGGTAGGTCAATAAAATGTTTAATAATAGATAATGGAGGCAAGTTCACATCCTTAGAGTTTCATAACTATTGCAAGGAAGCTGGGATTGAAAAACATAAAACCACTAGATACACATCACAATAAAATAGGGTTACTAAATGCATGAATATGCCTCTTCTAGAGAGAGCAAGGAGCATTCTCAACAATGAAAATTTGGATAAACATTTATGGGTAAAAGTAATTTGTATAGCCTAATATCTAATAAATAATTCACCATTATTTGCATTAGACTGTAAAATTTCTAAATAGGTATGGAGAGGCCATCCATGTGATTATTTAGATTTAATTTTTTTGGGTTATAATGCTTATGCTCTTACTAATAAGAATCAACATTCAAACTTAGTCCCAAGATATAATAATTGCATCTTTATTGGGTATGGTGAATGAGATGGTGTTAAGGGATATAAAGTATGTGATCCTATAGCCCTTAAGATCATCATTAGCAGACATGTACAATTTGATGAATAATCTTTTCTAAAATTAGATGCATAAATGAAATAAAAATAGTAACCAAAACATCAACATGTCAAGGTTAAAACCAAGCCATCTTCAGATTATAAAAATAAGGAAATTCAGCCATTTTTTGATAGTGAAGATTTTGAATATTTACATCTTAAAGAAACACCTCAACAATCAGAGTGGAGGTCAGAGCGTGAGTAAACACCTCCACAAGCACTATGGATATCAAAATGGGTCAGGCATCCTCCTAGTAAGTACAATCCCAATATTTTAATTGCTTTGATTTCTAATGATGGGGAACCTAGTTTTTATTAGGAAGCATTAGAAGATGAAGACAATGGAAAATGGAAAATGACAATGCATGAGGAAATATATGCCTTGGATAAGGACAAATCATGGGACCTAGTATAAATTCCAAAAGGTACAAAATATGTTTGCTATAAATGGGTTTACAAATAAAAGATAGGTGTTGATGATAAATTTAAAAGGTACAAGGTTAGATTGGTGGCAAAAGGATTTACATAAAAAGAAGGTACTGATCACTATGAAATATTTTCACCAATTTTTAAACTTGTTTCAATTCAAGTTGTCTTAGCATTAATAGCTTTACTTGATTTAGAGTTGGAGAAGTTAGATGTTAAAACATCATTCTTGCATGGAAATTTAGAAGAGGATATATATGGAACAACCTGAAGGTTTTATATTGGATATAAAAAAGGGATTTGTTTTCAAGATCAATAATATTTGTATGGCCTAAAATAGTCACCTAGGTAATGGTACAAGAAGTTTGATTCCTTCATGGGGAGCCATAATTTTGTTAAGAGTGAGTATGATATTTGTGTTTACTTCAAGTTTTTGGACAATATCTTATTCATTATATTGGCATTATATGTTGATGATATTCTTGTAGCAAGAAAAATCATGATAGAAATCAACAATTTAAAGGCTCATCTAGCTATGACATTTGATATGAAGGATCTAGGATCAACAAAATAAATACTAGACTTGAAGATACATAGAGATAATAAAAATAGTAAGCTTTGGTTATCACAAAAAGGGTATTTGGAAAAGATACTAACCAAACTTAGTATATGTGAAACCAATTAGTATCCTTTTTGCTTCCAATTTCAAGATTTATTCAAGTTTATGTTGTAGTAGCGATAAAAAATAGTATATTTCTCATGTACCATATGCTAGTATAGTAGGAAGTTTAATGTATGCTATGGTATGTACAAGGCTAGACATTTCACATGTAGTTGGAGTTGTCAGTAGATATATGACAAATATAGGTAAAGAACATTGGGAAATAGTGAAGTGGGTGATCCACTACTTGCGAGGTATAAGTGACTATAACATCATGTATAATAGATATGGTGATTCTATTTGTGGATATGTTGATTCTTATTTTTCAAGAGATCTAGACAAAAGAATATCAACATTTGGTTACATTTTTACTTTTGCAAGTGGAAATATTAGTTGGATGTCAAATTTTCATAAGATATTTGGTACATCAACTACTAAGGAAAAATATGTGGCTACCTATCATGCTTTTTAGGAGGTAATTTGGCTAAAGGGACTATTGGGTGAGTTTGGAATAAATCAATACAATTTTATGAAGTTATTTTGTGATAATCAAAGTGCAATTTATTTGGCCAAGAATCTAGCTTATCATAGTACAAAGCATATTATGGTAAAGTACCATCTTGTCAGAAAGGTAATTGATGAAGGAAAAGTAGTACTTAAAAAGGTTCACATAGAGGAAAATAGTGTTGATATGTTCACAAAACTAATTTTGTTGGAAAAGCTAAAATGGTGTTTGGATTCTCTTGGATTGTAGAAAAAGTGATGAGTTGGTTGGAAAAATATTAGGTGGAAATTTTCATCAATGTGGATATCATTAGATATGTGACAACTAAGTTAAATTTTGGATCCTTTTATAGTATGGTTTATAGCCCACTCTTTGACAGGGGGTGTGGCAGGATGTTTATTGTCATATGGGGGTTTAGGGGGAGGGGTGATGACATCCTATGGATCCCCCTTGAAAAGGGATCGGGGGAGCACCCCTGAAGCAAAAAATCAAGGACCTTGTTTCTAGGAACTTCATTTTTACTATTACATGGCTATACAATACTTACACAATGAAAGAAAATATATAAACTTTTCAAATTCTTCAATGTTACATCTATATGATTTAAATATAAAATTCAATATATGCAAATGAATATTATACAATTTTTAAATCTTTCACAAATTCCCTCACTTTTTATTTTGAGATAAGTGATTTTTTAGGAAATCTCCCTCATATAAAAAAGGGAGCATCAAAATGAGCCTTTTAAATAAATGCAATTTCATTTTTGGAAACTTACAATGTTCAAAAATTGGAATTTTTAGATTACAAAGGCATTCAGTTGGCCTATGTTCTCCACTCATGAAATTAATTGAGCACAAACACACTTGTGAAAACATAGTACAAGGATTCAAATGGTTTTTAAAATATAACACTTGACACTATGAATTACAAGGGGATGATATACATTCATGACTAAGCCACTATTTTGGAGAAATATGATTTATATTTTTACAAGTATCACTTATATCAACTAAAAAACAAATGTACAAATTTATAGTTTTAATATAAATCCATTTGTTATGGTGTGATTCATATTTTACAATTGGACAATGTTTGAGCTTAGTTACACTCCACTTCTTGGTTAAATTTTAACAAGCCATCCACTAGTTCGCACCTCTTCTCTCTAAATTTAGAAAATGGACCACATGAAATATTAGTGACACTCCATGGTTAAGTTAGACTTTAGCAAACCACTTTGTTATTTCACATCTATTTACAAAAAATTCTATTATTTTATGAGGTTTGGAGAATGCAGGTTTACAACTCAAGCATCTATACTAATTATTCAAATTAAGACTTGATTAATCTCAATTCAACACTTCTTCACATGCCTCAACAAGGGGGCATGCAAATCTCCATGAAAAATACAAAGTGTGTTTACAAACTAATATATCACATTTAATTTACTCTAGTAGTCTATTCATCACTAAAATAAATAAGGAGAATGTAGACACTAAAACTAAAACAATAAATCCCTGACAATAGTGGTCCTTGAATTTTTTTCCTTGCTTGTCCAACTCACCATTTGGATAACCATTTACCTACATGATAGACTTCTAAGTCATAAAATTTATATTAACATCTATGAGGCTTCCCTATTTTCCCTTAAACATACCTAATAAGTAGACACTTCACTGCCTTTTTAGTTTTAGAAGCCTTGGTCCTATCCAGATAATTTGTGCACTAGGTAGACAAGGGTGTACTATGACCCTATCTACTAGTTTGGACTTATCTCTTGATTTGAAATGAATTATTTTTAAAAGTGACACATTTTCAAATGGCTTACCCATGTGATCTATAAGGTCAATTATCGTAAATAATTCAGGTGTTATCCTATAATTCAAAATAACGTGTATCAATTAAAACCTCCCAATTACTCTCTAACACTCTCTTTTAAAGGTAAATTCAAAAACACTTATCTATTCAAAAATGATCCCTACTATAATTATACTATAGTAATATAGCTATTGGCCAAGTGAACATTGTTTTAATATAGGTTGATGGCATATTTTGTCAAAAAATTGAATTGAATTTGTTAGTTACATCCATTAAATTTATATGATATTACCCATAGGGATAAATACATTAGCTTGAGGTCCCCATGGACTATGTAGGTAACACTCAGTCAACCAGGTTTTTCAAAGGATAGATCGACCATATCCCACTTCTTGAATGTTCCCATTTTACATTTGATTTTTTTGTTCCTTGTACAGGTTATGTTTATCTATTATAAGTTATCTGCACATCAAGTAAGTGATCATAGATAAATAATTGACCTACAAATAGACGTGAACAACTTAAGACTTTTAGATTCAACACATAATCAACATACAAAAAGTTGTAGTATAGGTCAATACCATGTTGTGACCCATTCTAGCTACTCTATACTTACCTCAAAAAACAATAGAGTAATGTTTTAAATTAACTCTATGTTTTAAGGTCATGTTAAGTAATTTTACATAGTTAAAGTCAACAAAATTTTAATATAATTTGAATAATGCAGTTTATAAGGACATCTTTCTAACCCTAATCCTAGTATTTATATTTATCAATTTTTCAACTTCTATAAATTATCTAGATAACTCTATTTTATAATACACTATCTTATTTACCTCTTTTATAATGGATTTAAACTTTACAATAATCTAGAGTTAATTAAATCACACTTTATTAATTTTAAGCGTAATCACTTTGCTATCACAAAAATATGGAATATTAAAATATGTAGTTTTAAATAACCACTTAAACAAGTTTGAAATACATGAATAGTAAATAACATTAAATCTTAAATGAGAATGAAGATGAGTTTTTGAGTAGGATGATGTGGAATTCAGATAAAGTTACATTGGTGTTATATGACTCACGGAAACATTGATAAAAGAGGTAACATCATGACTATTGAAGTGTTGGAAATAAAAATTGTTATTCAATATCTTCTACCATATTAAAACATTTTAACCCCTTATTTGAACACATTATCCTAGTTTTTTAAGTGTGGTATTGAATGAAAATAAAACATTAAATATCCTCATGGGTTGCACTTTCTTAAAAAAAAATTCAATCAAAACTCTCCAAATAAAAAATACCAATAGTTGTGCCTTTGTGCCTCTTTTTTTAAGAGGAGAATAGTTGGTATTAATAAATGAATACAACTAAACTTAATCAATTTAAGTTTTCTAGATTTAGGGAGGTCTAGGGAGGAGAGAAGGATTTTTTAAGAGGGGATTAGATAGGATGCCACTTTTGAGATTTGAAGGGAATCACCATGATGAAAGAAGATACCATGAAGAGTGGAGGATGTGCTACTAGGAAGACATGGAAAGAGATAATTCAAAAATTAATTGGATTTTATTTTGGTATGCTTAGATACTTTAAAACTTTGATTGATATTTATGTTCTAAGTGTATAAACTACGCCATTTCTCTCTTAAAACTACAATACAAGTGTTTTAAAAACTATGTTTAGATTTGGTAAAATGGTGTTTTAGCAAGTAAAAGTTAAAATTATCTTATTCAAACTTTTTTAAGACTTTAATACTATTTTATGTGGGTCCTAATGAGTGTACCTTACTCCTTAGACTATGCATTTAATATATAAACTAAACTACACCATCAAATTACTATAATTTAAATTGGTTTAACTACTTTTTAAACCTTCTAGATTGTGTTTCAACACATTTAGACTATGTTATATCTATAGGTTGTGTTTCAATGAAAGTTAACTATGATTTAACACATTTATACCTAATATATACGCCATATAACAAAGCCAAAATAGTTATTGGTAGTTTGGTAAAATGGTGTTCTAGCAAGTAAAAGTTAAAATTATCTTGTTCAAACTTTTTAAAGACTTTAATACTATTTTAGGTGGGTCCTAATGAGTGTACCTTACTCCTTAGACTATGAATTTAATATATAAAATACACTATACCTTCAAATTAATATAATTTGAATTGGTTTAACTACATTTTAAACCTTCTGGATTGTGTTTCAACACGTTTTGACTATGTTCTATCTATAGGTTGTGTTTCAATGAAAGTTAACTATGATTTAACACATTTATACCTAATATGTATACCATATAACAAAGACAAAATAGTTATTGGTAGTTTGGTAAAATGGTGTTCTAGCAATTAAAATTTAAAATTATCTTTTTCAAACTTTTTAAAGACTTTAATACTATTTTAGGTGGGTTCTAATGAGTGCATCTTACTCGTTAGACTATGCATTTAATAAATAAACTACACTATACATTTAAATTACTATAATTTAAATTGGTTTAACTACTTTTTAAACCTTCTAGATTGTGTTTTAACACATTTTGACTATGTTCTGTATATAGGTTGTGTTTTAACAAAAGTTAACTATGATTTAACACCTTTATACCTAATACGTACACCATATAACAAAGATAAAATAGTTATTGGTAGTTTGGTAATTATTATAATTAACCATTCAAAACATTTTTCCATATAGATGAAGAGTATGATGGAAAAGACAAAATAATATTTTAAACATTGTAACTATCTATGCAATTTACCATGCCTGATAAGAATATGGTGATTATTATGTATTTAAAAATACTCTAAAAATGTTAATAAAATCCATAGTTAAGGAAGGAAGTTTAGAGAAACACACACACACACCAACACATATAATGTGTGTGTGTGTGTGTGTATGTACATAGGTATGTATGTCTATATTTACACACACACACACATATCAAACACATACATACATATTTATGCATGCACACACACATAGATATATGTATATATGTGTGTACATATACACACACACATACATATATATAGACATAGACATATATATCATATGTATATGTATATGTGTTTATATGTGTGTGTGTGTGTACATATATATACACATATATACATACATATATACATACATACATACATGCATACATACATCTCTTAGTATGTCAATATATTATTTCCATATGTATCCATATGGGTTAGGTTAGTGGTATGCCGAGGTACTAAATGATATATATCTATATGGGTTTGGTAGTTTTTTACTCTGAAACCAACTACTGCCTATATATAAAGACTGCCTAAAGTATATATAGAGGGGGGTTGAGTTCCTATCCTAGTCAATGAGTATCTACAAAGAGTTTTAAAGTGTTTGGTCAATGAGACCAGGTTGATGAGGATTAAAGTGCTTGGTTTTTCAATGAGGTCAATATGCACACCCACCTACTCACATATAGATCTATAGGGCTTCGTCAATGAGACTAGGTTGATGAGGAGAGAATACCATCTACTGTCATATCCATATTTATTTATCAGGTCAACCAAATAGTGATCTAAGAAGTTGTCAAATAGATAAGGAATCTATAATTGATGTGGTATTTGGTCATGAGTATCCATGACCATATCCACTTATTTTAACCAATCCACAATAGATTTATAGGCTACCAACTCCCTATAAATTTATAGGCACTAGATCCTTGAATTTTTTGGATGCATCTATCCATTGATATGAAAATTAATAATCCATCATGTAAGTCATCTATATGGAACCTATGTTGTGACTCATCTAAAAGTGTGGAATTAGATGACATGCCTATTTCTATGGGTTTAGTCTAGTCTTATATGCATATTTATTTATCATGTAGTTAAATCTTCATTGGGTTGGTTCATGGTTTTATATGAATAACTCTATACTCATTGGTCATGAATCACTACCGAAGACTATTCTAACACCCATATAGATATATAGGTGAATCCTCTCTCTATATATCCATCCATGGTATATAGTTGAGTTTAGATTAGATAGATATATAGGGCTATCTATATGGATCCCATATATGTATATGGTAATCCCCATTTAAATCTATATGGATAAATTTATATATCGAGGGGGGGGGGGGCAGAGGGTGGGGTGTAAATGAAACTATTATCTATGTGTGTGTGTGTGTGTGTGTGTGTGTGTGTGTGTGTGTGTGTGTGTGTGTGTGTGTGTGTGTGTGTGTGTGTGTGTGTGTGTGTGTGTGTGTGTGTGTTTGTGTTATAATAATAATTTCTTGATGACGTACCTAAATTATCTTTAAAAACAAAGTGATCATACTTTACAAAAATTCATCCATATGACCATAGACCCTATCCATAGTGATACAAGAGTAAGTTTATATCCTTATCATTATCCATGGGAAAATGAATATGATTCTTGATGGTAGGTTAATATTCCTGTTCGAGATTATATGCATATTATCTTGTGATAATGAATGTTGTGTTATGGCCAAAGGTCTAATATTATTATTTTCTACATGGATTTATTAGAGATTTTTTTTTTCTTTTGTTGTGCATTTCCCCCTTAAGTGATTAGTGGATTGGCTCATAATATAATAATTTTTAGATTCATAGATGATAAATTAAAAGATTAAATTTGATAGGTTTATAAATTGGTGAAACTTACTAGGTGATAAAAAAAATATATTATGTGGGATGTTAAATATTTTCAATGTTTGACTTGCATTAGGATGCTTCAACTAACACTTAATGTCAACTTATGTGGTTGGGAACAAATAACATTAATATCTAATTATGTTGTATCTATTACATTTAAAATTTTATAGTATCTTATGTTATTTATAAGTGTATCAATTTTATAAATAGACTAAGAATTAGTACTAGAACCACAAGATGGGTAATACATGACCATGATGCTAAGATTATTTTTAATTTATTTGAATGAATTGATGTAATGTTTTATGAGTTATTTATTATGGATGTATTTCAAAAAACTAGAAACTAAACTATAGCATTTGGTAAGATCATAGGAATAGTAGTTTAAACTATAAAAATTGAGATCAATGTTATGGTGGACTACAACTTGTGAGTAGATGTTAATAATATGTATAGTGATAAAATATGATTGTTTATAGTATTTTTTAATAAAATAACATATCTATAAACATATAGAATGTTAATATACATGCATGATGCAATTCTACATAAACTAATTAACCTAGTGTATAATATCCTATTGATTTATATCGGAATATGTGTTAAGATAAAATGAATAAATATATTAGTTTAATGGTAGATTTTTACCTTGGAAATATATCTTAGTTTGTTTAATCATGTTGGATGCATATTTTGAGTACTATATAAATCAACTGGCTCTTGATAACTTTTTTGGGGAAGGGAAAACATAGGAATTCTCACGAATAACCCTCCCACCTTGAAATACTCATAACATGGTAGGAATATGTAAAAAATTAATAGAACCTATATTTATGGTAAACTATCATGTTTTAAGGTACTTATAACCATAATAGACAACTTATGAGATGGTTGGAAACTTGGTTTAGTATCATAATTCAAAAAAATAGTTTTTACATATTATGTGTCCTTAATAAAAGATTGTATGCTTTAAAATATCATGGTGATTTAAAAAAGTTTTGTTCCACTTTAGGTTATATGTAATACCTTTTTATGTGAAGTGAATCACATAAAAAGATATGAACATGGATTAAACATGTTAAATGTATTGATATGTATAACTTTAGATAGGCTTTGTCTACTTAATCAATAATAAACATTTATATAGGGTTATGTTATAAATCCTTGCATTGTTATTGCATGACCAAGTTGATGAAAAATAGTTTGAGACACATGTAAATTGTATTATACAATGATTAAGATTTGGTTTAATTGCACACATTTCTAGTTTTTAGTTTTCACAAAGTCATATTGGAAGACCTAAGGGTGCTTAGTTTAACAATAATGAATGACTTACTCTAGAGTGTTGATAGATTTTTTTTTTGATTTAAACAAATCAATCTTGATATTGTTTAATTCACAAGGTATGGTTCTATGTTAAAATCACCTAAATTTTTTCAATAATTTGATCAAAAATTAAACCATGGTTTGGGTTGATTGTAATGTTGAACCCTATGATAGATATGGGTACTCATTAAGACATCAATGATATTTAATTTTTAACTATTAATATATGTTTTGAATTTGGAAATAAGTAATCATTGATGGTTGATTTATAAGTGTTGTATCTTTGATAAATTGATACATTGCCTTTAATGGAAAACTATGATATGACACATAAGGAATTTTGTGTTTGAAATAGTATGATCATTCATAAGATAACTATGGAAATTTATTAATTGATGTAATTATGTATTAGAACATGACTCAAAAATTGAACCTATATCACATAATTGTACATTAATTTGACTAGGGACAATGAAATCTAAATCCTTGTAAGTTATTGAATACCATTTTTAAGGATACTACTTCAGTTATAGATATTAAATTACTTATATTCAATAAACCTTTGACCCTATATCATATATATAGTGGGGGAACATAAATTAGAAATGGTATCCCCATATTGACATATATATAGATAGGGGTACATAGATGACTATATAGGATAGGGGCCCTCAAATGGTCCCCTCCACTCTGGTCAAGCCCATCCAAAAATGTATATAGATCATGTGAATGTCTCTCGTCTAGGTTAAGTGCTCTTTGTATGAAATCAACAATGCATCATGTCTATAAATCAATCTTGGCTCAGAGAAGATAGAGCATACCTACACGTCTAATTGGGGATACACATGTT
Organism: Torreya grandis; assembly: GCA_037957365.1. NCBI lineage: Eukaryota > Viridiplantae > Streptophyta > Pinopsida > Cupressales > Taxaceae > Torreya > Torreya grandis. The sequence continues at coordinate 2,051,434 of JARHVA010002571.1, forward strand.
AAGTGGGAGCATGACCAATATGGGGATCCACTAGAATTGATTAGAGGATCACTTGTCCAACATATCATGCTAGGAAGGGTTCTAAATCCTAAAGTCTAACACAATCACACAACAACCCTAATGGAGTCCTAAGGTTTAAAGTATTCACTCTATTCTAATAACAAAAAAGAAAATCTAATCTAGTGCACATCAAAGCTTATGGCACAAAATGGGGGTTATAAACAATAAAACAACTAAACTAAACATGTATTAGAAGACATATACTCACATCAATGTATACATAATCCTAATACATGGGAAAAGAATGTAAATTTATTATCTATCTACTCTTACAAAGGATAAATAATGTTAGGAATACTTACCTTTGAAGATGAATTTTCCAAGCCTCAATCGCTCCCTTGGCCAAGGTGATTTGCAAGATATTGTTGTGGTATGTAAGGATAACCAAGATAAATCATCTCTAGGCTACACAACCTATCTAAGCATATAAAAAACTTCTCCACAAGATAAGATCTGTATCTCCAAAAGAAGTATGAAACCCTAAGCTTTATTCCTCAAGTAGAATGGTCAATAAGTAGATGTTCTTTCTCACTTCTTTGTTATTAATTATTATCTTATGAAATGGTTGGAAATGAACTTATATATATAGATGGATCTTCCCTAAATCCTCTTAGAAACATTGGTTGTATAGGGCCGACCTAATTGACCCAGTGTATTTTTGGGGACAATTCACTAGGTCTAAGCTGGGTCGACCAAAAGACTAACAAGATAAGAAAGCTAGAAATACCCCTAAACTATATTGGGTTGACCTAGTCAACCCAATACAACCAATTGTCCAAAAGGGGTTTAAGATAAGAAAATGAGGAATGGAAAGAAGAAAAGATTGGAATAGGTAGGACTGAGAAGAACAAGCTTAGGAAAAATGGTTTTATGAGATAAGTATGTAGATTAAAAGTGGAAAAAGGGAAAATAATATTATGAAGCACCAATGGTCTTCCCACCCCTTTCTTGGTTCACCCGTTAGGGTTTGAACTCAGAGAGATCGAGACTCGACAGGCAAAGTGTCAGTAATCAATAAATGTTTAAAAATATTATGTGTATACACTCTCCTCTTCCAATGGCATATATAGATATAGGGGTGCATAAATATCTCAATCTAGATCATTTATATGGGTATTAAACCACTTCATAAGGTTGGTAACTTTCATAAAATAGGGTTTTTATCATGCTCTTTAGATATGAATTAATTTGGTGAATAAAGTGTATTTTTAACATGTATAACACCAATACAATTCAATTTAGGTCATATATTAGATTATAGATTATTTAATAAGTGGTATTTTCCTATGAGTGAGAAATAGAAATATGACATTAAAATACTATGAAATGATATCTCAAAACCTATAAATATGAATTAATATTTAAAACATGGTACATGTGGGTTTTGAAAAAATATGTAAGGTCATAAAAATTAATCTACGTTACAAGACATAACTTGATGTTAGACTTAGCTTGCATTCAACAATTTACCTACTATATGGTCATTTTCCATTGCACATTAGGATTCATTATGCCATTCTTTAATGCATTAGTGTATAAAGTAGTATTCTAGGATTTTATATCTTTTGGGATTATCTTTTCTCTATCAATTGTGTGATTATAACACTTTTTTTGGAAGGTAAGGTCCATTCTCAGTGGATGAGAGGAGTGTGAGGGATCTGAAAGGCTTTGTGGTTGGAGGAAAATACCCTTAATGATGTTCTCCTTATTCAGCTTCCTATATTGTCTTTTTAAGATAGTGATGGTCTATAGATATTTTACGGATTTTTCCTTATAAATATTTTTTTCATGTGATCAATTGATGACTGTATTGAATGCTTTATTGTTATATAAAGATTGAAATCATATTTTAGCAATAATGTTGTAAACAATTATAAGTTATTATTTTTTATTTGTATATTATATTAGAACTAATCTATTAAACATTCAAAATGTGAAAGTTGATCTACCTACTTATATATTGTTACATTTTACTTGAAAATATGTATTTTGAGTCATTTGTTGTGATGGTTACTTAAATTACTAGAAATAAATCCAAATATAAACCATGAATATATTATTAGTTATGGAAGTACTATTATTAGTTATGGAGGTATGGTGTATGGTATATACCTTGGCTTAACATTGAATATGAAAACTAATTATAGGATGTAAGCATATAATTAAATTTAATGTGATGAAATCCAAGTTAATGGTTGACTTGAAAAATATTGAATAAATCAAATTATGAAATTCTCATGTATTTTGGGTTTATAATAAATTTGTTTGATTAAAAATGGAATCAATAAGAAACCTTTCAAGATGGTATAAATTTAAAAACAAATCCCAATATGTTTTATAGTACCTAATTAGAGGGTTCTTACAATTATCATTTCTTAGTCCTCATCAATTTCCATATTATATTAAAAAAATGATTTTCAACCATAAAATATTTTTCCTTGGCCATCATTAGTTTCCATCATTCTATATTTTTAAAAAATAAGGACATATATATACAGTAAGTCATGGACATAGGGGAAAATTAAAGTAAACTTATGGTGGCTTCACAACTATAGTTGTTGAAAAATCATAGTTTAACACAAAAAAAATTAGAGAGTAAATGTTAAATAAGTAAATACTAATCAACAAAAAAACAAGAGGAGTACAAGTTCCTTGGAGAGAGATGGGAAATTTATTAAGACACTTCCCATCATTAGATATAAATGTCCCAGTGTAGGAAATGTATACAATGTACTCTCCATATTGAATATGGTTAGAATATGAATCATATCTAGATGCTTAACAAGTGAGAATCTAAATAACATACAATAATTTACCTAGCCCTTGGTTTATCTAAAATTTGTTGGTCATAAGCATTTTTTTATGTTTTATTGCTCTCTTAGGTCATTATAATATTGAAATTTATAATGGTTTCTCATTTTCTATTTTACCTTTATTGTCACTTTCTCCCTTCCACCTCATAAAATTTATAAGTAACAATGTGCATTTCTAGTTTATTTAGGATAAGTTTAGATTAATATTTATGTATTTTAGGTGGTTTATGATCATCATATATTATTTAATGATTTTGAATCTCAATAAAGACATTAATTCATTATTTTTTCTTACATGTAGAAAGAATTTTGGACCATTTAATCCAACATTTTAAGAGTTTCAAATTCAATTTATTTTATAAGGAGTGCCAAAATGATTTCAAATATTTTTATGGTCAATCATTAAAAAAATTAGGTACACAATTTTCTATCTTCTTAAAATAATTTTCATGTGAAAATGCTTGCATGTCAAGGAAATAAAATTAGATTACATCTCCATTTTATTCTAACATCAAACTAGGGAATAAAATCACATTATACGAAAATAGGTATATCTAAGAATTTATTTTTACTTATTTATTTAATAATAAATGAGATTTAAAAATCCATAATAAAAGACTTTTGTAATAATTAAGTTAATGAACATTTTTGTCTTAAGTCCTAAAAATACAAGATTGAAAAAAATGTAATTTAGCATGTGATAAGATTAGTTAGACTTCATCAATTTAAATTTAAAAGAGGGAGAAAATATTTGAGCTATGTGTTCCTTTATGATATTATCTTATAAACCTTTTTAAAATATCCATCCTTTTGTTAGTGTTAAGACTTATAGGAATGTAAATTCTACTAATGTTAAAAATAAAAGTTGTGCTAGGTTGACATTTATATATATTAAACAATAAAGGTTTAAGATCACATAAATTTGCCAAAAAAATGTTAAATGTCTGAACATTAATTAAAACTAAAACACATGGACTATAAATTTCTCATGGATAGATAGGGAATTACTTAGTACACTTCTAATAATTGACTAACACCTTGGGACTAAAAGTTTGTTTGAGGGAAATGGGGAAATGTTTAAGACAATAACCATATTTTATTAACACATCAATAGTATAATCTAATCCCAAGAAGATGATGTAAGTTTATAACACATTGTCAATCATATGATACATCACCTCTCAACTAACCCACTAGGGCCTATTTTTCTCATATACAAATTTGTCTCCTCAAATTCTTTCTACTCATATAAGAATACACATTTATCCTAGGGTATCTTCACTTAGAGTTGTAAGAATGGAAAATATTATCTTTAGTCTTATCATATTCAAACAAGTTATGTCTCACAAAAACACATTGATATTCTAGTAGACAAGTTATGTTTTCTGATATTCCATTGAAATATATGTTGTTTTATACCCTATTTTTGGGGTACAATAATGTTAATGTTATACAATTAATTATCTAACATTATCATTTTTAATATGCCATTTATAAATTCATATGTTTTATTTTTCTTGTATAGGATTATGGACCTAGTATATGTATTTTTTATAGTTTTTAATTATGTTACAAATAGTGATCACTTAAAATATTCAAATATTATTTATGGAATTCTCAAAGAAGTGACAATATTTAAGTCCGATCTAATCATTTATGGTAGAAAATTGAATGGTTCATATTATGTAGATCTTATTGATGGTATTTTCAATATTTTTTTTACCATAATGTAGATGTTATTGTAGTTTAAACCAATTAAAAATTATTGAGTGACCAATTTATTTGTAAGATTTGTGTAAGAAATGGGATGCTAATTTCACTTCACAAGATAATAGTCTCAATTGTGAAATTGTTTTTAAATGTGTAAATCAACTATGTATATCATGTTTCTAATGTGAAATAAATGGAAAAGTGGGATAAATAAATGATTGGTTTGGTTGCTACCTATGTTACTAGGCCAATTTTCCCATCCATTGAGTTATAACTAAATACAAATCATAAAATAAAATAAAATATAGAAATAGAAACATTGGTACCTCATAAATAAATAGGTGGTTGTGTTTTTACCCATATTACTAAGAACATTTAGCCTCCCAATAATTTAAAAGTGAACCTGCATCAGCAAAAACATAACAAAACATCATTGATACTAGGAACATGAAATTATATCAATGATGGCTAATTTGATTATGTGTAATGCCAAGTATGTAATCTCTCTTTTAAAGTTTAGGTAGACTTGAAAGGGCATGCATGCTATTTAAAACAAAAATATTTGTTTGTTTGTGATGTTATCATATGTGTTTATGCATATTATTAGGGTATTTTAGGGGGGAGAAGGAAAGATCAAAGGAATATGTACAATCAAATAATATAGAGATATGTCTTAGTAGATAGTAATTACTATGTCATGTTGTATAATCAATATCTTAAATGAATGAAACTTTTGTTATCCCGTTAAAAAAAGTTTGAATTTGAAATTATGAAAAGCTATAAATGTTTCAATAAATTTTCACATAATATAATATATTGATTTATTTAAATTATATTTATGAATTTAAATTTAAAATGGAATTTATGAGAATGCAATGTATTTTTTTCATTGTAAGTGACTATGTTTTGTTGTAAAATCATATAGATGTTATTTTTGGCTACAAAAAATATATAATGTCCCAAAGTAAAAGTTAAGGAAGGTTCATTATTCTAAATGCAAATTTGATGTGTTTATAAATTAATAAGTGTAACTTTTTTTCTTTCTCACTTCATAAATGAGGTCCAAGTGGAAGTGTTTTTTAATCTATTCTAGTGAGAAATACCCATCTTGGAGATTTATCTTAGAAAAAACTAGAATGAGAAATGTGAAGTACAATTTGGACAATGATAAAGATATTTTTTCTTGGATACAAAGATATCTTAAGGATGATTTCATAAGTGGTGAATATAAGAGATTGGGATATCCTAAAACATTTCATATAAATGATAGTATATTTAATAACTTTCAATATAACATCCAAAAACATAGTGCTGATAGATCTCTAAAATACTGTTTTAACATAATTTATATTAATGGGTTAGATTAATCTAATTAAGATAGAGATTTATAATATAATTTAGATTTATAGATATGGAATACAACCATATATTTTAATGAAAAAGAATAAAATTAATTATTCTAATTTGATAAGGGCATATGCTAAATATGTAAAGTTAGAAATAAATCATGATACTTAGCTTCCTACTTCACTACCTAATTTTGGTTGTATTCTAGAAGTGAAAACTAGGGATAAGTGGGCTTATGGCTCATTTGGTATAAAAATTAATTCATTGCCTCAGTTGTGTCAGTTTTATAGGATTGGATCATTATCATTAGTCCATACCAACATGTGCAAAAGTAGGGCATAATGAATATATGGTTTCCTACAATAGTCTTTGCTTGTTTTGTTTTTGTGATCCTAAACACTGATGAAATACATAGATCCAAAAATCAACTTCCTTTGATTGAAACCCTAGATATGTTTATGAGGGTTATAAACCTAGAAATATGGTGGAAGTTTTATGGGTTAAAATTATACCAATTACCCATGAATAATTATTGACCAATTCCTACATATCATATACTCCAAGTATGTAAATCAAATCACACATATTTTTTCCACCTAGTATGATTGTGCACTTGTGTTATTTCACTATGTGTATGAAGCTAATAATTGAATTTGGTATGTGAAATTTATTTACTTGACTTGGATTTTGAGTGCTTCAAACTTGGGTTTTGCCTACAACTACTTCTAGGTATGAAAGTAGTGAATAATAGTGTAGATTTTCTAAGTGTTCAATAATATATAGATGCATATGATATCTTAATATTTCTTGAATGAAACCTTGTTTTTTTTATATATGGATCCAATTGACTTATTACTCAAACCATTTCCACACTAGGATTATGGTCCAACCCTAGGCATGCACTTGATTTTAAAAAATAGTCATTCTAGGAGTAAGTCGTTTCAACTAGTATAAGTAATTATCAACTAGTGATAATTATCATTTTGAAGGATATTTATCATGTTTAAAATAGATAGTGAGTTTACTATAGGTATATAAAACTATAATGAAGGGGTTGACTCATAATATATAATATAAGTGTGATAGGAAAGTTAATTAGGACATTATTTGTATGCTCAAGTCATGTATGGTAGATGTGTTTCAAGATTATCATTTTCAAGTACTAAAAATTATATTTTAGTATATCCAAATGCCCATTTTTATCATATTGATGTCATTAAAATATTAAAAGGATATAATGTACCTGAGTGTGTAAAACACACTTTATATTTTAGGAGGTGGCTCTAAATTTATAGCTTTGATCCATGAAAACATGCAATAAGATAGAATTAGTAAACATCCTCATGTGAAATGTTAAATTTTAAATTTGAAAGAAAAAGGGTTAGAGTACACCTTTGTGTTGGTAAAAATCATGTTTCCTTTGTAACTTGTTGGAGATGATGCTTCTTTATTGAAGCATTAGAAATTTATGGTAATTATGACCCAAACTTGTTAACTATTAAGAATCCTTAGTTAGGAAGGAAACATTATTAATCCCTCATGAAATTATGTGAAAAATACATAATGTATCAACCAAAATAACTATTCATGAAAAAGAGAGAGAATCATGTGACTAGGTTAAACTCAAAGAAATCACTAACTAGGTAAATATGAAAACTAAAAAAAGCATGGTTAAATAAAACAAATTGAATCAATCATTGAAAATGGATTAAATATTCAAATTTAATGTTTTACTCTAGTCCAATCAAGTTTGTTTCATGTAAAAAAATATATAAAGTGAATGAACAATGTCCATGCTCCTAACATGTATGCAACTTTGATTGTGTAGTTTATATCAATGTATAATATAATGCATGCTCAAAAAAGAATTGACCATATCTATGATTCCATCATAACCATATATATTATAATTTTAAAGTGGAATGGGAACTATTTTCCATTCACACCTAACTATGATGTTATGCATGTTCATGAACTAGTATAATGCCCCTAAATCTTTACCAACTAATATAGACTACTATGCATATATATGTTTAATTTGAGAAATTGTGTCTCAAATTTATTTGTATAGGGAGTCTTAAAATATTATTAAATTGGTGTGTCTATGACCATGCATATGCACTGAACTATGTGTCAATCTATGCTAAAATTTCTATATATTAAATGAATATGCCCTTGTACTCTTGATCAATGTGTCAATATCATTCACGTATTTGAACCAATATGATATCTAAACCGTCTGAAGCTATAAAATATTTTAAACATGTACACTACTCTGATTTATGCTCATTGATGCTTATCTCCCTTTGACAAGGCTTAATTTAATGGCCCCATTTTGAGAACAGGGATGCATCCTCTAAGTCACTTATCTCAAAATAAGAGTTGCATGTATCATGTCACGTGTAAATATAGCATAATGTAATACCATTTGATCACATGGATAAAATATAATCAATCTAGTGTATGTATCAATTATGGAATGGATGTAAGATATGGAATGAAAGTAATTTAAGTACATAGTAAAAGTGTAATAGAATAAGAACACATAGTAATGGTGATGATATAGATCATGTCACCCTTCAATTTCATCAAGCTTTACAAATACAATTGTTAGTGTCACACGTAAGGTAAGGGGCCATATATAAGGGACTTAAAACATTACAACAAATAAGGAAAAGGAACACATGTAGGAGGACATAAAAAATGTCCCAAGCAAGTGACATAAAGGATATCACATCAATAAAAGTAATGCATTAGAGTCACACAAAGGTAACATGTCATGTATAAAAGTAACAACATCAATGGATTGTATAACAAGAAAATAATATACACCATCCATATATCAAAATGTCACATCATAGTATGATGGCATATTAATGTATCATTATGTACTAAATGCAAAAATTAAAAAAGAATGTTTAAGAAATATATGTATCTCAACATGGTAAAAATGTCATAGAAACATATACTTTGTAAAATTAAAACATGTTGAGTAAGATGCCCTTGGTATCATCATGGATACTATAATATTATTATACCTAATATTATTAAGGATACATGTATTGATGTAGGATATATTTTATTTTACATGTATTAGTAATGTTTTACTTTATTTTTAAAAAAATAATAAAATTTATGTGATTGATAAGTCTAAAACTAGATAGATTTTAAAATTCTTATGATGTGAAATAATCAACAATTATGATTTTTGAAATTTAAAAATATCAAAAACTATTATTTTTAGAAATCACTAAGAAGAAATTTACATATCTCAAACATAGATTCATGTTGACTATTTAAAATTATATAGTGTAAATAAATAAAATATGGGATTATGCATGCTTCAGATTTGTAAATAAATATGAATCTACTTCTCAATAGAACTACTATACCAAGACAAGAGTATAGGATGCTAGTGTCTATTGACCATATAATTTTCCTAGTTGATTGTGCTTAATGACTAATAATAAAATATATAAAAAAATAAACTTGATGATGATATATTATAAGTAATATCAAAGAGTATTTTATGACAAGACCACTATATGTGGATAGTAGTGTAAACAACTCAAGACCATTCATTGTGAACTTGTCCTAGATGATTGTGATAAAAATATGACTATTTCACCACTTGAACATATTATATTAGGGTTTTTTGACATATTTTAAATTCCAAAATATTTCTTAAAATACATGTAATGATAAAACCCTTGTTTCATGCATGTAAACCAACTTGATTTCAAAGGGGATGGTTGTCAAGTGAAATGGATTAAGTTGGACTGAACTTGGATAATCCACATTGAATGACCAAGAAATTCACTACATTTCCAATCCTCTAAAGAGGGATCACACTAAAATGTAGTTATCCCACTTAGATGTATGTGTAAAACTTTGAATGCAAATCTAAATGTTATTTTTCCTATTTTACCCTTTGCATATGTATGTAAATATGAATTTATAATTAATATGTAGGGTATTCTTGAACTTTTTGTAAATTCAGATGAAGGAAATTATCAAAATTTTCACCTATAAATACACATCAAAATTCATTCATTATCCACTTTTTATTCACTTGGTTCAAGATTTTAAACTATTCCATGTTGAGAAAATATGTCATATTCCTTCCCAATTAAATATCACTCATAAGGAGCAGCCATAAACCATGTCTAAATGACCTCAAATAAATTTAAGAGATATCAAATTGTCAAGTATCAAAGCCATATTTATAGATACATACACATAATTAAGGAACATAATTAAACAATCACTTTAGGTGGGAGAACTACATTGGCTTGAGTTACCTGCTTTGGGTATTGGATATATATGTAATAAAAAATCATCAAGGTGTGATTAAGGTCAGATCAACCCATTACATTCCCTTATTTTTTACAAATTTTAACTCTATCAAAGTGCCTTTAGGGTTTTAAATACAAAATAAGGAAAAAATTATTTATGTGTGGTATAATATGAATCACACTAGCTCATCCTCATCAATATACCTAGGCAAAGGAGACACAATAGTGATACTTTTATCACAATTAATTAGGGTAATGATGAATTTAATAGACTTAAGAAGCCCATGTTGAAGGCCTCATACAATGACCACATCCATATATATTTTTCATTTATGTAGATGATGTATCATTATTAGATATTTTTTATTTATGTCTTTTTATATCAGTCACTAAGCATAGTCAACAAGGACATGTCCATGGTCAATGGAATTAAATGCACTACACTTCATTCAAGAGTTAGCAACCATAACTAACTCAACAACCTGAGTTGTTATCCCCTCCTTGATAGCTTCAGCGGATCTCCTTGACCTTGCACCTTGCAGATCTCCTTTGACCTTGCTTTCTTGCTTCAATGATTTACTTGCCTTAATTACAATACATGCTTCATGGGTCTCTTAAATAGGATCCCAAGCATACAATAATTAGACTTATAATTACAATAATTAGAAACACAGACTCAAGACTTAAATTATTCTTAAACATGCAAACACTCTCGAACCTCTTAAAATTAGACGAGTATAATTCTGGAAATGCATGCAAACACATGCACACGCACAGGTGACCAACATCGGTTGATGTCGGTCTGCTCCTGACCGACGTCATCCAATCCCTGGTCCCTACTTAACTGACATCGGCAATACTGCTGATGCCGATTACTGGTTAAACTCAACAACCTCTTGATTAGCATCCTGGTGAAGCTTTTAGCTCCATAACTTAACAATCTCCCACTTGGAGATAAATAGCTACACCTGTACAACAACCTCCACTAATCATCTCAGGCACCTCCATCTTCAAGCTCAATTTTGAAGACCAACCACCACACATCCTGTGATGCTACATCTATCATCCAAGTAACCTGCCACATCCGAACCTACATACCATGTAGAGAAGTGCTTAACCTTGCATAAATACCTGCTACTGGTCCCTCTCAAATACCTGAGAATCCACTGAACTGCTCTCCAATACTCCTTCTTTCCCAAATTGGATCCAAACTTTCTGACAACTCCCACTGCTTGGGAAAACTCAGGTCTAGTACTCATGTACTTAACCTCATCATGTGAATTGGGACACTGTTCTGTGAACTATCCATCCATAGGTGTGTTAATCTGTTCTGCATCCTACATCTTGAATCTTGACACTGCCTTATTCACACAATCATCCTGAGACAACATCAACCTGTGATCTTCCCTGTCTCTAGACATACTTATGCCAAAGAATCTTGATGCTCCCAGATTTTTCATGACACCCATCTGAACTAACTTTACCTTTAGCTCAACATCTCTCTGCATGTGTAACCCTGCAACAAACATACACACTACAGTAACAGGATAATGTAGCTAATATTATCCAACCTGGTAAAATAAAACACAATGGTTAAACCTCCATTATCCTACAACCTGCTCAAGACCATATACCCTGGCCTTCTATCTCACGTGTCCATCCACTTTCTTCTCTAACCCGGGAATCCGTTCATTTGTCAGTGCTTTTATCCCAGCTAGCAACTCTACCAAAACTCCCGCTTGGTTCTCTTCCAAAGAATTCATGCCATGCTCCCACTGTTTCTTGGATTCTACTTGCATTGCCTCTTCACATCTTCCTGGTTCTTGACCATCAGTAAGCAATAAGTAATATAAAGAAGGTGAACAATGAATATGAGGTCCACTTACCCTTTCATTCCTCCATATGGGTGTTTGAGACTCCTTGACAGCTTACTGTCTGCCCAACATCCATTCCAGTGATCGATCTCGGCCATCTCTTAGTCTGCACCTGACCAGCGTTGGTTCCATGCGACTGACCCGCCTGCTAATGTCAGTTCCCCCTAACTAACGTCAGTCTCTACCTGCATAACACTATCGACTCTGCTGGTCTGCACATGATCGATGTTGGTACCTACTTGATCGATGTCAGTTCCATGTGACTGACGTTGTTAACTATGTTTTCCTGTAAGTGATGACTTCTTTACTCGCAATCTCATCTTGGATCAAAACCCTATCCAAACTACCCTGCTCAAAATTATTCAACCCCTGTGACTGATCTCTGTCCATCATCTCCTCCATAAACACCAAGGCTTCCTTATTCTTGTCAAAAACATCAAATTTCCTTTTCCTATAATGAACTCGATCTATGCCCTCTGAATCTGAACTCATACCTTTTGACTCAAGAACGTCCATTCCCTTCTTATTCATGTGACCAAGCTTACTAAGCCACATTTTCAAATCTATACCTGAAGTAGATAAACCAGAAGTAGAATCAGTAATACAAGTAGATAGATAAAGAGTACCTACTTTCTTACCTCTTGCTAAAACAAGTGCACCCTTGGAAACCTTCCAAGAATCTACTGTGAGGGTTACTGTGCATCCCTCATCACCCAAATTTCCTACAAAAACCAAACTCTGCTTTAGGACTGGGACATGCATAACCTCCTTCAACACCCATGTGTTGCCTGTCTACAATTCTAGCTACACTTTCCCTTTGCCAACCATTCGACAAGGCGTACCATCCCCTAAATAAAGCTCTCTAAAGTCTCCCTGGACATATTCATGGAACAATTCTCTATTTGGGGTTGCATGAAAAGAAGCACTAGAATCTAAAACCCATGATTCTAGCTGACTATCCAAAGAAAGTATGAGAGCATCATGTGCCAAAATACCTACATCTTTTGCTTCTTCATTACCTTCATGTTATTTTTCTTTATCCTTCAACCAACAATCTTTCTTTGTGTGTCCTCTCTTTCCACAATTCTAGCAGGTGATACCTCCATTTCTGGATTTGAATCTCTTTCCCATCTTTGACCTTGATTTCCCTTGCTCGACCTTCTCTCTTTGCCTTCCCCTGCTTTCAGCACTTAGAGCATTCCCTGATGATTCACCTGTGATTTTTCTATGAATTTATTCATTCAAGATTACACTAACCACATCATCAACTTTTAAGATTTTAGAAACAAACGTAGTATTACTTACTGCCATTACCAAACTATCCCAACTTTTAGGTAAAGAGCATAAGATTAAGAGAGCCTTTATTTCATCATCAAAAACAATATTGACTGAAGCTAATTGGTTTACCAAACCATGGAAATCACTAAGATGACTATATACCCATCCACCTTCTTGCATTTGCAAAGTAAATAACTGATTCATAAAAAATACCTTATTTGAAGCTGAGGGCTTTTCATATAAATTTGCCAAAGATTCTATCAACTCTTCTATTGTCTTACACTGTGATAAGTTGGAAATCACAGATGATGCAAGGCTCAACCTTATGGATCCCAGAGCCTTTCGATCAAGAACATTCCATTCTTCATCCTTCATATTTGTGGGCTTGCATGCAACCCCACCCAACGGTAAGTACAAATCTTTCTGATACAGATAATCTTCTATCTGCATCATCTAATTTTGATAATTCTTGCCGTTAAACTTCTCCATTCATAGCTTACTTTCTTCTGCCATTGCTGTACTCCCACTCAATCAAAAACCCCTGAGAATGACCTGTAATCAAACAATAACCTGCTCCCTACAACCTTAGCTCTGATACCACTTGTCAGGATTAGTAGCACAATTGATTACTTTTCTATAAGCAATTAAACATGAAATTGAACTAGAATGATTAAGTAACTAGAAACTTGAAACAACAAAGAATATGAGAAACAATATTATCTGTATTAACACTCTTCTTGAATACAATAAAGAAATCTTCCTCTCCTCCTCACACCTCTTGGGTGTACAGTATTTCACTCAAGAGTTCTCTTTCTCTTTCTCAACCACAACTAACTCAACAACCTGAGTTGTTATCCCCTCCTTGATAGCTTCAGCTGATCTCCTTGACCTTGCACCTTACAGATCTCCTTTGACCTTGCTTTCTTGCTTCAATGATTTACTTGCCTTAATTACAATACATGCCTCATGGGTCTCTTAAATAGGATCCCAAGCATACAATAATTAGACTTCTAATTACAATAATTAGAAACACAGACTCAAGACTTAAATTAGTCTTCAACATGCAAACACTCTCAGACCTCTTAAAATTAGATGAGTCTAATTCTGGAAATGCATTCTGGAAACGCATGCAAATGCATGCACACACACAGGTGACCGACGTCGATTGATGTCGATCTACTCCTGACCGACATCGGTTGATCCTTGGTCCCTACCTGACCGACGTCGGCAATACTACCAATGCCGGTTACTGGTTGAACTCAACAACCTCCTGATTAGCATCTTGGTGAAGCTTTTAGCTCCACAACTTAACAATGACCACATCCATATATATTTTTCATTTATGTAGATGATGTATCATTATTAGATATTTTTTATTTATGTCTTTTTATATCAGTCACTAAGCATAGTCAACAAGGACATGCCCATGGTCAATGGACTTAAATGCACTGCACTTCATTCTATATATAATATATCTATCCAAAAGGAATTTAAAATTTTATTCTTGTTATTTATCCTTCATAGTCATTATTTTACTAATATCCACTTTCACTTTAGATTAGTCAACACAAATATATTCTTTTATAGGCATCTTTATTTTTTAGTGTTTTCTAAAAATAAGAGTTTTGCATATCAAGCACTTTGTAAAAATTAAAATTGTTGACTATTGTACACATTTAAATTTATTATATAATCCATTTTTACTCATGTTTTAACACATACATTTATTTCAAAATTAAAAAAAGGTAAAACATTTTAGTGAACCCATACATTGCTTTTTGAGCATTTCTTTACCTTTTAATTTTGGTCGGGGTTTAAAAATTCATGATTCCCATACACTAAGGAATAATTTGATTGTCCTTTATTTTATTTTATTGATAACTTCTCTAGGATTTTTATTTGACTTACTTATTTCAAATTGAATTCCTTTTTTATTTCAAAACACTCTTTTCTTTCATTGCCATTTACTAATTTATTTTTTATTTGTTTTCCTATAAACCATGTTTTGGTAGTTTTAAAAATCATAGGGGTTGTCATTCTAGGAAATGAAGCCTTTAATTTTACCTAACTCATGATGTGAGGGGTATTACCCCAATAATCCATCAATTAAACATCACTACATATGGATTTATTTTTCCATGTACCTCATCATATATTGGAAATTCCTAGGGTTCTATTTCTCATCCATAATAAGCCTTCATCCATTTATTTTTATAATGCATCTGCTAAGTGGTTAGCCCAATGAAGTTAATTTTAATGCACTCAACAAACTAAATAATGTGGTTTTGGGATGGTATAATATTTCATAACTAGTTCCATTCAAGATTTATTCATTATTTTATAAGTGGGATCAATATATATATAAGAGTTTACAAATCAAACACATCCTAACTAGCTACAACCCTAATCCTTGTATTTTTCAATATTTCTAATTCAAATCATGTTAATAATTACTGCATTTTTAAAACATCTTTTGAAGCTCACTATTGCATTTTGTGTCACTTTACAAGGAGTTATATTTTCTAATTATGTATGGGAATTAATAAAATTCAAATAAAATAAAAATTCTAAGGTGAATAATGCACAATTTGCATCCCTTTTCAATACATATTATTGTAATATCCGATCTGAGCCCATAGATGTAACTCACTTTTTTCACATGATCATAGAACACAATTTTGAATAACTCACCTTAATTTTCCTATCATTATCCATCATCTTATATTAAACTCCAATGTCCATTTTATTAACACTATATGAGGATGCACACCTCACCTACTGCATTGGAATGAAAGTGTTCAACATGCTCCTCCCAAGCCATGTCCAACTCCTACAAAGTAATCAAATCAATCTAATTGTTATGATATCATTGATAAACTAAGGAATACAATTTCTAAAATTTATATTTGTGAGATAATAAAAAATCAACAATCTACAAAGACATCCTATATGATGCTTTGTGTGATACAACTCTCCCTAGTAATACACAACCAACATAAGTTTATTATGTTATTAATAGAATCAAGTATGTCAATATTGTCATCACTTTTAATAATGAGGAATTACTTTATAAACATGTAATAGAACAAGATATTCCAATATTCATTTAAGCACATATTTATGGATAGATAATCAAGCTTGTGTTAGTTGACAATGGTTCAAGAGTGAATATTTTAAGCTTTATTGTCTTACAATGATTGGGTTTCTATATGCATACCATTTAAATACTAGAATATAATATCAAGGGATTTGATAATAATATTTTCTAAACACTTCTATCTATCACTTTGGATTTATCAGTTGGTTCCAAAATGGTTCCTACATTACAAAATGAAAAAAATACTCTTGCATTAGATGACACCCTTTTTAGATATTGTAAAGTGAATTAGTCACAACTTGATGATCAATCCATTATACCACCTACACAACCCATCACATTAGATCAAATATATACATATGGGGTTATCAATTCAAGTAAATATCATGATAAACCACCAACAACAATCATTTATGAAGACACACAATAGCTACTTTTATTAACTCTATAGTAGGAGAAGACAATACACAATCTCCATCTTTTAGAAAATTATGAATATCATAATTATATAGTTACAGATTAGTATGATACTGATGATGATTATATGAAAAATACAATAGAATAAAAGTTGTTAAAGTTAAATTTCAATCATATTGATCCATAATAACACTTATCTCATAATTTTTTCACTCATGTGGGAGTTGAAACATATCAAGATGATTCAAATGGATTAAAAATGGATGACTTACAAACTCCTATACAAGTACAACCTTACAAGGATAAAATAATATTTATAGTGAAAGATAATCAACATAATCAAAGTGAAAAAAATTATTTTAATATTAGTTCATCAAAAAATCAATAAAATGTATTCTTTATGTCTAAGGGTTACATCATTTGAAGATAAGTTTGTACTTAATTTTAATATTTAGAATATTATAATTAATGTTATATTTCCTCAAGAATAAGTACAAGTTGAAAAAAAACCACATTACATAATAATATTTGTAAATGGCACAATGTGAGATGGACATGTTATTAAAAGAACATATTGAAAACTAATAGTTGTAAGAAGAAAAGGTTGAACAAGAAAAGTTATAAAAAAGACAATGACTTAAAAAAAAGGTTGCACAAGGTACAAACACGATGAGAAAAAATGGAAAAGGATGGGTCAATAAGATAGGAAGAACTAAAATATAAGTTGAAAAATTAAACACATGTTAAGGAGGAAAACATCCAAAAAAATTATTTATCACAAAATAAAATCAAAATCAAGACATACCTAATGTGGTTCAAAAGGATGAAGCTAAAAAATAATCATCATATCTAGAGACTTTATTTTTTATCATCACATTGTTAAAAATAAATTCATTAAGGTTGGGGTTACCTCAATTGGTGAGGCCAATATATGTATGATAACAATTATTCAATATTTAAGATATGTAAAATGGTATTTGGGAAATGGCACTAGGCCTCAATTCATTATCTTTTGTAAAATTTGAAATGGCAAAAGATAATGGTATTTGTAAAATGGTAGTTTAAAAATTCAAAGTGTTAGAATTCAAAGGGCTTGATACTTGTTCATGCACATTTTTAAAGATCAAAGTTGAAAATTTCAAAAGGATTTTTTTATTTTATTATTATACATATATATATATATATATATATATATATATATATATATATATATATATATATATATATTACATATATATATACATATATATATATATATACATATATATACATATATAAACATATATATACATATATAAACATATATATACATATATATATACACACACATACACACACACACACACACACACACACACACACACACACACACACACACACACACATATATACACATACATACATACATACATACATACATATATATATATATATATATATATATATATACATACATACATACATACATACATACATATATATATATATATATATATATATATATATATATATATATATATACATATATATACATACATATATATATATATATATATATATATATATATATATATATATATATATATATATATATATATATATATATGTATATATATACATATCTGTATATATACATATATACATATATGTATATATATACATATATGTATATATATACATATATATGTATGTATATATATATATATATATATATATATATATATATATATATATATATATATATATATATATATATATACATATATACATACATACATACATACATACATACATACATATATATATATATATATATATACACACACACACACACACACACACACATACATACATACATATATATATACATACACACACACACACACACACACACACACACACACACACACACACACACACACACACACACACACACACACACACACACACAACATTTTAATTTGATTTGTTGTGCGTAATATACTTGAGGTTTAATGAAATTTTATGACCATAGAATTATTTCTATCAAACCTATTGTGTGGTTTCTTCTTATGTTGTGGGTGATTTACATTGAGGTTCAATGATGATCAATAACCTTGTCATCACTTCTAGAGAAGCCATCATGGTTAGAACTTTTTGGATGGGTAAATTTAGTACTAATACCCATTCATGTTGGTTGGAATAATGCATCTTTTCAACTCAAGATCTTAATTAATTATTAAAAATTAGGACTTGATCAATCCTAATTTTCCATTAGTTTAAATTCTTTAATTAATTCAACAAGGGGGGAATTATACATCATTATCTATAGGCTATAGGGTTATTTGGTTGCCCCTACACACGTGTAATCATTCCTTGATCTCTATTAAATTTTATAAATTTAAAAGTCTAGACTTTTCAAATTTAAAAGTGAGCAAATGCTTAATTCATGATCTATTTCAAGAATTTTTTAAATTTGAGTACCGTACATAATTTATGTATCCTAATAAAGACAAATTATTTTGTATGTGCTCAAGATCAATTATTTTTCCCTTACTCTAGAAATTTAATTAATATAATTGTAATAGAAGGGGGTTGTATACACCTAAATATGGTCACAAGTACTTGAGAATGCTAATTCTTGACACATCCTAAACCACACAAATTTTACCCACACACATCACTCTTATTTTCCATTCCTTTAAGACTTTTATATATATGCAGAGTTGAACCATTATTTTCAATAATTAATACACTTAATTTTAAAATTTAAATGCTCAAACTACTTAAAAACCCCCTTAAACTATCTACACCTCAGGATAATTGTCCCCAATATTTTGAAATAGTTCCATGATAATCAAAAAAGAGAAAAAAAACACCTGCTTATAGTGGCTATATCCCACACCAAATAATAAATATTTTATAAATTTTGAATTAATATTTTTCACACTTTTCATAAGGTCATATAAATGAAATTATCAAAAGGGTTTCATATAAATACTCATCAAATGCCATTAATTAGACACTTTATATCCACTTGGTTAAATCTTTTTCATTATTGCACATTGATAAAATATTTTCTATTCAAGATCACTCACAAGAAGCAACCACAAGACAAGTCTAGAGAACCTCAAAGTAAGTCAAGAGTTATCATTGTCAGCTATTAAATCCATCTTTATAGTTGCATATAGATAATCAAATATAACAATTTTTTATTAAATTTAGGTGGGAGAATTATATGGGTTTTATTTCCTTATTTACACTGTTAGATAGGTAAGTAGTGATCAATCATTAGTGGGGTAATTAAGGTTAACTAAACCCATTACACTCACCTAATTATAAAGTCTCTAGTCAATGAACTTGAGTGACCTGTGTTCTAGTCCTCTTATAGTAGTTGCATCCAAAACTATCTTCTAATTCTATTTATTTCTAAGACTAAAAGATCTATATTTATTTTTATATTTTTTGGTCAATCATTAATCATAGTTAACTAAGACAAATAAATGGTCAACAAACTCGAACTACCTATATTACAATCCACCTATATAATACATGTCCAAAAGTAATTTTAGATTTTTTTCTTGATCTTTAGATTGAAAATTCACATGTTCTATTAATTTCCAACTTTATAAATTCAAAGAAAAAAATCTAGAATTATATATAGTATTTTTCCTTCTTAGCATTTTATAAAAATAATAGTTTTCCATATTAAGTAAATTTTTAAAATTAGAATGATTGATTCTTGTACATATTTATCATTATAATACACTCTTGTTTTACACTTGTTATAACACTTACACTTATTATAAAATAAAAAATAGGGTCAAAAAACTATATGCATTTTGTATTTATGTTAATGTTAAAAGTGGAGAAATGATGCTTTTAGTCTTGATCATTTCCTAGATATAGAAATAAAAAATACATTGGGTGGTGATGGGAGAGTAATATTTCATCAGGTGTGACCATACCCATGATCATATTAACTTGGGTAACTATAAGTTTTTGGTGAAAATATGTCCCTTGGTGAAGCAACTGGAGAAAGTAATTACTTAGTTGAATCATTCACAAATTAAGAGTGATCAAGTCTCAATTTTTAATATCTAATCAAATCCTTGAGTTGGAAGGATGCATATTCCAAATATTATGAATGGGGGATAGTACCCAATGTAATATAATCTAGAAAAAGAGGAATCAATATGAGTTCACTATAAGGGATTCCAATGCCATTGAGTGTCAGTGGACTCAATGGTGAATCAACCATATTTGAAGATGGAATAACATAATGGGTTCACTAGACGTAATGTCAAGGTAATTGAGTATTTCTATAATAAAATGCACTTTACCCATAACAAATTGGAATCACACCATTGAAGATGAATCTAGATTCTATTTTCATGACCAAAATAGAATGAAGAATATTCATGCCCCCATAATTAGTGTGTTGCTCATATATTTTAATTAAATTAAAAAAATTTCCTTTAACACTATAACTTTAAACATTGAAAATGGGTGAATGAACAAGAATCTTCCTAGTTAACTTTGAAATTGTAACTTTAAAATTTGAATAAGCATGACCATGAATAAGTATCATTCCCCCTAGATTTTGTGCCACATGATATAAAATTTCATTTCTTTATATGCTCAATTGTAACTATATTTTCAACATGTAACTTTGATCTTATAATTGCTTCACATATTCTCATGTGCATGCATTGAAATTTGTATAAATATGTACAAGTTTGAGTGTTTAAAAGGTTAGTGGATATGTTTGTCATAGTACCCTATAATTTGTATCAATGTATCAATTTATTTTATGTGTTTGATTTTGGAATTACTTTGAATCTTTGAAAAACTATACTATGTTATATGATCTTATTTTTTCATTTCTTTGAATCATCAAAAACCTATACTCTATTATAGATTCTAAATTTTACATTTTGTATTTGATCTAATTGATTGAATTCACATGGTGTGTGTTCCCTAAATATGTGTAGTCTATCAAGATTCTATAATATCCTATTCACAAATTTGTAACTCAGGTGGATGATTTAAACATTTTCAAATCTTGTATAATGTGCTTAAACATATTTTATTTCAGCTTATTTTATGTAATATGACCATTTGATGCCCCTATTTTTATTCAAGGAATGAAAGTATCAAGTGCATCATATTGAGATACTAAAATTTACATTTTGCAATAC
Source organism: Torreya grandis (assembly GCA_037957365.1). Lineage (NCBI taxonomy): Eukaryota > Viridiplantae > Streptophyta > Pinopsida > Cupressales > Taxaceae > Torreya > Torreya grandis. The sequence goes on from JARHVA010002571.1 coordinate 2,073,505, forward strand.
ACTTCAATAAATTGGATTTTTTAAATTAAAAATTAGTTATTTTTTTTACTATTTTGACATATTAGTACTTTTACCATTTTTATAATAAATATTTTTAATTCAGTGGTAATACATGTTAAATATTTATGAAGCAAATTTAGTGTGAGTTTAGGAATTTCAAGATAACAAATAATATGCAGGAAATTCCATGTATAGGTGAGTAGGCATTAGATTTGTCATTTCTAAAATTTTTGATTTGTGAGATGGAAATATTACCATGTGGAAGATCAAATTTCATGTGTTCCAATGTAACTCATAAGGAGGAATTTTAATATCTATCAATCTAGATATAATGTTCACAAGTTTGAGAGGAATCAATTATAATTTTTTTTAGAGTCAACCCATACAAATAGGTTGGTTGAAAATAAATTTTTAGTTCAATTTGATATTGAGAATCTGTTATTTTTGAGCTTTAAGAAAGAAAATATGCATCATAAGAGAGACCTTGGGTCTAAGATATTTTATTAGGTTTAGGACATTCTTCGGTTTAAGGATGTTCTTCCACTATTATAATGAAAAGCCCAATTTTTTGGCATGTAAATTTTGAATTGTTATGCATTTTCATGTATTTTAGATGTGTTTTTTAATTTTCTCAAGTCAGTTCCTATATATAGTGGTTATATTTATACCCATGTTTGAATTGTATAGTATAGTCATGCACTTATCCATGAACCTATTTTATTCATGGCATACCTATTTTCCTAACTACATATGTGGCCAGGAAAAAAATAATAATTTAGGAACTACTTTGTCTTATATTTATAATTTTTGTTGTATGAATTTGTGATTGAAAGATGATATGTAAGTCCAATATTCTATATGTAATCATATGATGTATACCATATAGGCATTACCATTGATTAAATAATGAGAGGGATACATTGAATGCAAAAAATAGTCACTATGTTGGGTGGCAATCTATGATGCTCAATGATATGCATATGATGATAGCCTTGGGTAGCACTAGGAATTAAACACTTGTACATTTTAGCTCCCAACAAGGGAGATGATGTTACTTTAAAGGATGTCTAAAGGATTTTTTGGTATCTATTTTTTTGGAGATGGATACATTTTCATGGTGGTGGTGGGTTGAATCATATATTGATGACACACTTATATATGACTGGTCAATAATAGGGTGCTCATTATGACCCCAATGATACCATGATTTTATTATCTAATATTGTATTTACATATTTTCCACACATGATAAATTTTATATGTGTTATATTAGCATCATTAATTTTAGTTTACAATGATAGTGTGTCAATTTTTTATTAGATTCACCAGTTTGTATGCGACATAATTGAACATTAAATAATTAAATCTTGGGGATATAATATATGTACCAATTTATACAAAAATTTTAATATACTTACCTGAGAGGGGTGTGGAGGATGTTTGGGTTCACCCACTGTATTACATTTTTGGGCTTACAACCACATTATTATGATATGTCATATGGCTTGCCTCATGGTTGATGGGTACATACCCTATTGAGATGTTATCATTGATGTCAAAGGGTTTTTTATTTAATAAATAATATGATAATTGATGTCAAGGATTTTTTGCAAGAAAATATAGACTGTATCAGGGTTGATACAAATCGCATCAAGTTTACTATGAAGTGCATTAAGGGTGCTATGAACTACATCAAAGGTATTATAGACTACATCATGAATGCTAGAGATTACATCAGTTTTGATATAGATTACATTAGGTTTACTAAAGACTACATCAGGCATGCTAAAACCTACATCAAGCATGCTATAGACTGCATTAGAGCTACTATGAACTACATCAAGACTACTATAGACTTCATCAAGCCAACACTAAATGTATTCTAATGATTGCTTGGTATATTACAGCTTTGTTAAAATGAGGCCAACCTATGTGAGTGATATTTAATATAAACTAATGTGAATTATGTTTTCACAAGAGAATAAATCATTATATAATCGACTATAGAGTTTTGTTTGGCCAAATTTTAAGAGCTTGTTGATCAATGTATTGTATATAATCAAGATCAAATTATCTTGTTAAAGTTTGATTTGAATAAGGATGAATATATAAATTTGATAAGGATTAGAGGAGAGGTCTATTAGGGAACAAATGTCTAGAGAGGATATATATATATATATATATATTCACTAAGGAGTAGAGTAGAGGTCTATTAAGGAATACAGGGCAAGAGAGATGTGTTGGAAATATTGTCATTGATGTCAAAGGTTTAGCATTATTGGTGATAAAGGCCCCATTACATTTAATATTGTTTATCTTGGATTATGTGAGTTAATATTTATTTAATATTAATGAATATATTTTTGGTTGCATATGAGACAAAAGAAGGGCCCATGGAGAAGTCGAAGAGCCACGGGGTAAAGACAAAAGAAGGATGGGACACATTTTCCCATGAAGAGTCATCTTGGGGAATTCCAAGATTCACCAAGTGAAGACAAAAGAGTAAGGGCACAATTTCTCATGAAGGGAAACTTTGAGGAATACGAAAAGTCACCAAAGATAAGGACAAAAGTGGGAAGGATATTTTTGGTCATGAAGGGTCACCACATGACTTTTCAAAGGTTTGAATATGAAGGGTCATCCAAGATTGGCACCATTTTCCATGAGGATTGAAGGGTCACAAAGGGAGAAGGCCAAAGGTCATTTGGAATGCTATAAATAAAGGCTTGGAAGCCATTTGTAATATGAGAGTGAGAGGTTGATTTGATATTGTAATATCTAGCTTAGAAGAGCAATTGTGAGAGATGAATATGATTTGTATTTGTTATATCTAGCTTAGAAGAGCAAAGGTGAGAGAGAGGAAGGAGATGTTGTATTGATCTATCATTTGTTGAGATAACAACATTGAGAGATAGGTGTGTGTATACACAAAGTGGTTGATGCTCATGTGGGTTGGTGCTCACAAATGATAGCTAGGTTGGTGCTCGACAAAGGGGTTTGAAGCTCCTGTGGGTTGGTGCTCATGAATTTTAGCTAAGGTTGGTACTCGACAAAGGAGTATGGTGCTCCTATGGGTTTGTTCTCATGAATATACTTGAGATTGTTCTCCGTGGTTTTTCCCACATTGGGTTTCCACGTTATATCTGGTGTTTCTCTCTTTATTGTGTGATGTTTATTATTTGAGTTTTATTGCATATATTGAATGGTTGATCAAGTGGAATTTGATAAAGGGAAAGTTTTATAAGATGTATAATATACTGATTCACCCCCCTCTCAGTATATTTTGTGCTTAACAATTAGTATCAGAGTAGGTTCTTTTTTGAAAAGTTTTACATCTTGAAGGTAGATCAGGAAAGCACAAGATGGCCATACATAAAGGTGCCTTTGCAAGCAAAAGAATAGTTGATCAAGAAGAAGAAGAGGATGAAGCTGAAGTGAATATGGAAGGAGAACTCATGTGTGCCTTAGAAGAGTTGAAAATTATTGAAAAGAAAAATGGAAGATTAAAGCATCAAATCAAGAAAAATGAAAAGGAGTCAAAGGAGATAATTGAATATCTGATATCACAGTTGGAAATATCAAGAAAAGAATGTGAAAGGTACGTTACTAAAATTGCCTCTTTAAAAGAAGAGATTGAGAAAGTAGTCAATAATAAAATAGTCAATGATTCAAAATTTGAGAATAGCACTAATATGCTAAATAAGATATTAGAAAGCCAAAAGGCAATATCAGATAAGACAGGTATCAGTTTTGAAAAGAAGAAGAGCTATGTTGAAGCTCTTACAAATAAATAAGAAGGGAAGGAATGAATAATACAGAAGACAAAGAAGGCTGGAAGGAACAAATCTATAAAAGGCAATCAGGTCAGAGATTTACAAACATGTCCTATTTTTATGGTTACTATTTTTATTGTAATGGATATGGTCATAAGAAATTAGAATGTAGAAAAAGAGATAACAATCTCAAAAATAAGGAAAAGGAAGGTCATATAGAGTCAAGCAGAAGCTATAACTCTTTTGCTCCTCTATTAAGCTTTGATGAAGAGATCATAATTTGTTACAAGTGTAACAAATTTAGACACATAGCTCGGTATTGTAGAAGCGTGTTCAAGTCAGTCAAGAAGGACCAAAGTTTCAGGGTTCCATTCATCAAGAAAAAGGTTCAGACATGGCAGAAGAAACAATCTGAAGGTTCTATGTTGGTCCAAATAGCTTTGCATGCAAGAAATGAAGAAAAGCCATGGTTTATTAATAGCGGATGTTCAAGGCACATGACAGGAGACAAGAGCAATTTCATAACCCCAAAGAAGATCAATGGTGGCAAAGTGAAATTTGGGGACACCACTACTGCCAAAATTGCCAAAAAAGGTACACTAAGTTTAGATAATGGTAGAACTAAAAATAAAAATGTTTTATATGTAGAAGGTCTTAAGCATAATCTTTTGAGTGTAATTCAAATGTGTGATCAGGGGCACACACTAAAGTTTTATGCAGAAGGTTGTGAAATTAGAAGAAAAGATTCAAATGTATTGATTGCAAATGCTCAGAGAATAGGTAATAACTTATATATGCTATCAAACATCAAAGGTCAAAAATGTTGTTTGAGTCAAATTAAAGAAAGTTGGCTATGACACAGGAGAATGGGGCACATAAATTTTGACAATCTTGTCAAAATTTACAAAAAGCAAGCAGTCAGGAATCTTCCAACGATCACAAAGCCATCTAACACCCTTTGTGGACCTTGTCAACCTGGGAAGCAGGCTAGAAGGTGGTTCAAAACAAAAGAGTACTCGACCACTCAGATGCTAGAGCTTGTTCACACTGATCTATGTGGACCTATGAGGACTCAAAGTACTCAAGGTGATAAATATTTCATGTTGCTTATTGATGATTTTCCACGTATGACTTGGATAATGTTTTTAAAGAAAAAAATCAAAAGCTTTTAGATAGTTCAAAGCATTCAAAGCATTATTTGAGAATGAAACTAATCTGAAGATTAAGTGTCTAAGATCAGATCAAGGAGGAGAATTTAGGTTAGATCAATTTATTGAGTTTTGTGAAGATCATGGAATAAAGAGACAGTATTCAGCAGCCGGAACTCCACAACAAAATGGAGTAGTTGAACAGAAAAATAGAATAGTTTAAGAGATGGTGAGGACAATGCTAAATGAATCCAAGATAGTAAATAAATATTGGAGAGAGGTAGTTGGTACAACAGTGCATATTCAGAATAGAGCTTTATTAAGAGTCAACAGTGACAAAACTCCTTATGAGCTATGGAAAGACAAACCAACAACAGTTGATTATTTTAGAGTTTTTGGTAGCAAATGCTTCATAAAGGGAACCAATGAAAAACTTGGTAAGTTTGAATCCAGAGCATATGAAGGTATATTTCTTGGTTATTCTTGAAAAAGTAAAGCTTATAAATGTTATAACAAAAGAACCAAGAAAATTGTTGAAAGTGCAAGTGTCAGGATAGAAGAAGATGGAACACAAAAGATCAGTGATCCAATAGACATTCCTGAAATCATTGAAGAGGAAGGCTTTGAAGAATCAAATGAAGATGAGGAAAAGGATAAAAAGGGCACCAAGACTCCATCCAAATATGTTCATAAAAATCATAATGAAAGTGACATCATCTGGGATATAAAAGAAGGAATTCGCACCAGAAGAATGATGGTAAGTGAATCTAAGCAAGTTAATTTCTCTTTGTTATCTAAAATTTAGCCTCGAAATTTTTCAGAAGCCAGACATGATGAGCATTGGGTTAAGGTTATGGATGAAGAATTAGATCAGATAGAAAAGAATGATACTTGGGAATTAGTGCCTAGACCAAAAGATCACAATGTGATAGGAACAAAATGGGTTTATAGAAATAAGTTGAATGAAAATGGAGAAGTAACCAAAAATAAAGCAAGGTTAGTATGTAAAGGATATGCTCAAATTGAGGGAATAGATTTTGAAGAAACTTTTGCACTAGTAGTAAGGTTAGAGGCTATTAGAATGTTTCTTGCATATGTAGTATTTAAAAATTTCAAAGTATTTTAGATGGATGTCAAATCTGCCTTCCTAAATGGGAATTTTGAAGAAGAGGTCTACATGGAGCAGCCTAAGGTGTTTATTCTCTTGAATATTAGTAATCATGTATGCAGATTGAAGAAAGCATTGTATGGATTAAAATAAGCTCCCAGAGCTTGGTATGCAAGATTTGATAAGTACCTGCAAGATCAAGGATTTAAGAGAGGATTTGCTGATAGTAATCTTTACATCAAAATAGAAGTTGGCACACCTATGTGTATAGGAAATAAGGTGAGCAAGGATGAAGATTTCCCTGTTATAGATCAATCTTTGTATAGATCTATGATTGGTAGTCTTTTATATTTGACAACATCAAGACCAGACATCATGCATGTAGTAGGTATGGTTGCAAGATATCAGTCATCTCCAAGAGATAGTCATGTTCAGTTGGTGAAAAGAATATTTAGATATATCAAAGGGACATTAGATTATGGATTATGGTATCCCACAAGTAAAGATTTCACTTTAGTTGCTTATACAGATTTAGATTGGGTAGGGTGCTTAGATGACAAAAAGAGTACAAGTGGAGGAGCTTTCTTCTTTGGTGATAGCTTCGTATCATGGCTAAGTAAGAAGTAGAACTCGGTATCACTTTCTACAACTGAAGCAAATTATATTGCAGTAGTATTGTGTTGTACTCAAGTGCTTTGGATGAAGAAAACTTTGGAAGATATCAAGGTAAAGTATGATGAACCTATTTACATTTTTTGTGATAACACAAGTGCTATAAATATTTCAAAAAATCCAGTAATGCATTCAAGAACAAAATATATTCCCATTAGATATCACTTCCTGAGAGAGAAGGTTGCAGATCAATAGGTTAAGTTGGAATATATTAGTACTACAGAGCAGATTGTAGATATTTTCACAAAGGCACTACCAAAAGACACATTTGAGTATCTGTGAGAGAAGTTGGGAGTAACTTCCTTTACTTCCTACCATTGAGGTTCAACATCAGTTGAGGGGGAGCTAAGTGTTAGCTTCAGGTAGGCCCTTTGCCATTGATGTCAAAGGGGGAGAATAACAAGTACAGGTATAGGTGTAGAAAATAGGTACAGGGAACAAGTACATGTTGCTATAGTAAGGGGGAGTTACTGTATGTTTTCAGATGATGGTATGTGTAGGTGACAGGATGTGGCAGTTTCAAGATTGAGGTTGCCATCAATGACAAAGGGGGAGATTGTTGGAAATATTGTCATTGATGTCAAATGTTTAGCATTATTGGTGATAAAGGCCCCATTGCATTTAATATTATTTATCTTGGCTAATGTGAGTTAATATTTATTTAATATTAATGAATATATTTTTGGTTGCATATGAGGCAAAAGAAGGGCCCATGGAGAAGTCAAAGAGCCACAGGGTAAAGACAAAAGAAGGATGGGACACATTTTCCCATGAAGAGTCACCTTGGGAAATTCCAAGAGTCACCAAGTGAAGATAAAAGAGTAAGGGTGCAATTTCTCATGAAGGGACACTTTGAGGAATATGAAAAGTCACCAAAGATAAGGACAAAAGTGGGAAGGACGTTTTTGGTCATGAAGGGTCACCACATGACTTTTCAAAGGCTTGAATATGAAGGGTCATCCAAGATTGGTGCCATTTTCTATGAGGATTGAAGGGTTACAAAGGGGGAAGGCCAACGGTCATTTGGAATGCTATAAATAAAGGCTTGGAAGCCATTTGTAATATGAGAGTGAGAGGTTGATTTGATATTGTAATATCTATCTTAGAAGAGCAATTGTGAGATATGAATATGTTTTGTATTTGTTATATCTAGCTTAGAAGAGCAAAGGTGAGAGAGAGGAAGGAGATGTTGTATTGATCTATCATTTGTTGAGATAGAAACATTGAGAGATAGGTGTGTGGTATATACAAAGTGGTTAATGCTCATGTGGGTGGGTGCTCATGAATGATAGCTAGGTTGGTGCTCAAAAAAGGGGTTTGAAGCTCCTATGGAATGGTGCTCATGAATTGTAGCTGAGGTTGGTACTCGGCAAAGGGGTATGGTGCTCCTGTGGGTTTGTTCTCATGAATATACTTGAGATTGTTTTCCATGGTTTTTTTCACATTGAGTTTCCACATTATATTTGGTTTCTCTCTCTTTCTTGTGTGATGTTTATTATTTGAGTTTTATTGCATATATTAAATGTTTGATTAAGTGGAATTTGATAAAGGGAAAGCTTTATAAGATATATAATATACTGATTCACCCCCCCTCTCAGTATATTCTGTGCTTAACAAGATGTGAGTATGAAATCATCAAATGATTTATAGAGTATACAAAATCAACTAATAAAGATGAGCATAGAAGGTAGAGAGGACAGTCTCTAAAAATAAAGAGTAGAGAGAAAGAGATCCTAATGTGTCTATTTGATTGATAAGAAAAAAGATAATAGAATAAATATGAAGCTAATAAGTAGAGAGAGTAGAACCATACCATCATTTGTTGAAAGAAGGAAATAAGAAAGGTGGATGATCTTAAGTAGCTTATTTGGTGTTTGGAAAAGGGGGTTGAAGCCTCATGCAGATTAGTGTCTACAAATCAAGGATTTGGTGCTGTTAGGTTGTGGAGCTAAAAGCTTCAACTATGTAGACATGGAGGAGGTTGCTGAGTTTCAGGGATACCGGTGTCGGCAGTGTAACCGACGTTGGTCATCTATAGTGCAGAAGGGCAACTGGCATCGGCAGGAGGTCGGCCGACGTTGGTCAACTCCAGGTAGACAGGGACAGACGTCGGTCACCTGTGGTGGTTCCATAACTATTCGTTGCACGAATAGTTAGTTCATTGAACCAAGTGTTTGCATGTAAAGGCTATTTAGAGTCTTGAGTTGTGTGTCTAATTATTGTAAATTAGAAGTCTAAGTTATTGTTTAGTGTGGGATCTATTTATAGACCCATTGGCATGTATTGTAATTAGAGCAAATAGAGGAAGGCAAGGTAGATCCTTCTAATTGTAAGAACAGGGTGATCTGTAGGTTGTTGCAAGATCAAGGAGAAGTTCTACATGTGTAAGTAAGATCATTTGAGTTACAGGTTGTTGCAAGCTTATGGGAGATCTGCTTGAAGTACTTTGAGTACTTGTGTACTGGCAGGGTTATTACTGACTAGTTAAAGGTGAACACCAATTCTGTGTTTGAGTTGTGTGTTGGGACCATTTTTGGTAGGAGAGTGAACTCTTGATTGAAAATTACTAGGAGCCCTTGAGGTGTGGGAAGCCTCACAGAGGTGGAAGAAGAAGTGGCATCTTCTTTATTGTATTTTCTTTCTAGATGAGTATTAATACAAGTTTGTGTATTGTCTCTCATATTCTGTGTCATTTGTGAATTCTAGTTACTTATTGCTTCTGGTTAATTTCGCATGTTTAGTTGCTTATACAAGGTAATCATATTATGCTCTTATTGAGGAGCAAGATCCTGACAAGTGGGATCAGAGTTGTTTGTTGTTCTTGATTTCCCATCAACTGGTATCAGAGCTTTTGGTTGGGTTACTAACAGGTGTTTTAGATCTAGTTAGTGTGTGTTGATTACAGGTTACTCATAGGGGTTTCTGTTTGAGTGGGAGTCTAGCAATGACAAAAAAAAAGCTACAAATGGAGAAGTTTAATGGCAAGAACTATCAATTATGGAGGATGCAGATAGAAGATTATCTATATCAAAAAGATTTGTACTTACCGTTGGGTGGGATTGCATGCAAGCCCACAGATATGAAGGTTGAAGAATGGGAGGTTCTTGATCAGAAGGCTCTGGGATCTATAAGGTTGAGCCTTGCATCGTCTGTGATTTCCAACTTATCACAGGCTAAGACAACGGTAGAGTTGATGAAATCTTTGGAAATTTATATGAAAAACCCTCAGCTTCAAATAAGGTATTTCTTATGAAGTAATTATTTAATTTGCAAATGTTGGAAGGTGGATCTGTTCATAGTCATCTTAGTGATTTCCATGGTTTGGTAAACCAGTTAAATTTAATCAATATTGTTTTTGATGATGAAATTAAGGCTCTCTTAATCTTATGCTCATTACCTGAAAGTTGGGAGAGTTTGGTAATGGCAGTTAGTAATACTACGTCTGCTTCAAAAATCTTAAAAGTGGATGATGTTGTGAGTGTAATCTTGAATGAAGAAATTCGCAAGAATAACACAGGTGAATCATCAGGGAATGCTTTGAGTGTGGAAAGCAAGGGAAGGCAAAGAGAGAAGATCGAGCATGGGAGATCAAGGTCAAAGATAGGCAGGAGATCCAAATTCAGGTATGGCAGAATAACCTGCTAGAAATATGGAAAGCAAGGGCACTTAAAGAGAGATTGTTGGTTGGGTGAAGATCAGCAAGAATGAACTAAAGAAGCAGGTGATGCAGGTATTGTTGCACAAGATGCTCTGGTATGTTCCTTGGATAAAGTAGAATCTTGGGTTTTAGATTCTAGTGCCTCTTTCCATGCATCCCCAAATAGGGAATTTTTTCATGAGTATGTCCAGGGAGACTTTGGAGAAATTTATTTAGGGGATGGTAAGCCTTGTCAAATGGTAGGCAAAGAGAAAGTGAAGCTGAAATTGTAGACAGAGAACACATGGGTGTTGAAGGAGGTCATGCATATCCCAATCCTGAAGTGGAACTTGATTTCTATTGGAAAGTTGGGTGATGAGGGTTGCACAGTAACTCTCACAGCGGACTCTTGGAAGGTTACCAAGGGTGCACTTGTTGTAGAAAGAGGCAAGAAAGTAGGTACGCTTTATCTATCTACTTGTATTACTGATTCTCCTTCTGGTTTATCTACTTCAGCTGTAGATTTGAAGATGTAGCTTAATAGGCTTGGTCACATGAATAAGAAGGAGATGCATGTTCTTAAGTCAAAGGGTATGCTTTCGGATTTGAAAAGCATGGATCGAGATTTCTGTAAGCAAAAGAAGAAAGTTGTTTCTTGAGAAATCTGATGTTCATGACAAGAATAGGAAAGCTTTGGTTTTCAAGGAGAAGGTGATAGACAAAGATCAACATAAGGCGCTAAAGAATTCTAGGTAGAGCAAGGTTGATATGGACAAGGGTTTGATCCAAAAGGAGCTCATTGGTAGAAGTCATTGCTCACAAGTAAAACACAGAGACCGATGTCGGTTAGAAAATTGGCATCGACATCCAGACATGGACCAACGTTGGCTATGTGTAGCCTGACATCGGTGACTCCAGACAGATAAACACCGGCGTCGATCATGGGAAACTGACGTCGGTGATGAGGTAGTCGCATAGAACCGACGTCGATCAGATGTAAACTGAGATGTGACTGGCATCGGTCACTGAGATAGATTTTGGGCTGACATCAAGCTGTCAAAGAGTCTCAAGAGCCCATATGGAGGACTTAAAGGGTAAGCAAGCCTCAAATTCATTATTTCCCTTTTTTACACTACTTGTTGCTCACTGATGGTCAAG